>JAZKJV010010424.1:315000-387363 GCA_037367405.1 Ottelia alismoides | reverse complement strand
TGGTAACTCGTACCAAAAAGTCCAGGGACGGTTATGCAATTAACCCACTAAAAGACGCACATGCGGAAATAAAATGCTCACAGGGGCATAAATGCAATTATCAAAAATATTTCATTCATTCATAAACAACCAGAACTACGGGGCTAAAGTTGCAAATACACCAAATACACACGTGACGACGCACGTGGCTCACACAAACAGGGGCATAAATGCAAATAAGCTAAAAGATGAGGTCCAATGTGCAATTATCCCTACGTAAATAAAACTCCTAAAATATTCACAGGACTGACACGTAAAAACAGAAACTACGAGGGGGCCTAAGGTAAATTACCCCTTATTTAACGTTGATGGCTGGATTCGCGCCACGTGGATGATCCAACGGTCTCGGACGGCGGGCGCTCTTCTTCTCTTCCACACTTGGGCCAATCGACGGTGCAGAGGGGGGCACGTGGGTGATCAAACGGCTCAGGTGCTGGGGCCTCTCTCCTCTGTGCCAACGGTCCGGATCAGCCCCCTCACGATGATCGACGGTAGCTGCTCCTTGATGAATGGACGGCTGAGATGCGAACTGGAGCGGAGGGGCTGATCTGACGGTGAAGGAGGATACTGGAAGAACACTCGGCCGGCGAGCTTCACCGGCCTTGTGCGCGTGATGTAGACCTCCTCAGCTGCCTCGGATGATCGGATAAGGTCCGTAATGGAGTCCCGCAGCTGGTGATGGCTTCAGATGACCCAGCCGAGCCCTGGAGGGGCTCCGGCGAGGTCGGCGGCGACGAGCTCCTGGTCTGAAAGTGAGGGGGGCTCAGATGCCCTCCTCTTGGCCTGCAAAGTGAACCAAAAGCTTCGCGGGTCGAGGGCAAAGTGCCTCGACCCGATGAAGCGGCGTGAGGGTGATCGATGCGTCGGGGCGGATGAGCTCCGGCGAGCGGAGGATGGTGGAGCCCGAATCCCAGCTCCGGGGCGAGCTGGGTTGAACGAATGGGCGTAGAAGGTGCGTCGAGGGATGGCGAAGGTGAGCGTGGGTTCCGGTGATTGAGAGGATACGCGATATGGTCGGAATCAAAGGAAATCGGCGGAGCTTCGATTTGGGGGAAACAAGAAATTAAGCGAAATAAGGAAGCTCTAAGGTTACCTGGGTGGAGCGGGAGACTGTGCTGGAGCTTGGCTAGCTCCTGGTCGTAGCCTCAAGGGTCGTCTCGGCCTGAGGCTCGGTGCTCACGCTGGTGGCGGAGCAGCGGCGGCGAAGAACGCCGGATCAGTGGTTTCACCTCCTCGCCTCGCTGCAACAGGGGCGATTGCTTGCTGTCACTCTCGCGGTGCCTCTGGAGTTCACTGGGAAGAAGGGGAAGAGCCAAAGATGGGGCGCGGAGGCGGCGGAGGTGGTTCTATATATAGTTGCAGGCCCGATTAGGGTTGGGAGGCGACGGCTTATGGAAGGTGTGGATCTCACGGCGAAGGATCTGGCGAGGATGTCGGATGATCGGCGAAGAATCCGGGCCCGGGGTTTGCGTGGGCGACAGGCTGGAGGTGCGTGGAAAAAATGGCGAAGGCGGGGCGGCGCGCATTTTCTCAAAAAGGAAAGAGTCCGCGGGGGAGTTGACCGGGGGTCAACATCCCCCGTGGACCAATCAGGAAAAGCCACGTAATTGATTTTTTGTTTATTTATTTTAGGCTAGAAAATGATGGAATTAGCAAAAACTTAAAACATGAAATAATTTTATTTTATTTTTTTCTATTTTTGGTGATTTTTAATTAATTTTTGGAAATAAAAATAAGGTATTTACATAGTATAGCTATACATAGGTATTTATACAATATAGTGTTTTTGATTTTGATTTTTTTTAATTAGTTATTTTTATACATTTTTATTCCTATTTTATATTTTATTTATTTATAGAATAAAATCAGGAATAAAAGGCTATTTTTATTTTATTTTTATTAATTATATACATAGGTGAAATAAATAGTTATGTACAACTATATACATGGCATATGTACAATATATTTTTGTAATTTTAATTTTGTAATTTTTATTTGCTTTTTGTTTTGTTTCTTTTTATTTCTGTTATTTACAAAATATGCCATAGAATATTCACAAAAAGTTTTGAAAATAAATACATTTATTTATAGGGTTAAAGGATGATGGTCTATGCACATGGTGAAAGGGCATTTTTGAATTTTTGATTTTTAAATTTTTATTTTGTTTTTAATAGTTTCTAACTATATACAAAATATGTACAAGCATATTTTTGGGTGAGGAAAATATAGTTTTATTTATTTACAACAATATATACACATGAGCTCCTATCTCCCTCTACTTCGGCTTTTATGCGGTCAGGCCCATGCTGAGCCCTCCCTTGGGTTCAGGTCGCTCAATATTTATTCTAAATATTTCCCTCTTTTTCTTTTTACTCTTTATTCTTTTATTTTTGCACAAAAACATGCTAATTATATGTTTTTACACAATGCATGCTTTTGGTAATTATTTGTATTTACACCTATTTACATGTATTTGCAAAGGTTTTTGTAGCTAAAATAGAAGAATAAAGAGTGATGAATGGGTATTCATCACCCCCCTATGCTTAACTTTGCTAGTCCCTTAGCAAACACTTATTTGAAAAAGAAGTGAAAAAGAAAGAAAAAGAAAAAGAAAAAGAGGATGTACATGGATCAAGGTTGAATTATTAAACTTTCCTTCATTAAATTGAAATATGGAGCTCGATCAGATCTTTGGATTATTAATGTGTCGGAACCTTATTTAGACTTAAGCTTAAAACTCAACAGCCTCCAAGTTCCACCAATCTATGGGCAAGACTCCTCAATAAACCAGATCAGAACAAGTCTACATACACAAACTCTAATGACCATGAATCTTTCCATGCGGTGTAAGTGATATGTGGCTCCCCACCTCAGAAGTAACAAAGAAACAACCTCCCTCAACCTGGTAACTCTAATGCCTCGGTCTAGCAACTCTTTCCTCGAGAAGCGGGGTATTCCCTTCTAAGTTCAAGTGCAACCGGCTCAAGAAGAGGGGGTAGAAGTATAGAGTTTTGGAAGCTTAGCCAGTGTAGCTAAGTCTCCCGCTGCAAGCTTCATGAGATGTAACATGGATACCATAAGCTTTGCTTTATTTGACTATATACACTCCGGTGGGGTTATTAAATTTTCAATCCGACCCACCACTTTTTTGGAGTTCTTTTTGAATTTTTGCATTTTTTTTCAAGGATTTCTGTACAGCATATCTACATGGTGTAGCATATAAGAAATTTCCCCTTGAGCCAGTAGACTATCCCTCTTTTGAAGCTTTATTGCAACCCACAGCTTCTGTCTTTAGCCTTCATCACCACTAGACCAAGTTGAGGCGCACTTCCTTCACTAGAAGAAGAAGAGAGGTTCCGCCTAGAAGTACTACCCTCATATGCTACCCCAAGCCAAAGGAAACTGCCTCCTCACCACCTCATCCGTGGAGAGCCATGTGTAAGTGCAGGTGCAAGTCAAACCATTGTCTCTAAGAGTCATGCGTGTGTTGTTAAGTGCTCTACTTAGGCTCATCAAGATGACATATGCTCATAGCCTAGTGGACTCAAAGAATTAAGTCCTTATGGACCTGAAAAGCCTTAACCCTAAGTCCTATAAGGTTCCTCTTAAAGTTAAGTGGATTAAGATCTTATTCAAGCTCCATTTCTCAATTTAATTCCAGGCTTAGTTTAAATGTCAACTCTCATCCAGGAAAAATTATATACATATATGTACACAAGATGCTATTTACAAATATTTTACAATCATGCAAAATGTTTTGAAATCATGGATGAATGATGCATGAGGTGCAAGTTTTGCAAAAAGATATTTACAAACATTTACACAAGATTTTTGCAAACTTTTGAAAAACTTTTTGGAAAAATTTTGTACTATATACATAATTTTGATACAAAAATATTTACACAAGCTTTACACAAAAGATTTTTGAAATCATTTTTACAAAAATATTTTGTACACTAGCTATGTATGTGCAAGATAAGAGAGGTTTATGTACATGAAAAATTTTTAAATTTTTGTGATTTTTAGCCATTTTATTTATTAACACACTCACACAAAGTACGAGTTATGGCTAAAGTATATATGAAATATATACACACCCCCCTATACTTAGCTCGAACGATGTCCTCAGAGTGATCAAGAGCGATGAAGAAGACATAACTCGTGCTTAGTAAAAGGGAAGTGAAAAGGAATGGCTAGGTACAGAAACGAATAAATGAATAGAATGAGAGGGACTCGGTGGTTTCCCCCTATACTTAGGATTAACTAATCCTAAGTATAGTACGCTGTACATGAAGGGAAATCCGAGTGAAGAATATACAGAGTCTGCCCCCCCTATACTTAGGGTAAAATATCCCTAAGTATAGGCAGCAAAAACAGGAGCAGAAAGAATGAAAAGAATACTCGCAGGTCCGACAATCCCCCCTATACTTAGGGTAACGTACACCCTAAGTATAGCATAATCACAGGATGAGAAAAGGGATGTGGGACTAAAGAATAGAATGATATGGACAACTGGATCTATACAGGCGGAGGAACAGTGAAAATCAGGCGTGAGATGCAAAAGATGTGAGTCAAGAGACCACATCTCACGCAAAATGAATCGGGGCAACAATAACGTCCCGCGGCTCATGATCTAGAAATGGCTTGAGCCGCTGGCCGTTCACTCGAAAGGTACTCTCAGAAGATAACTCAGATATATCAATGCTACCGTTATCGTGTACCTTTCTGACCAAGTAAGGTCCCTTCCATTTGCTCTGTAGCTTCCCTGGAAATAATCGTAGCCTTGCATCAAACAACCATACTCTCTGTCCAATCTCAAAATGCTTGTGGCTGATATGAGAATCATGCCACTCCTTCACTTTCTCCTTATAATGTAAGCTGTTTGAGAAAGCTGTATCTCTAAGCTCTTCCAAGGCGGCTAACTCTGCCCTCCTCTGGTCTCCTACACCATCTGGATCCATAAGAATATCTGTAACTGCCCAAAGTGACTTGTGCCTCAGCTCAACAGGTAGATGGCATGGCTTGCCATAAACGAGACGAAAGGGAGATGTGCCCAATGGAGTCTTGAAAGATGTCCGATATGCCCACAAGACCGAGTCCAAAAGCTGTGACCAATTCTTTCGGTCAGGGCGGACGACTTTCTGCAAAATATTCTTGATCTCCCTATTCGACACCTCAGCTAGACCATTCGTCTGTGGATGGTAAGGTGTGGCAACACGATGGTCTATACTGAACTCGCTAGCAAGGGCCTTCACCTGGTTGTTGACGAAATGAGACCCCCCATCAGAAATCAGAACTCGTGGAACCCCGAACCGCATGATGATGTGCTTCCTCAAAAATCTGCAAACTGTCCTCGCATCAGCGGCTCGGGCGGGGATAGCCTCAACCCAACGACTAACATAATCTACGGCCAACAGAATGTACTCAAATCCCTGACTCTTAGGGAATGGACCCATGAAATCGATGCCCCATGCGTCAAAAACCTCACAGAAGTGAATGGGCTGCATCGGCATCATATCACGCTGTCCACAAGTGCCCATCCTCTGACAGTCAGTACACCTCTTCACGAACTCATCAGAGTCCTTGAATAGTGTAGGCCACCACAAGCCGGATTGGAGCACTTTCTGTGCCGTTCTCCTCCCAGAATGATGTCCTCCTGCCTCAAGCTTGTGGCAGTAAGTGAGGACACTATGATGCTCCTCCTGAGGAATACACCGACGCCAGACGCTATCCCCTCCTTCATGGTAAAGGATTGGATCCTCCCAGTGGTAGGACTTGGCCCTTGCAAGGAAGGTCTCAAGTCTCTGCCTGGGCCAATCTTGTGGGACTTTCCCTGCAACGAGAAAGTTCACAATATCGGCATACCACGGGAGTGAGGCGATAGCAAGGATCGCCTCATCTGGGAAGGTATCACGAATAGGATCAATCTTCTCAGAATCCTCAGGCTGCTCTAATCGGGAGAGATGATCCGCCACCACATTCTTGACTCCAGGCTTATCCTTAATCTCAATATCGAACTCCTGGAGTAGAAGGATCCATCTAGTCAGTCTGGCCTTGGCATCCTTCTTTGCCATGAGGTACCTGATGGCGGTGTGATCTGTAAACAAAGTCACTCTAGATCCAATGATATACGATCTGAACTTATCTAGGGCGAACACTACTGCTAGCATCTCCTTCTCTGTGACCGTATAATTCCACTGGGCGGAATCCAATGTGCGGCTAGCATAGTGTATGGCAAACAGAACTCCGTCCCTCCTCTGTCCTAGCACGGCCCCTACGGCAAAATCAGAGGCGTCCGTCATGATCTCGAATGGGAGAGACCAATCGGGTGGCTGAAGGACAGGAGCCTCAATAACACACTGCTGGAGAGTCTCAAAGGACGAAAGACACTTGTCATCGACAAGGAACTCGGTGTCTTTCGTCAAGAGGTCAGTCAATGGTCGGGCAATCTTGCTGAAATCATGAATGAATCTCCTATAAAAACCAACGTGCCCCAGAAATGACCGTAGCTGCTTCAAATTGGACGGCGGTGCGAGTTTTCTAATGACGTCAACCTTGGCCGGATCAACCTCCATGCCCCTGTTGGAGATGATGTGGCCAAGCACCGTCCCTTGAGTCACCATGAAGTGACTCTTCTCCCAAGACAGAACCAAGCGGGTAGCAATACATCGTTGGAGCACTCGGTCTAGGCAGTCAAGACAGGAATCGAATCCGTCGCCGTAAACCGAGAAGTCGTCCATGAAGACCTCCAAACACTCCCCTACCATGTCCGAAAAGATCGACAGCATGCATCTCTGAAAAGTCGCAGGGGCGTTGCATAGCCCAAATGGCATGCGTCGAAAGGCGTATGTACCGAAGGGACAGGTAAAGGTGGTCTTCTCCTGATCCTCAGGTGCGATGGCCACCTGATTGTAGCCCGAATACCCATCCAGGAAGCAATAATGGCTCTTCCCTGCCAGTCTCTCTATGATCTGATCAATAAAAGGCAGGGGGAAATGGTCCTTCTTGGTGGCCTGATTGAGTCTCCTGTAGTCAACGCAGACCCGCCAAGAGGTGGGTACTCGTGTAGCAATCTCCTCTCCCGACTCACTGATCACAGTCGTGATGCCCGTCTTCTTGGGCACCACATGCAAGGGGCTAACCCACTTGGAGTCGGAAATGGGATAAATAAAATCTGCACTCCACCATTTTGATATTTCCTTCATGACAACCTCTCGTAGGTTGGGGTTCAGTCGTCGCTGGAACTCACGCGACGGCTTTGCCCCTTCCTCGAGATAGATATGGTGGGAGCACAACGAGGGACTAATCCCATGGAGATCTGCTACGCTCCATCCAATTGCCTTGCGGTTCTTTTCAAGAACCCCCATCAGACGGGATTCTTGTTCTCCAGTCAGATCGGCAGAGATGATGACTGGGTACATCTCAGACTCTCCCGCAAGGAATCGATACTTCAGCGAAGTAGGGAGCGGCTTTAGCTCTGGACAGCTGGGTGCTGGCAAATCTGGCTTCTGAAGAAGATGTGTGTATGCTGACAATTCTGCCAAATCTACCTGGGAAAATGATAAAGAACTCTCACAAACTGGATCTGGAGAAGGCGGGTCCTCTGCATTGTCTCTGATCTGCTCTACCTCTACCTCCTCCTTATCTATAGGCTCAGGTGGATCCAGGTCTGGCATCTGATCATCACAATCTGCCCAATCAGATTCTGAATCCGAGGGATCTGTATCAACTGCGGTGGCATCAGTACCACCGTAGAGCAGGGTGGCCTTAGTACCACCATCACTGAAAATCGTGTCGCGATCAAGGTCCGACTCTGCTGACTCAATAGTATCCTGGACCAGGGCTGTGCTCTCCAGACTATCCTCTGCTATCATCTCTGCATCAGCTGTATCTGAATATGAGAGGATGGTCTGTGCTGCAGGATCTGCCCAAGCTGCCTCATCATCTGTGATCACAAAATCACAGTCCTGGTGTATGTCTGGCTCTGTATCTGTCAGTTGTTCTGAATCTGTACTGCCCTCTGAGCGGGATCTATCTCTGGCTCTGTGGTCCTTAACCGTCTCTATTTGTATACTCTCGCCATGGACGCGAAAGAATACCTTCCCACTATCATGGTCAGTCACCGCCTTGGCTGTGGCCAAGAACGGGCGACTGAGGATGATGGGGGAATCGGTCAACGAGTCAGGGGTCTCCATGTCCAGCACTACGAAGTCCACGGGGAATTGCAAACCCTGAATCGTGATGACAACGTCTCGCAACAACCCCTTTGGCCTCTTGACAGACCGATCAGCAAACTGAAGGTATGTCCTGCTCTGTCTAAGAGTGCCCAACTCTAAGTGGTCGAGAAGGGCTGCCGGAAGAAGGTTGATCGACGATCCGCTATCTAATAGAGTACGGTCGAACCTCTGCTCACTAATATGACATCTGACATACGGGGCTCCTAAATCTGGCCTCTTGGTCGGCAGATGGTTCTGGATCACGTAACACGTGGCTTTTGTCAACACATGAATTTCTGCGGTGTTGTTCCTCTTCTTCCTCCTGACTGTGGTCCTGTCTCTCAAGGATCGCTGAAGAAGAGGGATGTGCTGTAAAGCCTCATGGAGGGTCAGCTGGATGTGAAATCGGTCTATCATGCTCTGGCTGAACTCCTCCTGCTCTCTCTTTTTTGGATCTTTTTCTCTTTTCTTCCCCTTCCCCAACTCAAGGGCTCTAGGAAAGGGGATCACAGGGTCCTTCTCAGATGAAGGACTAGGAATAGGCCTAGACGGTTTGATGACCGGATCCTCACATACATCATACACCACAGTGGGATCAGAAGAAACTAAACCTTGTCCTTTATTCAAAATAGAGTTCTGAGATACATCCACACGAGGAAAGACAACATCTCTATCATAATGAATATTGGTGGCCTTAGTACCACCTCTAGTTGGCTCTACGACTAGACGTCTTGCGGCCTCAGTACCGCGGGCTGGCTCGGCTCTGCTGGTGGCGTCAGTACCACCTCCTCAATATGGTGAAGCGGCGGCCTCAGTACCGCCGGTGGAATCAGCATCTCGGGTGGCATCAGTACCACCGTCATCATCATGTGCGGCTTTAGTACCGCTCTCCTCTTCCTCATCTGGCGCTATAGATGTATCCTCGCGTTGTCGCTCAGATGAGGCGCCGCCTGCTGGTCTTCTACCGCTCCTAAGTGTAACAAAATCAGCATCAAATAGATCCGACGACATATCATCAAATGAGTCACTAGGAGTGGTAGGCTCAGCGTGAACTACCTGCTCAGACTTCCTCTTCAAGCTATTCGGATTAGGCTCGATCTGTGCAGGGATGGCGGCCTTCCCTCTCATCAGGTCCCGCATCTCCTGGCGGAACTCGTCCATCTCCCGTCTAAATGTAGCCTGCTGCTCTGTGAAGATGCGGGCTAGATCATCCAAGGCGGGGCTCTCATGGGAGCCCGACGGGTTGCCTCTCTGGTAATGAGGCTGCTGGACCTGGTGCTGCTGCGGCTGAGAGGGGTAAGAGGAAGGATGCTGCTGCTGGTGAGCCTGCTGCTCACGTCTCCAAGTCTGTCCCTGCTGCTGGTAGGGACGAGGTACGAAGGATGATGGCTGGTGTGGCTGGTATGCTGGGGGCTGCTGGTGATCTCTCTGCTGGGAGTACTGCCCTCCCTGACCGGCTGGCTACTGTTGGGACTGGTTACCCCCATTCCCCCACCTGAATCCAGGATGGTCTCGTCGGATCCCAGGCTGGGGACGGTCGTACCAAATCCCGTTGACATCCATCAACGGCTCTGCATCGAAGGGGTCTGGCGGCAGTACTGCCAGAGGCTGATCCGGATGATATACCACCATCTGTAAGTCTGGAGATGGTGGTGACTGGTAAGAGGGCTGCTGCTGCTGGTACGGCTCCGCCTGTACAAGGTGAACTTGTCTAGGCTGCTGCAAGGAGCTGGAGCGCTGGGACGAGCTGCGGCTGCCACCGGAATCGCCTCGCGACTGAAGACGGGGCTGAGAAGCCGTCTGTGCCTCCTGAAGACACAAGAGATGGGTCTTCACGTCGCTCAGAGTTTGTGCCATCTGCTCCATCTGAGTTATGCCCTGGCACTGCTTCTTCTCTATTATTTCCATGCGGTCCAACTTCTCGCTGATAATCCCCATGTCCGCAGCGGCCGACTCTGCCTGTGCGGCTGCAACTGTGGACGAACTGGATGGACCTGCATCAACCCGTGCTATCCGCTGGTACTGCACGGGTCCTGGCGGCTGCTGAGATCTCTGTGTGTACAACCGAGTCTGGGACATCACCATGTAATTTTCGGCCATCTCCTCGTAGATGGCCCAGACTTGGTTGTGGTCCTTGGCAAAGTAGGACCCGCCGCAAGAAGCATTCACCAGACCCTGAAGCTCTGGCGTCATCCCACTAAAGAAGCTCTGAACTAGGTTCGGCTTGGAAATGTCGTGGTGTGGGCATCTATCCAGAAGCTCTCTGAACCTCTCCCATGCCTCGTGAAACTGCTCGTTAGGGAGCATGGAGAAGTTGTTGATCAGGGCCCTCGCTGCATTCGTCCGCCCGAGTGGATAGTACTTGTTCAAGTACTCGGTGCGGAGCTGCTCCCAGGTGTATACAAACTTCCCTAAATGCTTCAGCCAGGCGGCTGCTCTATCTGCCAGTGAAAAAGGGAAGGCCATCATCCGAATCGTGTCCTGGTCCACATGACGGTCGTGGACAGTGCTGCAGATCATCAAGAACTCCTGGAGATGGAGGTGGGGCTCCTCAGTGGCAAGTCCGTGAAAATGAGGAAGCATCTGCAGGGTATTCGGAGGGAACTTGAAATCCCCCATGATAGCAGGTACCACCACCCAATGGTGCATCAGTGTAGATCCGGGGTTGTGTAACTCCCGCATCGGTCTCGGTGGTCCCGCTGCGGCGGCGGCTGCCGCTGCGGCAGCCGCTGCTGCGGCTGCTGCTGCGGCTGCTGCCTCTGCATCAGCATCAGGAATGTCCTCAGGCTCGCTCTGATCTCTCTCTTCTCTGAGTCGCTCCAACTCCCTTCTCATCTCAATCATGAAAGCTCCCTGATCGTGTAGCTGCTTTTGTACTGTCTCTAATGATGCGATCAGGGTGGAGTTGATCGCTCCCTGGTCTAGTACAAAATGTTCGGGTTGTCGGGAGTGATCATCTGAACTGCCGGCTCCGGCCATAGTGACGTCTGCAAAATCAGATGAGCCCAACTCAGGTTCTGTCAAATCAATTCGTCTTTCCTCGGGCTCATGTCTCTCATTAGCAAAAGAAAGGGGATCGAGGGAGAACAGGGTGGAATCGTACTCGGGCCCGGAGAGCTGGTCTCGACTCTCACGGGCCAACCTAGATGGTGAAGTAGACGTGCCTGAAAGCGGTGCAGCCAGAGGCTGCCTAAGAGATCGTCTACCCATCATCTTGATCTAGCGAGTTGGGCGGATGGGATCTGGAAAAAATATGATCGCAAAGCAAACCCCCGGTTCACCAACGCAACACAATCTGAAGACCGTGAAAGCTCGGTCAATTTATCTTGTCAATTTTATTGGGTGAACACACAAAATATCAGAGCGCTTACGTGACCTGTTAGGATACCCGATGCTACTCCAACCGACTGGCCCGCACGGAAGAGTCGGTAGTCAGCTAGAAATAGCACCGGAGGGCTCTACCTAGGGTGCGGGTCACTCTCTCGCGCATCCAAACCATACAAGGAGGGGGTTGCTCTCCCCAAGACAAATTTTTAATGTGAGTGTCTTTTAGGGTCAATAGTGTTATCCAGTCCCACTTTTTTTTGTTTTTCTTTTTAATTTTTTTTTTCAAAATAAATACAAGCGGCCTAACGAATTTTCCGATTCTCCTGATGATTAAGCCAAAAACAGAGGGAGAAGACGAAAAAGCCAATGCGCGAAGAAATCAATGATGCATGCAGAGAAAGAAATGCGTACCTTGTCTCCAGCACTCTACATGCAAGTGATCCGCGCAAAATTTAAAGACAGAATTAAACTACCTAAATGGTGCAGCGAGGAAAACCGAGTCCTAGATGAGCAATTCCTAGCGCAGAACCGTCTAACTTAGTCACTCGCCCTTGATCCAAAGAGTCCGGTCTTGGCCCACCCCTCCTCTTCTCGACAGGTCGAGTTCAGGAGTAGCGCTTGCGGGGCAGGCTCGCGGCGCGTAGGCTCTCAGGAAAGCGACTAAGTTATTTTTATTATTTATTATTAGTAGGTCCAATTAACGATCTATAGGAACAGATAAGCAATTAAGTGTGGGGACCCTACTAATTACGGCACAAGCAAGAGAAATTCCTAAATCTAGGGGCTCGAGAAAAACCGCGTAAACACCGGAAAAGGCAGCTAGCTATCAAAACCGCAGAAAAAGCTGCGAAAATCCAAATGGGTCCCCCGAGCACACCGGTACTCGGCGAAACAGACCCGCTAAGTTACAAGTGTCCACAAATGTCCAAGTTCTAAATTATTACAAAAAATATTGTTCTCTCTCTCTCTCTCAGAAATAAGAATTCCTTCTTCTTCTCCCTGCTTCTTCTTCCTGTGCGGGTCCTCAAAAATAAACTCCAAGTTGTCCACGCAGTACCTCGTACAAAAATCAAAGAGAGAGAGTGTCAGAAAACAATGATAATATAGAGAGACAATATGGAAAAATGACTACAAAGCCGTGCTCCCCGGCAACGGCGCCATTCTGATGACCGCCCGAATGACAGAGGTAAAGGTACAGAAATAAAGGTCGTCGTGACCTCAATCACTCGGGCTAAGTATATCAAGAAAAAATCAGACCAGTAGAACGAATAAAATCAATCAAGCACAAAATTAGCGGTCCAGCTATGATATTAACCTGGTATAGCACCCAGGGTCGAACACAAGGAGCACGGGTTGGCCAAGAGACCTACGATGTAGTCAAAATGAGTAAAATAAAAGGCAAAGTATTTTTGTGGTTTTTAATTGTTTTTTTTTTTGGATTTTTAAATATGAAGAAAGTACAAGAAGCACAAAAACAAGCAAGCTTCTACTAATTATTTAACACACCAAAAATCAAGCAAAAATTCAAGAAAAATTATTTTTATGTTTTTTATGTTTTTAAGTGTTTTTGGTGAATTTTTGGGATTTTTATAAAGTGTATTTTATTTTCTAAAAATCAAACAGTACTAAAAAGATAAGGTACTGTCCAGCAGGGCCCAAAACCCAAAAATAAAATATTTAAGGATCTCAGATGGCCCTGGAGGTAATTTTCCGGTATTCTAGAGAAAATAAGGAAAATTTGAGCACCAAAATTATTGTTTTTGGATTTTTAGATTATTTAATATGATTTTTATGAGTTGTTAGGGGTTTTTAGATTTTTAGGGTTTTTACTCAATGAAAAATATCCAAAATTGGCTAGAAAATCAAACAACACACAAAGAACAGTCACTAATTTTTATAGAATTTTTGGGGGTGTTTTTATATTTTTTTGTGATTTTTCAAGTGAAACAGTGCCAAAAATAGATGTTTTTGAATTTTTACAAATAGCAAACAAGATCAAAAATGTCCTCAAAAATCTACAAAAATCCTACATCATGGCAGGAGCCATGTGTCAAATTTTCGTTGGATTTGGAGGTGATTTGATATTTTATTCAAAATCCAAAAGGGGGCACTGTGCACAGGGACCAAAGTGCAAATACCCAAAGCTCTGGGGGTCTCGGTGCAATTTTCCCAGCAAGTCACGCACGTGGCGCGTGCCTGGGGCACTCAGGGACCTTCTGGTAATAAAAACCAAGTCCTAGGACCTTTTGGTAACTCGTACCAAAAAGTCCAGGGACGGTTATGCAATTAACCCACTAAAAGACGCACATGCGGAAATAAAATGCTCACAGGGGTATAAATGCAATTATCAAAAATATTTCATTCATTCATAAACAACCAGAACTACAGGGCTAAAGTTGCAAATACACCAAATACACACGTGACGACGCACGTGGCTCACACAAACAGGGGCATAAATGCAAATAAGCTAAAAGATGAGGTCCAATGTGCAATTATCCCTACGTAAATAAAACTCCTAAAATATTCACAGGACTGACACGTAAAACAGAAACTACGAGGGGGCCTAAGGTAAATTACCCCTTATTTAACGTTGATGGCTGGATTCGCGCCACGTGGATGATCCAACGGTCTCGGACGCGGGCGCTCTTCTTCTCTTCCGCACTTGGGCCAATCGACGGTGCAGAGGGGGCCACGTGGGTGATCAAACGGCTCAGGTGCTGGGGCCTCTCTCCTCTGTGCCAACGGTCCGGATCAGCCCCCTCACGATGATCGACGGTAGCTGCTCCTTGATGAATGGACGGCTGAGATGCGAACTGGAGCGGAGGGGCTGATCTGACGGTGAAGGAGGATACTGGAAGAACACTCGGCCGGCGAGCTTCACCAGCCTTGTGCGCGTGATGTAGACCTCCTCAGCTGCCTCGGATGATCGGATAAGGTCCGCAATGGAGTCCCGCAGCTGGTGATGGCTTCAGATGACCCAGCCGAGCCCTGGAGGGGCTCCGGCGAGGTCGGCGGCGACGAGCTCCTGGTCTGAAAGTGAGGGGGGCTCAGATGCCCTCCTCTTGGCCTGCAAAGTGAACCAAAAGCTTCGCGGGCGTGAGGGTGATCGATGCGTCGGGGCGGATGAGCTCCGGTGAGCGGAGGATGGTGGAGCCCGAATCCCAGCTCCGGGGCGAGCTGGGTTGAACGAATGGGCGTAGAAGGTGCGTCGAGGGATGGCGAAGGTGAGCGTGGGTTCCGGTGATCGAGAGGATACGCGATATGGTCGGAATCAAAGGAAATCGGCGGAGCTTCGATTTGGGGGAAACAAGAAATTAAGCGAAATAAGGAAGCTCTAAGGTTACCTAGGTGGAGCGGGAGACTGTGCTGGAGCTTGGCTAGCTCCTGGTCGTAGCCTCAAGGGTCGTCTCGGCCCGAGGCTCGGTGCTCATGCTGGTGGCGGAGCAGCGGCGGCGAAGAATGCCGGATCAGTGGTTTCACCTCCTCGCCTCGCTGCAACAGGGGCGATTGCTTGCTGTCACTCTCGCGGTGCCTCTGGAGTTCACTGGGAAGAAGGGGAAGAGTCAAAGATGGGGCGCGGAGGCGGCGGAGGTGGTTCTATATATAGTTGCAGGCCCGATTAGGGTTGGGAGGCGACGACTTATGGAAGGTGTGGATCTCACGGCGAAGGATCTGGCGAGGATGTCGGATGATCGGCGAAGAATCCGGGCCCGGGGTTTGCGTGGGCGATAGGCTGGAGGTGCGTGGAAAAAATGGCGAAGGCGGGGCGGCGCGCATTTTCTCAAAAAGGAAAGAGTCCGCGGGGGAGTTGACCGGGGGTCAACATCCCCCGTGGACCAATCAGGAAAAGCCACGTAATTGATTTTTTGTTTATTTATTTTAGGCTAGAAAATGATGGAATTAGCAAAAACTTAAAACATGAAATAATTTTATTTTATTTTTTTTTTCTATTTTTGGTGATTTTTAATTAATTTTTGGAAATAAAAATAAGGTATTTACATAGTATAGCTATACATAGGTATTTATACAATATAGTGTTTTTGATTTTGATTTTTTTTAATTAGTTATTTTTATACATTTTTATTCCTATTTTATATTTTATTTATTTATAGAATAAAATCAGGAATAAAAGGCTATTTTTATTTTATTTTTATTAATTATATATATAGGTGAAATAAATAGTTATGTACAACTATATACATGGCATATGTACAATATATTTTTGTAATTTTAATTTTGTAATTTTTATTTGCTTTTTGTTTTGTTTCTTTTTATTTCTGTTATTTACAAAATATGCCATAGAATATTCACAAAAAGTTTTGAAAATAAATACATTTATTTATAGGGTTAAAGGATGATGGTCTATGCACATGGTGAAAGGGCATTTTTGAATTTTTGATTTTTAAATTTTTATTTTTGTTTTTAATAGTTTCTAACTATATACAAAATATGTACAAGCATATTTTTGGGTGAGGAAAATATAGTTTTATTTATTTACAACAATATATACACATGAGCTCCTATCTCACTCTACTTCGGCTTTTATGCGGTCAGGCCCATGCTGAGCCCTCCCTTGGGTTCAGGTCGCTCAATATTTATTCTAAATATTTCCCTCTTTTTCTTTTTACTCTTTATTCTTTTATTTTTGCACAAAAACATGCTAATTATATGTTTTTACACAATGCATGCTTTTGGTAATTATTTGTATTTACACCTATTTACATGTATTTGCAAAGGTTTTTGTAGCTAAAATAGAAGAATAAAGAGTGATGAATGGGTATTCATCATCCACAGACTAATGGTATTGTTGAGGTCTCGAACAGGGAGATCAAGACTATTTTGCAGAAGGTTGTTCGCACAGACCGAAAGGATTGATCACAGCTTTTGGACTTGATCTTATGGGTCTATAGGACTTCCTTCAAGACACCTTTGAGCACATCTCCCTTTCGGCTCATTTATGGTAAGCCATACCATTTACCGGTAGAGATCAAGCACAAGTAACTTTGAGCAGTCACTGAGCTACTATTGGATCCCAAGAGTGTAGGAAATCAAAGGAAACCAGAATTGGCAACCTTGAAGGAGTTGAGAGATACAACCTTCTCAAGTAGATAACAATATAAGGACAGAGTGAAGATATGGCATGATTCTCACATCAGCCATAAAAAATTTGAGCCGAACTAGAGAGTATGGCTATTTGATACTAAGTTGAGATTATTTCCAAGAAAACTACAGAGTAAATGGAACGGTCCATACTTGGTCCGAAAGGTGCATGACAACGAAAGTATTGATATATCTGAGTTGTCATATGATTCCACCTTTCGAGTCAATGATCAGCGTCTGAAGCCATATCTTGATAATGATCCGATAATCGTTAACGTTGCGCCGATTAATTTTGTATGAGATGTGATCTTTGACTCACATCATTTGTATCTCATACCTAATTTCCACTTCCATTTCTGCAGCTGTATAGATCTATTATATTTATATCATTCATTCTTTTTGTTCAACATCCCATTTTCATCTTGCGATTATGCTATACTTAGGGTGCGCTTTACCCTAAGTATAGGGGGATGTTGAATATATGATTACCCATGTAACTCTATTACCTCTATCTTTGCTGCCTATACTTAGAGATATTTTATCCTATTTATAGGGGAGGTAATGCATATACATCCTACTCTTCGGTTTTCAGCTTTCGTATAGTTTTTTATACTTAGGATTATTTGATCCTAAGTATAGGGGGATCACCGACTTCTATTAATTTGATTCTTATATTCTTTCATTCGTCGTTGTAGTATAGCGTTCTTTTCACTTCTCCATACTCAGCACGGGTTGTGTATTCTTTCATCGCTCTTTGGTCACTCTGGGGACATCGTTCGAACTAAGTATAGGGGGTGTTGTATATATTGCATATATACTTTAGCCATAACTCGTACTTCTTGTGTTAATAACATGGCTTTTATTTATAAAATATGAATATAAATCTTTGCAAAAATTATTTTTGTACAAATTCTGTAAAAATGTTTTGTTTTAAAATTTTTTATAAATTATTTTCTGTATCAAATTATGTATATAGTATAAAATTTTTGAAAACCATGTGAAAATAAAAAGTTTGCAAAAATAGTTTGTAAAAGTAGATTTGAAAGCTATTTTGCAAAACTATTTTGCACATAAAGGAATAAATAAGGGCTGTAAAAATTACTTGTATATATGTGTAAATTAAAAACCAGAATCGACCCCTAAAACTCCTTGTATATAGGTATCATATACATAAAACATATAATAAAAATTCTTGTGTAAATTTGTACATATATTTATCTTTCCTTATACCTAAAAAATGTGAAAAATAAAAATTTCCATAAAATTTTGCACATTTTTGAAAATCCTCTATTAAAAGAATTTTGTATATACTTGCACATGCATTCTTTAGAATCATGGCTGGCATTTAAACTGGTCTGGAATCAAATTGAAAAATGGAGCTTGGTTAAGATCTTAATCCACATAACTTTAGAGGAATCTTATAGGATTGTGGTTAAGACTTTTCAGGTCATAATGACTTAATTCTTCGAGTCCACTAGGCTATGTTCATATGTCATCTTGATGAGCCTAAGTAGAACACTTAACAACATATGCATGTCTCTCGGAGGCAATGGCTTGACTTGGACACACACCTTACACGTAGCTCAACACGGATGAGGTGGTGAGGAGGCATTATCTTTTCGCTTGGGGTAGCATACAAGGGTAGTACAACTAGTCAGAACCTCTCATCTTCCTCTAAGGAGGGATGTGTGCCTCAAATTAGTCTAGTAACATTGAGGTCTAAAGACATAAGATTGTGGGTTGCAATAATGCTTTAAAAGAGGGAAAGTCTACTGGCTTAGGAAGAAAAACTCCTTACATATATGTTGCACCATGTAGATATGTTATATATATGCACCTGAAAAAATGTGAAAAATTATGAAAAACTCAAAAAAGTGACATGCCTGATTGAAAATAAAATGCCTATCGGAGTGTATATAGTGAATAAGCAAAGCTTATGTATTCCACTATCCCATCTCATGGAAGCTTGCAGCAAGAGACTTAGCTACACTGCTTAAGCTCCAAGGGATGTGGCTTGCACTAGTCACAATCCATTCTCTTCTTTCCCCCTCTTCTTGCGATGGTTATACTTGAACTTAGAAGGGAATACCCCACTCCTCGAGGAAAGAGCTTCTAGACTAGGGGATTGAAGTTACCTTTGTTGAGGGAGGTTGTTTCCTTGCCATTTCTGAGGCGGAGAGCTACATATCACTCACACGGTACAAGGAAAGATTCATAGTCATTAGAGTTTGCATATGTAGACTTGTTATGACCTGGTTATTAAGGAGTCCTAATCACAGAAATGTGGAACTTGGAGGTTGTTGAGTCTTAAATCTATTCCCGATAAGGTTCTGCCAAATTAATAATCCAAAGGTCTAACTAAGCTCCATACTCCAATTTAATGAAGAAAAGTTTAATAATCAGCTTCGATTCTTTTTCTTTTCTATTTATGTTCACTTATTTTTCAAATAAGTATTTGCTAAGGGACTAATAAAGATAAAGTATAGGAGGATGATGAATCTACTATTCTCATTCTTTTATTTTAACTTTATCTTTTAACAAAAGCTCCTATAAAAATATGTAAATACAATAATTTATCATTGTGCACGTCTTTGTTAATATTGCATAATTAGAATTTATTTTCCCAAAATAAAAGAATAAAGAGAAAAGAAAAAGAAGGATATATTTAGAATAAATACAAAGTGATCCAAACCCCAAGAGAAGGTCAAGCCTTAACCTGATCAACAATGGATAAGTAGAGAGAGATAGGGTATACTGTATATTGTACATACCACCTACATATGTACAAATAATTATTCATATTTATTTTTACAAAGTATGAAGATCATATTATTTTTGAACACTTGTATATAGCCCTAATAATAAAATAAAGATCAAAAAATAAAAAATAAACTAAAAATAAACTCCATAATTCATTGTACAATGGTCACTTATATATAATGTATACAATACCTATTTATTTAACACCTTCTATTAATTTATAAAATTTAAATAAAAATCATTTTACACTCCTCAAATTATTGTGAAAATAAATAAAATATAAAATTAAAACACATTTTGTAAAACTAATAAAATAAAAATACATGTATACAATATATAGGTATATTATACATGTACATAGTACTACGTAATGTATATACCATAATAAATTAATTTATAAAAATAATTAAAAATCACAGAAAAATAGCTTGAAAAATAATAAGCATTTTTCATTTTACCACTTTTCATTTTAAAATCTTACTATTTTATGTTTAGTATTCTTTTATTTTTGTAAATCCTGCACTCTAATTGGTGGTCCACGTAAGAAGGTTGACCTCGGTCAACCTTCTCCCCTAGTTGACCTGACCCGATTCCTGCTTTGCCGAAGCTTCTTCTCGCCTTTTTCCGATTGGGACAGATATCCATTCACTTTGATCCTTGCGCCCTATTACGCTCCAAAGATCCACGATCCTCGTAGATCCCTAGGTGCAGTCGGATCTGCCTAGGGTTTCAAGCGCCACTCCGATCTTTCTGGAACCCTATGAACCTCTATAAATTGTCTCCTCTACCTCCCATGCTCACCAGCTCGTTCCTCGTGCCACCACAGACCCCTAGACACCTTCAGGAGAGTGAGATCTCCTCGGAGAGCCCTTCATAGCCTTGTTTGGTGGTCTGATTGAGCGAATCTCATCGTGTTGCCGGAAAGCCACTGCGTGAAGCCTCCTTCTCCTGCTGCAGCCTAGTCGAGGCCATATCCCTGCTATGTTCACTTCATCGGAAGGCTCTGAGTTCTTCAGTAGCTCCAAGTACCCTTCATTCTGCTTACCTTTCATATTTCACCTCCATTTCGTCCATATCATCCGCCGTAGTTGATCAGCTCTGACTAGCCGAGTGGAGCTCCGTCACTCGCATCTCATCATTCGGATTTACTCCATGTTTTACCCCTCATATCCCTACAGAACCCGACCCCTTTGAATCTTGCTCATCGGAGTAAGATCAAGCCTAGATTCCCCTCCCTCCATGTATACTAGACGTCAAACCCACTCCCCCATTACTTCTCTTCACGAATCCAATCAATAATGTGACCGGAGCTACACTCTGAGTCTGACTTCCCTTTGCAGGTACCCTCACGTGCGAAGACACCCAATTCAAGCTGCATCTTGGGTGGCATAGCAGCTCCAGGCAGACCTCCACTGTGCCACCATCCGACCATCATTCCATCCATCAAAGACGTCCATTCGACGTGGAGCACTCCCACGACAGTGCTGGATCCTTTAGCTTCTTCAGCAGGGCAGTGGATCTCCCTCCATGCTAGGTTGAAGTTCGCCCGAGCCCTGTTCATCCAGCACTCTTCGTTATCATTGGATCATTCATATCATCTCAGTTTTGATCTGAACCGTTACCTCATGCCCAACTACTAACGTTCGAATCAGGTTTGTAGCACATCTAAGCCGCATGACATCGCCAGCTGTGTCACCCGTCAGATCCGTACTAGAGTGGCAGATCTGAGCCGCACGCCTTTGACCTTAACAACACCATCAGGGGAAGATCAGAACCGTCAGAGCCCTCCACGCACCAAGCACGTGTCTGCAAGGGTATATTGCATCTTTTACCCTATCATTTATCTTATTTTGCTTTAGTCCAAATAATAAAATGTGTAGTTAGAAACAGTTGCAGTTTAGACCCTCTAAAATTTGTATTTGCACTTTAGTCCAGTCGAGTCTGAGTCACGCGCGTCCCCACATGTTATTTTGTGTTATTTGCAGTACTTATCCTGAACTCTTTATCTGTTACAAATGATTGTTTTATTGTGAGTAATTGCATGTATACCCTTGTGAGGAGAGGATCACGTGTTGCGCATGAGTTTTCTGGGAAGATTGCAAGAACACTCTAAGCTTTAGTGCTTTGTTATTCGTTTGGCTCTAGAATTTATTTTATTTGCAAAAAGGTCTTTGGAAACTATTTTGGATAATATGTCTTTTATTTTATGCAATAATTATTAAATCGATTCCAAAAATTACTTGTAATCTCTTATTGCATGTATTATTTTTAGTGATTTTCACTTGTTGATTTGCTTTTATTTTATATTATTAAAAATAAAAAACCCTAAAAAATGTTCTATTTATCGTATAAAAAATGTTAAAATTTGAAAAATTATCAAAAAAAATATATAAGAATTAGGTTAGTTGTATTTTGCTGCCTTTTACTTCCAGTAGTAATTTTGTTTGAAAATACCTTATAAAAACCATAAAAATTAAAAAATTAAATAAAATTGAACAAAAATCCAAAAATATTTATTTCAGTCTTTGTTTGTAGATCTTTATTCATATTTTATTAAAAAATCACTATGAAGAGTTTTAAGGATTTTAAGCATTTTTAACTTGTAAATTATTCTTGGTTATGCACTGTTTACCATTTTTGCCACTATTTGATTTTTAGATTATACCAAAAACATTTAAAAATTTCATAAAAATTACCAAAAATAATATAAAATATATAAAAATAAAAAACATTTTTATTACAATTTTCTGATTATTTTTTATATATTATAAAAATACAAAAAGAGTGTGCAGGTCTTTTTATTATTAGGGCCTATTGGAAATTAGAAATTTGAAAAATTAAAAACCACTAAAAAGATTTTTATTTCTGAAATCTGACTACTATATTTTTAAATCGTGCTCCTTGTGTTCGACCCTGGTCGCTATACCAGGTAAATAAAAGTAGCAAACCGCTTACATCGGTTGTTGATTTTGATAGTGGTCTTCTCGTTGATCGATTTGGTTGATTAAGGACAATGACATTCGCTCATTTATTCCACTTTAGTCGATCTCAAAATCATGTCATCAATTATCCAAATATAGTATCTAACCACCTCAATAATCTTCTCCATTAATATGCCACCTTTTAATTGCTTATTCAAAATTCAGAACCCTAAAATATTTTGATGTGATGGGGGCATTATTTTGGTGTGTTGACGACAGTGAGAGGGAGGAAGAGGACGATGAGGACACGACAGAGCGTGATGAGGCATCATTTTGGTACGTTTTCTACTGTAGTATTTCGATAATATAATTAAGCTTCTGTTTGTTCTGCCTGTTTGTCACGCGTGATTAATTATATGTGGTTCGCTTGCTCATCTTCCTGCAAGAATCTGTGGATGATTTCACATCTTGATCTAGTACTTCCTACGGATGGATCTAACAAAGCTGTGGGTCATTCTTTTACCATTCGAGTCAGGATGATGGCACCAACGGAGGCTAACAAAACATTTGAGGAGCCCAAGTACAACATCATGGTTATCGAAGAAGTTTTTCACACAAGCAATGATGGCAACACAAAGATTGGGATGACGACGTGTATAGCACGGTAGTGACGATATGAATTGTATTTTACAAAGAATCATACAATTTTTACAAATGACTGATGAATTTTGAATGAACCACTATTCTACAAAATGCATCAAATAGATATAAAAGAGACCACCGATTATAAAAAAAACATGTGCGGATACAAATATCTGCTTCACGCAATGTCGTTCAATACAAAATAGAACATCGTTTACATAAAGTTTTGCAAAAAATACCAAAATATATCTAGATAAATTTAGTAATTAAAAATATTAAATGGAATGCATAATTAACACAAAAGATGATGACCAAAATATTCTTTTGAGCAAACAAATTGATGATGCCGTTAGATTTGAATCTAATTGCTATGATCATTGGCTTCCCTTACACATGGAAGGACTATATCATATTGAACGACGACTCTTTTATATATATATATATATATATATATATGAGGAGTGATCCTATGAGAGCAAAAAAATGTGAGAGCATGAAAGAGATGATTCTGGACCACATGATTCACACAGGAGAGAAAAGATTAGGAGAGAGAAATCAGAATCATGTGGTCCACAATCATCCCTCTCATGCTCTCACAACTTTTTGCTCTCATAGGATCACTCCTCTATATATAGGGTAAAATGGGGCTGGCCATTTCGCCCACTTTTTTTTATATTTTTTTTGAAAATTTCTTCCATTGATTTTCATCAATATATCTCTATATTATGCCATTAAAATTTCACGTGAAACAGAGACTCCTACGACCTCCATCCAGAAGGGTCGTTTTTAGCAATTTTGTTATTGTTAAAAAATGACTGTCTAGATGAAGGCCGTAGGAGTCTCTGCTTCGCACGAAATTTTAATAGCGTAATATAGGGATATAGTGATGAATATTCATGGAAGAAATTTTCAAAAAAATAAAAAAAACAGGCGAAATGGGGCGGGGGAGCCAAGTTAGCTCCCTTTAGGGGGCAGTCCCATTTATCCCATATATATATATATATATGTATGTATATATATATGGGAAAATGAGGTTGCCCCTTAGGGGTAGCCAACATGACTGCCCCCACCCCATTTTTCACAATTTTTTTTATTTTTTGGAAAAATATCGACATGTATATTCATCCCTATATCGTATATGTCATTCGAATTTCGTCAGAAAACAGAGACTCCTACGGCCTCCATCCAGACGTCATTTTTTTAACAGTCCAGAAATTTTTAAATCGGCCCCGTCGGGATGGAGGTCGTAGGAGTCTCTGTTTCTGACGAAATTCGAATGACATATAGGAGGGATATAGGGATGAATATACATGACAATATTTTTCAAAAAAATTAAAAAAATTTTCCAAAAAATGGGGTGGGGCAGCCATGTTGGCTGCCCCAAGGGGCCAACCCTATCAACCCCAATATATATTATATATAGGGGGTCCTTCCAATAGGATGCATCATTCCCGACTTCAGAAAGGCCACCATCTTGTTGTAGAAAACACAAGCACTTTAGTAGAATGCGAAAACGGATTGTATTATAATTGAACATTATAAATACAAAACTGTATACAAAACTGCATATTAGAATACAAACATTAAAACTGCACACTATAATACAATCTGTATACGTATTCTACTAAAACCATCACGTTTTCTACAAAAAAGGTACTGGCCTTCCTAAACTCAGGAAGGATCAACTCCTATTTTAAAGAAATCACACACACACATATGAGGAAAGGGATCCTACTCCATGGAGTAGGTAATTTACCTATTCCACTTTCATTTTTTTCAAAATTTTTATTTTTTTAAATACTTCCATGGATTTTCATAACTTTATCCCTCTAACATGTCATTCAAATTTCGTCAAAAATAGAGACTCTGATGCCCTCCATCCGGAATAGGTAAATTACAACAAATCTGAGACCATTAAACTTAGTTGTTCTGGATGGATGGCGTACGAGTCTCTGTTTCTAAAGAAATTTGAATGTTAAAAAAAGGGATTTTTACCCGGCAGACCCTATAATCTTTACAAATTATCTCTATGACCTTTGAAACATCGTTATTCCTCCCTAGACCCCGTAATCTTGCTAACTCTTATCCCGCATACCCTGTGGTTAACCCCCATTGTTAAAAGTAACCAGATTCTGTTATGTGCCTTTACATTATACCCATTTTATTTATCAAATTTACATTGATTGACACTCCCAGCAACCACCCAACTCCTCAACATCCGCCTCACTCGCTCTCCTACTCTCCGACCTCCGCTGCCTCCTCTGCCGCCCTCGCTCGAGCCCCCCTTGCCCACCCTCCAAACGAGGCCGGCCTCCCCAGACCCCCGCACCCACCCTCCGTCGATGTTGCTCCGCCCTTGCTCGAGCCCCCCTTTTCCTGAGCTCCTGCTCGAAGCCCGCCGAGCTCCACCTCGAACCCTCGCTCGATGCCGCTCTCCTCGAAGCCCAAGCAGAGAAAACCCCCACACCCACCCTCCAGCCCAGGCGGAGAAGACCCCCCAGCCATGCCCCCCTCCCCCCATGCTTCTGCTCGAAGCTCGCGGAGCTCCGCCTCGAAGCCCCACACCCGCTAAGCTTCCTCCTCGAAGCCCCCACCCCCGCGCGCAGCTGCCGCTCTACCCCTGCTCCCTCCAGTCCCCTCTCCCCCCGAGCTCCTGCTCGACGCCCCCTGCCTACCGAGCTCCACCTCGAAACCCTACCCAGTGCCGCTCTGCTTCTGTTCTCCCTCCCCCTCCTCGCCTTCGCCGACGCCTCATGAGCCTCAACGACGACGTCCTCAGCCTCATCGTCTTCAAAATGGGCATCGCCGACCCCTCTAGCGCCCTCTCCACCTGGTCTGGGACGATGACAGCCCATACTCCATCGCTTGACGCTTCGTCTGTTGCGACCGCTCCTTCGGTCGCGTCACTATCTCCCTCGACGGCCTAGGCCTCTCCGGCCGACTCTCCTCCCTCTACCTGGAGAAGTTCTCCTCCCTCCAGTCCCTCTCCCTCCTCGAAGCCCCCCCACACCCCGACCCTCAAGCTCCTGCTCGGAACCCCACCCCCACCCCCATCTTGGGCAGCCCTCCGCCTCAAACCTAGCTGCCTCCACCGTCTTCTGCAGCTTCCCATATGATGGGTTGAAGAAGAGGATGGAGGAGGATGGAAGGAGAGAGGGAGAATGAATATCGATCGTTGATTTTCATTGGTTTGATTAAGACCCAAGTTTAACTCAAGGTTTTTACTCCAATAAAGTTAAAGAAGACGACAGGGTCTGTGGGGTAAGACGGAGCAAGTTTACGGGGTCGAGGGGAGAATTACGATATTTCAAAGGTCGTAGAGGTAATTGGCAAAGATTATAGGGTCTGCCGGGTAAAAATCCCTAAAAAAATAAAAAATAATTTGAAAACAAATGAAAGTGGAGTAGGTAAGTTACCTACTCCATAGAGTATGATCCCTTTCCTATATATATATATAGGGAAAAGGGAAGCTACATCGGGGGATGCAGCCAACTAGCTACACCCGGTTATTTTTCTCATTAATTTTTGATTTTTTGAAGGAAACTTATGGGGGATTTACTTAATTTATTGTGTGGAATATGTGTTTCAAATTTCATGCAGAACAAACACTCCTAACATGCCCATCTAGATATGGTCAATTTCAATAATTCTGAAACCGATAAATGTGATAGCCTTGATGAATATGATAGAAGTGTCGAATTTAGTTGAAATTACTATGATATTATGGTGATGTATAGTAATTTAAATCCCCCTATGCTTCATTTCAAAAACACAAAAAATCAATGAAAAAATAGTCGGGTGCAGCTAATTAGCTACACCCCCGGTGCAGCTTTCATAACCCCATATATATATATAGAGAGAGAGAGAGGAATGATCCTATGAGAGAAAAAATATGAGAGCATGAGAGGGATGATTATGGACCACATGATTCTGTTTTCTCTCTCCTGGTCTTCTCTCTCCTGGGTGAATCATGTGGTCCAGAATCATCCCTCTCATACTCTCACAACTTTTTGCTCTCATAGGATCACTCCTCTCTCTCTCTCTGTGTGTGTGTGTGTGTGTGTGTGTGTGTGTGTGTGTGTATATATATGAGGAAAGGGAGCCTACTTTGTGAAGTAGGTAACCTTACCTACTTCACATTCCATTTTTGTAAATTTTTTTATTTTTTTGGAAAATATCACCATGGATTTTCATAACTATATCCCTCTAATACGTCATTCAAATTTCGTCAGAAACAGAAATTCCTATGGCCTCCATCCAGAACAGGTAAAATACAGCAAATCTGTGACCGTTAAAAAATGACTGTCTGGATGGAGGCCGTAGGAGTCTCTGTTTCTGACGAAATTTGAATGACATATTAGAGGGATATAATTATGAAAATTCATGATGGTATTTTTGAAAAAAATTAAAAATTTGCAAAAAATGAAATGTGAAGTAGGTAAGTTACCTACTTCACAAAGTAGGCTCCCTTTCCTATATATATATATATATATATATTTATATTTATATATATAAGTTTATTGGGGCTGCTCCCTTGGGGTAGGCTGGGTAGCCAACAATGGCTTCCCCCGTACCGTTTTCGGCATTTTTTTATTTTTTTTGAAAATTATCGTCATGTATATTCATCCCTATATCCCTCTTATATGCCATTCGAATTTTGTCAGAAACAGAGACTCCTACGGCCTCCATCGAGACAATCATTTTTTAACGGTAATAAGATTTTTTAAATCGACACCATCTCGATGGAGGCCGTAGGAGTCTCTGTTTCTAACGAAATTCGAATGTCATATAGGAGGGATATAAGGATGAATATACATGACGATATTTTTCAAAAAATATAAAAATGCCGAAAAACGGCGTGGGGGCAGCCCATTAAACTCATATATATATATATATATAGAGAGAGAGAGAGAGAGAGAGAGAGGAAAGGGAGCCTACTTTGTGAAGTAGGTAACCTTACCTACTTCACTTCTAATTTTTGCAAATTTTTTTCTTTTTTTTGAAAAATTCCACCGTGGATTTTCATAATTATATCCCTCTAATATGTCATTCAAATTTCATCAGAAATGGAGACTTCTTTGGCCTTCATCCAAAATATGTAAAATACAGCAAATCTGTGACCGTTAAAAAATGACTGTCTGGATGGAGGCCATAGGAGTATCTGTTGACATATTGGAGGGATATAATTACGAAAACCCATGGTGGCATTTTTGAAAAAAAATAAAAAATTGCAAAAAATTGAAATGTGAAGTAGGTAAGTTACCTACTTCACAAAGTAGGCTCCCTTTCCTCACACACACACACACACACATAGAGGATAGGGAGCATGCACCCAGGTGCATGTAATTCTACATGCACCCGGGCCTATAACTCTCAAATTTTTTTACTTTTCCGAAAAATACCACCATGTATATTCATTTATATATCCCTCCTGTATGTCAGCCCAATTTCGTCAGAAACAGAGATCCCTACGTCCTCCATCCAGAACAGGTCGATTACAACAATTCTAAGACCGTTAAAATAATGTGTTCTAGATGGAGGATGTAGGGGTCTCTATTTCTGATTAAATTGGAATGACATATAGGAGGGATATATAGATGAATATACATGACGATATTTTTCGGAAAAGTAAAAAAATTTGAGAATTATAGGCCCGGGGTGCATGTAGAATTACATGCACCTGGGTGCATACTCCCCATCCTCATATATATATATATATATATATACATATATGAGGAAAGGGAGCCTACTTTGTGAAGTAGGTAACCTTACCAACTTCACATCAATTTTTCGCAAATTTTTTTATTTTATTTGAAAAATACCACTGTGGATTTTCATTACTATATCCCTCTAACATGACATTCAAATTTCGACAGAAACAGAGACTCCTACGTCCTCCATCCAAACAATCATTATTTAACGGTCACAGATTTGCTGTATTTTACCTGTTCTGGATGGAGGCCGTAGGAGTCTCTGTTTCTGACGAAATTTGAATGATATATTAGAGGGATATAATTATGAAAATCCACGATAGCACTTTTTAAAAAAAATAAAAAAATGTGAAAAATAGACGTGAAGTAGGTAAGGTTACCTACTTCACAAAGTTGGTTCCCTTCTCCCCCCCCCTCTCTCTCTCTCTCTCTATATATATATATATTATATATATATATATATATATGAGGTAAATGGGGCTGCCCCCAGGGAGTAGCCAACTTGGCTACTCCCACCCCTATTTTTCCCTCATTTTTTTATTTTTTTGGAAAATAAAAATTTGTATATTCATCATTATATCCCTCTCACATTCTATTAAAATTTCGTCAGAAACAGAGACTCCTACGGCCTCCATCCAAACATGGTCGATTTAAAAAATCCTGCGACCGTTAAAAAATGATGTCTGGATGGAGGGCTTAGGAGTCTCTGTTTCTGACGGAAATTTCAATAGAATGTGAGAGGGATATAATGATGAATATACAAATTTTTATTTTCCAAAAAAATAAAAAATGAGGGAAAAATAGGGGTGAGAGTAGCCAAGTTGGCTACTCCCTGGGGGCAGCCCCATTTTACCATATATATATATATATATATATATATATATATATATATATATATATGGGATTGGGAAGCCTACACCTCTGTGTAGGTAACTTTCCTACACCCACCTCTTGTTCTCTATTTTTTTTGATTTTTTTAAATGAATATTTAGGGGATTTACTTAGAATATTAAATGAAATATGTGTTTCAAATTTCAAGTAAAACAGACATTCCTAACAGTTCCATCAGAAGAGACCAATTTCAACAAATCTCATACCGTTAAAATTTGACTATCATGATGGATAAGTTGGAAGTCTCAAAATAAGTTGAAATTTGAATGACAACATGGTGATATATTGTGATCTAAATTTCCCAAAGAGTTATCTCAAAAAAATAAAAAAATTTAAGGCAAAAAGAGGTGGGTGTAGGAAAGTTACCTACACATGGGTCTAGGCTCCCTTTTCCCTATATATATATACATATACATATACATACATACATACATACATACATACATATATACATACATATACATACATACATACATATATATATATATATAGGGGTTGATGGGGCTGCCCCCAACATGGTTGCCCTGCTCCATTTTTGGGCAAATTTTTTTTGAAAAATATCATCATGTATATTCGTCCCTATATCCCTCATATATGCCATTCGATTTTCGTCAGAAACAGAGACTCCTACGGTCTCCATCCAGACATGGTCGATTTAAAAAATCTTGCGACCGTTAAAAAAATGACGTTTGGATGGAGGCCGTAGGAGTCTCTGTTTCTGACGAAATTCGAATGACATATAGGAGGGATATAGGGATGAATATACATGGTTATATTTTTCCAAAAAAATAAAAAAATTTTGCAAAAAAATGAGATGGGGGCAGCACCATTTTCCCCACATATATATATATATATATATATATATATTTCGGTGTTTTTTTTATTTTTTTTGAAAAATATCGCCATGTATATTCATCCCTATATCCCTCGTATGTGCCATTCGAATTTCTTCAGAAACAGAGACTCCTACAGCCTCCATCGAGATGGTGTCTATTTAAAAAATCCTGTTGCTGTTAAAAAATGACTGTCTAGGTGGAGGCCGTAGGAGTCTCTATTTCTGACGAAATTCGAATGGCATATAGGAGGGATATAAGGATGAATATAATACGATATTTTTTGAAAAAAAATAAAAAAAGCATCGAAAATGGCACGGGGGCAGCCATGTTGGTTGCCCGAAGAGGGCAGCCCCATTTTTTCCATATGTGTGTGTGTTTGTGGAAAGGGAGCTTACTTTGTGAAGTAGGTAATCTTACCTACTTCACATCCAATTTTCGTAATTTTTTTAGTTTTTATCTGTGACCGTTAAAAATGACTGTACGGATGGAGGCCGTTGGAGTCTCTGAATGACATATTAGATGGATATAGTTACAAAAATCCATGGTGGCATTTTTTCAAAAAAAATAAAAAAATTGCGAAAAATAGATGTGTATATAATATATGGAGGAAAGGGAGCCTACTTTGTGATGTAGGTAACCTTACCTACTTCACATCTATTTTTCGTAATTTTTTTATTTTTTTGAAAAATGCTACCGTGGATTTTCATAACTATATCCATCTAATATGTCATTCAAATTTCATCAGAAACAGAGACTCCTACGGCCTCCATCCAGAACAGGTAAAATACAACAAATCTGTGACCGTTTAAAAATGACTTTCTGGATGGAGGCTGTAGGAGTCTCTGTTTCTGACGAAATTTAAATGACATATTAAAGGGATATAGTTATGAAAATTCACGGTGGCATTTTTCAAAAAAAAAATAAAAAATTTGCGAAAAATGGATGTGAAGTAGGTAAGGTTACATACTTGACAAAGTATACTCCCTTCCCCCCCCCCCCCCCCCCAATATATAGGAGTGATCCTATGAGAGCAAAAAAATGTGAGAGTATGATAGGAATGATTCTGGATCACATGATTCTGTTTTGTCTCTCCTGATCTTCTCTCTCATGGGTGAATCTTGTGGTCCAGAATCATCCATCTCATGCTCTCACAACTTTTTGCTTTCATAGGATCATTCCTCTCTCGCTATATATATATAGGGCCTTTCAAATAGGACGCGGTCCTTCCTGAGTTTAAAAAGGCCGCCACTTTTTTGTATAAAAACGAGCACTTTAGTAGAATACGTATACACGTTTGTATTATAGGTGCACGTTATAAATACAAAGCCGCATACAAAACTGAGTATTATAATACAAACATTAAAGCTGCACATTATAATACAAAATTGTATATGTATTCTACCAAAGTCATCCTGTTTTATACAAAAAAGAGGTTGGCCTTCCTGAGCTATGGAAGGACTGCATCCTATTTTAAAGAAATCCTATATATATATATATATATATATATATATATATATGGGTAAAATGGGGCTGCCCCCAGGGAGTAGCCAATTTGGCTACTCCCACCCCTATTTTCCCCTCATTTTTTTATTTTTTTGGAAAATAAAAATTTGTATATTCATCATTATATCCCTCTCACATTCTATTAAAATTTCGTCAGAAACAGAGACTCCTAAGCCCTCCATCCAGACGTCATTTTTTTAACGGTCGCAGGATTTTTTAAATCGACCATGTTTGGATGGAGGCCGTAGGAGTCTCTGTTTCTGACGAAATTTTAATAGAATGTGAGAGGGATATAATGATGAATATACAAATTTTTATTTTTCAAAAAAAATAAAAAAATGAGGGAAAAATAGGGGTGGGAGTAGCCAAGTTGGCTACTCCCTGGGGGCAGCCCCATTTACCTATATATATATATATATATGAGGAAAATGGGGCTGCCCCCTAGGGGGAGCTAACTTAGCTCCCCCCGCCTTATTTTCTTCAATTTTTTTATTTTTTTTGAAATTTTTTTCCATGAATATTCATCACTATATCCCTATATTATGTCATAAAAATTTCGTGTGAAACAGAGACTCCTACGGCCTCCATCCAGACAGTCATTTTTTAACGGTAACAGGATTTTTTAAATCGACCCCGTTTGGATGGAGGTCGTAGGAGTCTCTGTTTTGCATGAAATTTGAATGACATAATATAGGGATTTAATAATGAATTTACACGGTTTTAGATTTCAAAAATAATAAAAAAATTTTGTGAAAAAAGGGCGGGGGAAGCTAAGTTAGCTCCCCCTAGGGGGCATACACATTTTACCCTATATATATATATATATAGGGAAAAAGGAATATGCTCCCTGGGTGTAGCTAACTTACATCCTCCCACCTCTTTTCCTCTGTATTTTTTTTATTTTTCTGAAATGAAACCTATAGGAATTTAGATCACAATATGTCACCATGATGTCATTCAAAATTCAATTTAGTTCGATACTTCTATCCCCTCCATCAAGACTGTCAAATTTTAACGGTCTTAGAATTGCTGAAAATGACCTCCTTCAGATGGAGGGCATAGGAGTCTCTGTTTCTGACGAAATTTGAATGACATGTTATAAGGATGTAGTGATGAATATACATATTTTTATTTTCCAAAAAAATAAAAAATGGGGGAAAAATGAGGGTGGGAGTAGCCTATTGGCTACACTCAGGATGTAGCCTCATTTAACCCATATATATATATAGGGTAAAATGTGTATGCCCCCTAGGGGGAGCTAACTTAGCTCCCCCGCCCTTTTTTCACAAATTTTTTTTTTATTTTTTTTGAAATCTAAAATCGTGTAAATTCATTATTAAATCCCTATATTATGTCATTCAAATTTCATTCGAAACAGAGACTCGTACGACCTCCATCCAAACGGGTTCGATTTAAAAAATCATGTTACCGTTAAAAAAATGACTGTCTGGATGGAGGCCGTAGGAGTCTCTGTTTCACACGAATTTTTTATGATATAATATAGGGATATAGTAATGAATATTCACGGAAAAAATTTTCAAAAAAAAATAAAAAAATTTGAAGAAAATAGGGCGGGGGGAGCTAAGTTAGCTCCCCCTAGGGGGCAGCCCCATTTTCCTCATATATATATATATATATATATATATATATATATATATATATATATATATATAAGGGGCTGCCCCCATGCATTTTTTGCGCATTTTTTGAAAAATATCACCTTGCATATTCATTTATATATTCCTCCAATATGTCATTTGAATTTTGTCAAAAATAGAGACTATTATGCCTTCCATCTAGACCAAGTCGATTAGAGCAATATATAGACCATTAGAATTATCGATTCTAGATGGAGAGCATATAAGTCTCTGTTTCTAATGAAATTGGAATGACATATTACATGATATATAGATGTATATACACGATTTTATTTTCAAAAAAAATCATGCAAAATGGAGCGGGGGCAACCCCATTTTTCCACACACACACAGATGTCTGTATTGTCTGTACAGACTCTAACTCGAAATATTACATACATGTATACATACACACTTCGTCTCCTTAAAAATCTTATTTGTGATGTCAACTATAAAGCAGATCAACTAACACCATGATCGACCATTAGATTAGCCACATAAGCATAATATACATCAAACATAACACTTTTGTCCACTTTCCACAGATAAAAAACCTACGAAACCATATACGAGTAAAAGAACTCAAACACATATCATTCTTCCTCTTAGCTCCTAATTGTAATCAGAGTTAGTACTAGTATGACCTTATACACAGCATAGCAACGTAGCTACGTAGCTTCCCATCATCATAGAAGACTTATTTAAAGATAGATATATAGGATGCGCATAAATTGGACATAAGAAGTAAAGTGAGGATACCATCATCTTGCATAGTTTGTCAACAACATTCCCAATCATATACCCTAGCTCTCTCTCTCACACACACATATGTTGAGTAGTGTGTCCTTCTCAAGTACGCTAGTTAACGATATTACAATGAATCTATGTAGCAATATACTCAGCCGTCCATAAAAATTTCATAAATTTTGATAGGAATACACTATTCCGTTTAACGTGGAATCCCGATCTGCGGCCTTGAGTCACGTTACTTGAACGGTCAGTCTCAGGCATCATTGAGGACATAAGGAGAACGATATAACACATTTATTGCATAATTATTTCAGAACATAAGAAAGAAACCGATGGAGGGTACATCACCTTGCATCGTTACATATATAATGAATGTCTGAGGAGACTTATTGAACGATAGATATATAGGATGTCCATAAATTGGACACACACGATCGTTATATTCATACACGATCATTTAGATCTTGGTATTGGTGGCCCATATTGGCGGACCATAGGCAGATCCTGACTTAGGACCATAGATGACGACATTGCGATCGGCCTGAAGAATGAGCGTGTAGGTGCCGGGTGTCCTGTTAGTGTTGCTAGCCCATTGGGGTTTACCATCTGTAGTGTAAATCACAAGATTGCCATCATCTTGCATGGCGACCCGCAAGTTCGTGCCTTTCCCGGCAGTGTTTGAGGCCCATATGGGCTTCCCAGCATCGTAGAGGACCAGATTGCCATCCGTTTGCATGACAAACGAATAATTCCCATACGTGAGTTGCTGACCCGCTAAGAGGGATGCCGGACTGCTGAGAATGTCTCCCAAGGCGGAGGAAGTTGCCATTGCGATTAGATCTTCGCTTCTCTTCTCTTGGCTACAGCCTACAGATGGCAAGGATTTGCTTGATGAGCAGTAGCTCCACCGGGTTGGTATTTATAATTACAGGCATCATCGATCTATCTATCCATCTATATGTCGTGTGGGGCCTTAATGATGTTATATTATTTATTCCTACGCTACATGGCCGGGTACTACTGTCTTTAAGTCTCCCGTAAAATGGATCTGGTTGAGATCTTTATTCCAATCGTGATGTGATGTGATCCCACACGTTTTAATCGTTTTCTCCTACCCACGGCCACGAGTTTTCACTATCAATGTGATGCGGAAATCCAGCTCACGCCCACCGATTTAATTTTAATGTTTGAGGTCCAATTTAGTCTCGTGAACCACAATCATATCGGATCCCTCCAAGTCGTACCAATGTACATCTGTCTCAGATCTACATCGGTAGAGAATGTTGTGATTGGCTCGCTCATGCTTTCGTGAATCACGATCATATCACCTATCAAAAAAATCACGATCATATCCGTTTACTTTTTCCTTGTGCACTGCAATCATAATTCTCTTAGGCCATGTTCGGTACAAGGATAAGGGAGGAGAATAAGGGGCCATTTTTCTCTCGACACGGTTCCCCATGGTACGATTATTCTCCATTATTTCATCTTATTTCACTCTTATTCCTATCTTTATCCCACCATACTTATATTTATTTCACCTTATCCTCCTTATTCCTACCCTCCAGCCGAACGGAGAATAGACCCTTATTCCCCTTATTCCCAATCCTTATTCCTACTTATTCCCGAACCGAACAGGCCCTTAAAGAATTATGTAAAGGCATTCTCAAATCTGGATTCCTATAGCCACGAGTGACGTGAGATTGATCATAAACTTTATATATTGATTCTTTCGAGGGAGGGGAGGGAAGAAGGAGGAAGATGCGTAAGTTATCGTTTATAAATATGATATACGATGGGGAGTGTCTATATTGTATTTTTGACTGAATTTGTTTACTTAACGGTCAGTTGGAAGAGAATTAATCACATGGTTCGTAATGTAAGAGATAACAAGTTTGCAGGGTTTACGTGATAATCATGAAGAATACAATATTGAGAAGGTAATTTATTCATGGTGTAAAAATCTCAACAAATAATTACCACGGATAAGAATCATCACATATGTAAACAATCAATTCACAGAACAAAAAAAATGCAAGAGACAAGTATTTTAGCATGGAGGACCCCTAGATAAAAATCATAACCCAAATCCGCCGACTTAGGAGTTCCGATTGATTGAGTAGATCAACTATTATAATATTTCAAGTTATTTGCATTTGGCTGCTCTTCCATCGATGCGCGGGGTATTCCCTTCTAAGTTCAAGTACAACCAGTTGAAGAAGAGGAGGTAGAGAAAAGAATGGATTGTAACTAGTGGAGCCACTTATCTTTTGGAGCAGTCTCCGGCCACTTAAATAAAATTGTTTTATAAATAACAAAAATAATTGAAAGATGATTTGCCACTAATAAAAAGCCACACAATAAGAACTTAAAAGATAAATTCCGGCTCTATATGAACTCAAGTTCTTCAAAATCACCTTTACCAAACTATAAATTAAATTATCTTTCAAATGAAGGTGGTTTCATAAATTTTGGAGTTGTGAGGTAAAAATTGACTTTTTGGGTACAATGTATAGTCACAGAGTACCTATACTTGTAGATATCTATATTTAAATATTTTAATTCATAATTTCTGCATATTGTATTTTAAACACTTGCACATACTCCTAACAATAACATAAAAATAAAATAAAAATTAGAAAAGATAAAATAAAAAGTTCATTGAACAAAAGCCACACTTGTGTATATTGTATATAATTCATATTTCTTTAATAATTTTATTTAATTTTTAAAAATCATAAAAATTATTTCATACTCATTAATTTATTTTGTAAATAAATAAAATATAAAATAAAGGATATTTTGTGTAAAAATAATAAAATAAAAATTAAAGAATAAAAAAATATATATTATACCTATACATATTACCCTATTTTGTATATATTGTATATATAATTTCATAAAAAATTAAAAATCACATAAAAATAGCTTAAAAATATTAAACATTTTTTCTTTTAATTATTTTTTATTTTAAATTGATTTACTATTTTATATTCATTTTTCTTTGATTTTTAAAATTTGAAATTTCTAATTGGTCAATCCGAGTTCCTCGTCCAGACCCGACCCGAGTCCCTCATCGCCAGATTGGATTTCTTCCCATTTACCAGATCGAGTCTAATCATCTTCTCCCTTTATTTACACCTGATTCCTCCCTAGGATCCATAGTCCTCGCAGATTCCTAGATAGAGATGGATTCTCCTAGGATTTTGCACATGCCTTCGATCTTTCTAGACCCCAAAGGCATCCTAAAAATTCTTCACCTCCGTCTCCATTGCGGGTAGCTCATCCCTCACCTTCTCTTTCCTCCTTAGCCACCTTCAGGATCATGATAGGATCATCGGAGACCCCTTTGGAGCGAGTTTTAGTGGTCGGGTTGTACGCAACTCCTACGTGACCAGAGACCTCAGCCGCGTTGAGCCTCCTTCGTCTTGCGCACCGGAGTCAAGGCAAGAACCTCGTCGTTCACCTCTTCACTCTACACCTTCCAATACCATGAACTTAGGTAATCCATTCCCCCTTCATTTCTCTAATTTCGATTGATTTCTTCTATGTCGCATCGTCCACCGTCGCAACTCCGTTCTTAGTATCGAAGCTCCATCGTTCACCCCTATCCATTATGAGCGACCTTCCATCTCATCCCCCATCTTCTCACATCATCTGATCATCTTAAACCTCGAGCATTAGTCTGAGATAAGGCCCCGACGTTCTCCCTGCATCCTCATTGAACGCACACCCCATTCACCCTCGCCTCTCTTGTTTTGTTGCACAATAACCCTGGACGAAGGCACGCCTTCGAGTCACGAGTGTATTCATAGCTACAAGAGGGAGAATTAGCATGGATTAGACCATCAGAGAACCGGAGGAGCTCTCCCAGACGATGAGTCCTCCCTGAGCTTCAACGTCTATCGTTGGCATCATCGGAGATCCCCATCTGGTGCTGACTTCTTTCAGCAAGCTATTGAGCCCTTCAGCTAGACCATCAAAGCACTGGAGCGCTTGTTCTTCTAGATCGAACCTCTTCCATCGGCAGTTCTTCACAGTTCTTCCTAACACCTTGTAGTCATCTTATCTCGAGTGCTTCCTCCAAATCTGATATGGACCACACATATACGCCCAATCCAGGGTGGCCCGGTCATATCTCTGTCGGATCTGAACTGCACGTCATTGCTTTACACCATAACCGTTAGATCTTGCCAAGATGTATCACAGCCGTCATATCTGCACGTCCACTTCACATGCCTGTAGGTTATATTCCCCTTTTCCCCTGCCATTTCCGTTATTTACCTTTCATCCCGTAATTGTAAAAGTTAGTTGTGGATATTTACATTATAAACCTTGAATTTTAGTTTATTTGCCTCTTAGACTGTGTGTATTGTGATCACGTGCTTCATCACGTGGAGTACTTTTGGGAAATTTGCAGCGCATATCCGGTGTTTTTTTTTGTTAATGCAAGTAGGTTAAGTTTTCAAAAATTTCACTTTGGTCCTCGTTCGTGATGAGCCGAAATTTTACGAATGAACTAAGGTGAATAAAATCTAGCGAAGGTCGTTGCGACCTTAGTCACTCGAAACTCAGCTCAATCAAGAAAAATGAAGGATCAGACCACCAAAACAAGATAAAAGTCAAGTAAAATCAATAGTGGCCCTGGCTATTAGATTAGCCTGGTATAGCGACCAGGGTCAGACTCAGGGAGCACGTGATGGCCTTGCGGCCTACGAAGTAGTCGAAAGTGAAAATACACAAGAGAAAGCGCGACGCACAACAAAGGAACCCTCAGCGCGGATCGACGGTGGAGGTGTAGCCACGTGGATGATCGGACGTTCCCTGTGCACCGTGGCCAAACCTCACTGATCTGACGGTCGAGATCCACCCTCTGGTGATCAAACGACTGCTACTGCTCCGCAAATGGATGGCTCGATGAGAACCTGGAGAAGGAGGGCTGGATGGACGGTCGGGGAGGATGCTCGAAGAAACTCGTGGCCGGCGAGTTTCGCCGGGCTCGTGTGCGTGCAGGAGAGCTCCTCGGAGGCTACTGAAGATTGGAGAAGATGCGCCTGGGCCTCCCGCGTCTGAAGAGCCCCTCCGACGGCGCAACGGAGCTCCGGAGAGCTCAGGCGACACCGACGGAGCTGGAGCTGCTGCTCCTGAATGTCAAGCCCTCAGATGGGCTCTTCTGGACTTGCAAAGCACTGCAACAGGCTCCTGGTTCGAGGGCAAAGTGCCTCGACCCGGTTAGCGGTGGTGGGGATGTACGATGCATCGAGATGAGGGGGGCTCCGGCGAAGCGACGGCGGTGGAGCCCCAATCCCAATTCCGTGGCGAACTGGGTTAAACGAAAGGGCGGAGAAGATGCGCGGGGGAAGGGCGAAGGTAATGGATGACTCCGATGATCGAAATGTAGGTGAGAATGGTCGGAATCAAAATTCGAGAAATATAGAAGGAATTAAGCTTACCGGGTGTGTGGATTCGACTGTGGACGAGCTCTGGGAGCTCCTGGTCTTCGCCTCGAGGGACGTCGATGCCCGAGGCTCGAGCACCACGCTGGTGGTGGCATACGGCGGCGCTAAGTCGCCGGATCGATGGTCTACACGCTCCTTCCTCGCTGCGACAATGCCCTCAGCTCGCTGTCACTCAGGCGAGAGCAACGGAGGGCCTGGGGTGGAGAATGCACGAGCCAAAAGATGCGTGAAAATGGGGGCGGAGCTCAGACTATATAGTAGCTCAGGTCCGAGAAGAAGAGGTCGGGCAGGGTTCCGTGAAGCACAGATCCCTAGGCGGATGCTCTGGCGCGGATCTCAGATGCAGGGAGAATGATCGGAGCTCGGCGTTTAGCAATTTAGCGATCGAATCAAGCAGGAAGAATTCGGAGAAAATGGGTCGGGCGTAACGGACCCGGCTCTGATGGCCCTGGGGGGGGGGAGTTGACCGGGGGTCAACATCCCCCGTAGACCAATCAGAGCCCGCCAAATACCAATTATTTGATTATTTATTTAAAAATAGTAAATGGATGAATTAAGAAAAACTTAAAACATGAAAAATGTTTATTTTATAAACTATTTTTTTGTGATTTTTAATTATTTTTTTGAAATATAAATTAGGTATTTACAATATAGTGCTATATATAGGTATATATACAATATTGATTTTTAATTTTGATTTTTAATTAATTATTTTTGTACATTTTTATTCCCATTTTATATTTTATTTATGGGATATTTACCCAGCAGATCCTGAAATCTTTCGAAATTACCTCTACGACCTTTGAAACATCATAATTCCTCCCACGACCCCGTAATCTTGCTCCGTCTTACCCCACGAACCCTGCCGTTAAATTGACACATCTTGAGTTAACTCGGGTAGGTTAAAACAGAGTTAATCAAACCATATAAAATCTAACGGTTGGATTTTTTTCTCTCATTCATGTTCCTTCTTCTATCATCTTCTTCATCTTCCCTTCCATTCTCCAATCCACCACTGAGACAGAACCTGAAAACACAGCAACGTCGAGGGCATTTCTCGGCTTGGGAGCAGTTCCATCGGCGCGCGAGGGGTGGGGTGCAGCGGCGCGCCGGGGAGGGGGGAGGGTGCAGCGGCAGGAGGGGGGTCGATCTGGGCGGTGGGGGCGGAGGGCGCCCGAAGGACCCTCGTCACATCCAACCCAAACAATGTTGAGCACATTCTCAAGACCAACTTCCAAAACTACCCCAAAGGCCATACTTTGACGAAACACCTGGGCGACCTCCTCGGCGTGGGCATTCTCAACGCCGATGGCAAGCTCTGGCGGACCCAGAGGAAGCTCGCCAGCTATGAGCTAACCGCTAGAAAGATAAGGGAGTTCGTGGAAGTGGTTCTCCAATCCGAGGTGAATGAAAGACTCCTCCCACTTCTCTCCTCCGCCTCGGAGGAGGGCAGAGTGGTCGACATGCAGGACCTTCTCAGGCGCTTCGCCTTCGACGCCATATCGAAGTTCGCTCTCGGCTTGGACCCCGGTTGCCTGGAGCCCACCTTGCCGGAGTCCGATTTCGCAGAGGCCTTCGAGGTGGCGGGGACAATTATCGCGAGGCGGGGAGCCGCCGTGCTTCCCGCTGTGTGGAAGCTGAAGCGCGCGCTCGGCATCGGACGGAGAGAGTGCTTCGGGAGAAGGTGGAGACCATCCGCAGCTGTGTGGAGCTCATGATACGAAAACGAAGCAGAGAGATCAGTGACGGTCGCAGTGGCCACGAGTTCCTCTCAAAGTTGGTCTCCGCCGGGCACGAGGAGGAGGCCGTCCGGGACATGGTGATAAGCCTCGTCATGGCGGGGAGGGATACCACCCCCACGGCTTTGACGTGGCTTTTCTCGGTGCTATGCAGGAAACCACACATAGAGGAAGACATGGTGAGAGAGGTGACAGCACTACTGAATGGTTACGAATCCTTGAAGAAGATGCCGATGCTAGAGGCGTGCATCCTCGAGACCATGAGGCTCTACCCGCCGGTGGCTTGGGACTCCAAGCACGCGGCAGGACGCGACACGCTGCCGGACGAGGGGGGGGGGGGTTGGCGCTAGCGGGGGAGGGGATCAACTCCTTTGAGATGGGATGATGAGTGGCATTAAATGTAAATTTGATAAACAAATTGGGTATAATATAAATGAACATAACAGAATCGGGTTAATTTTAACGGGTAAATGAACGGGAGTTAACCACAGGGTCTGTAGGGTAAGGGTTAGCAAGATTACGGGGTCGTGGGAGGAATTATGATGTTTCAAAGGTCGTAGAGGTAATTTCGAAAGATTTCAAGGTCTGCTGGGTAAATATCCCTTTATTTATTTATAGCATAAAATTAGGAGTAAAAAGGTATTTTTATTTGATTTTTATTATTTATTTACAAGGGTAAAATAAGTAGGTATATACATTTGTATACATGGTATATATACACTGTTTCTTTTGGTTTTTATTTTTGTTCTTTTTATTTAATTTTTGTTTTTATAGTTTTTATTCATCATGAAATATAGAATATATACAAGTTTTATGGGATTTTGATTTATTTATTTACAAAGTAAAATAAATATATGTGTGGTCTTATGTACATGGTGAATATGTACAAGGAAGGTTATTTTTATTTTCTTTTTTTAATTTTTTCTATTTTTATTTTGATTTTGTATTTACACATATTTACAAATATATAAAAACCTAATTTTATTTTATTTTTAGAGGCAAATATTTTTATTATATTTACAGGTATATTTACACACATGAGCTTCCTTATCTCTCTCTACTTGGGCTTTTATGCGGTTAGGCCCATGCTGCGCCCTCCCTTGGGATTAGGTTGCTCAATATTTATTCTAAATATTTCCCTCTTTTTCTTTTATCTCTTTATTCTTTTATTTATGCACAAAAACATGCTAATTATTTAATTTTATACAATGTATGTATTTTGATAATTATTTGAAATACGTAGATATACATGTATTTGCAAAGCTTTTTTTGTAGCTAAAATATAAGAATAAAGAGTGATGAATGGGTATTCATCATCCCCCTGTACTTAACTTTACTAGTCCCTTAGCAAACACTTATTTGAAAAAGAAGTGGAAAAGAAAGAGAGGAAAAGAAAAAGAGGAAAATGTACATGGATCAAGGTTGAATATTAAACTTGCCTTCATTAAATTGAAATATGGAGCTCGATCAGATCTTTGGATTATTTATGTGTCAGAACCTTATTTGGACTTAAGCTTAAAACTCAACAGCCTCTAAGTTCCACCAATCTATGGGCAAGACTCCTCAATAAACCAGATCAGAACAAGTCTACATACACAAACTCTAATGACCATGAATCTTTCCATGCGGTGTAAGTGATAGGTAGCTCCCCACCTCAGAAGTAACAAAGAAACAACCTCCCCCAATCTGGTAACTCTAATGCCTCGGTCTAGCAACTCTTTCCTCGAGAAGCGGGGTATTCCCTTCTAAGTTCAAGTGCAACCGGCTCAAGAAGAGGGGGAAGAAGATGAAGAATGGAGCATGGCCAGTGTAGCCACGTATCCTTAGAAGCTCAACCAGTGTAGCTGAGTCTCCCGCTGCAAGCTTCATGAGATGTAACATGTATACTATAAGCTTTTGCTTTATTTGACTATATACACTCCGGTGGGGTTATTAAATTTTCAATCCGACCCACCACCTTTTTGGAGTTCTTTTCTTTTTGCACATTTTTTTCATGTGCAACTGTACAATATATCTACATGGTGCAGCATACATACAAGGAGTTTTTCCTCTTGAGCCAGCAGACTATCCCTCTTTTGAAGATTTATTGCAACCCACAACTTCTGTCTTTAGAATTCATCACCACCAGACCAAGTTGAGACGCACTTCCTTCACTAGAAGAAGAAGAGAGGTTCCGCCTAGAAGTACTACCCTCATATGCTACCCCAAGCCAAAGGAAACTGCCTCCTCACCACCTCATCCATGGAGAGCTATGTGTAAAGTGCTGGTGCAAGTCAAGCCATTGTCTCTAAGAGTCATGCGTGTGTTGTTAAGTGATCTAATTAGGCTCATCAAGATGACATATGCTCATAGCCGAGTGGACTCAAAGAATTAAGTCCCGACGGACCTGAAAAGCCTTAACCCTAAGCCCTATAAGGTTCCTCTTAGAATTAGATGGATTAAGATCTTAATCAAGCTTCATTTCCCAATTTAATTCCAGGATAGTTTAAATGTCAACTATGATCCAGGAAAAACTCTACAAATATTTACAAAGATGCCATTTACAAATATGCACTTTACAAATATTTACAATTATGCAAAATTTTTGAAAAATGTTTGAAAACATGGATGTATGCATGAATGCGAGTTTTGCAAAATATTTACAAACATTTACAAAGTTTTTGCAAACTTTTTGTTTTCAAAACATTTTGGAAAAATTTTGTACTATATACATAATTTTGATATGAAAAATATTTACAAATCCTTTACACAAATCATTTTACAATCATGTGTACAAAAATAATTTGTATAAATAAATAGGTGTGTGCAAAATGAATTTTATATACAAGGAAAATTTTTTAATTTTTATGGGTTTTTAGCCATTTTTATTTATTCACACACTCACACAAAGTACGAGTTATGGCTAAAGTATATATGAAATATATACACACCCCCTATACTTAGCTCGAATGATGTCCTCAGAGTGATCAAGAGCGATGAAGAAGACATAACTCGTGCTTAGTATAGGGAAGTGAAAAGGAATGGCTAGATACAGAGATGAATGAAAGAATAGAATGAGGAGAACTCGGTGTTTTCCCCTATACTTAGGATCAAGTAATCCTAAGTATAGCAAGCAATACATGAAGGGAAATCCGAGTGAAGGATGTACAGAATCTACCCCCCATATTTAGGGGTAAAATATCCCTAAGTATAGGCAGCAAAACGGGGGTAAAAAGAATCAAAAGAATACCCGACGGTCCTACATCCCCCCTATACTTAGGGTAAAGTACAGCCTAAGTATAGCATAATCATAAGATGAGAGAAGGGATGTGGGACTAAAGAATAGAGTGATATGGACAACTGGATCTATACAGGTCGGAAGAACAGTGATAATCAGGCGTGAGATGCAATAGATGTGAGTCAAGAGACCACATCTCACGCAAAATGAATAGGGGCAACATCAACGACCCGCGGCTCATGATCTAGAAATGGGTTAAGCCGTTGGCCGTTCACTCGAAAGGTACTCTCAGAAGAGAACTCAGATATATCAATGCTCCTGTTGTCGTATACCTTTCTCACAAGATAAGGTCCCTTCCATTTGCTCTGTAGCTTCCCTGGAAATAGACGAAGCCTAGCATAAAACAACCATACTCTCTGTCCAGGCTCAAAATGCTTGTGGCTGATATGAGAATCATGCCACTCCTTCACTTTCTCCTTGTACTGTAGGTTGTTTGAGAAGGCGGTATCACGAAGCTCCTCCAGGGCTGCTAACTCTCCCCTCCTCTGGTCTCCTACACTATCTGTATCCAAAAGAATATCTGTAACTGTCCAAAGTAACCTGTGTCTCAACTCAACAGGTAAATGGCATGGCTTGCCATATACGAGGTGAAAGGGAGATGTGCCCAAAGGTGTCTTGAAAGACGTCCTATATGCCCACAAGACCGAGTCCAAAAGCTGTGACCAATCCTTTCGGTCAGGGCGAACGACTTTCTGCAATATAGTCTTAATCTCCATGTTCGACACCTTGGCTAGACCATTCGTCTGTGGATGGTATGGAGTGGCAACTCGATGGTCTATGCCGAACTCGCTAGCAAGGGTCTTCACCTGGTCGTTGATGAAATGAGACACCCCGTCAGATATCAATACTCGAGGTACTCCGAACCGTGTAATGATGTGCTTCCTCAAAAACCTGCAGACTGTCCTGGCATCAACGGTTCGGGCGGGGATGGCCTCAACCCAACGACTCACATAATCCATGGCCAACAGAATGTACTCAAATCCCTGACTCTTAGGGAATGGACCCATGAAATCGATGCCCCATGCGCCAAAAACCTCACAGAAGTGTATGGGCTGCATCGGCATCATATCACGCTGTCCACAAGTGCCCATCCTCTGACAGTCAGTACATCTCTTCACGAACTCATCAGAGTCCTTGAAGAGAGTGGGCCACCATAGGCTAGATTGGAGCACCTTCTGTGCCGTTCTCCTCCCTGAGTGATGTCCTCCTGCCTCAAGCTTGTGGCAGTAAGTGAGGATGCTGTGATGCTCCTCCTGAGGAATGCACCTACGCCAGATACTATCCCCTCCCTCATGGTAAAGGATGGGATCCTCCCAATGGTAAAACTTGGCCTTCGCGAGGAAGGTCTCAAGTTTCTGCCTGGGCCAATCTTGTGGAACTTTCTTAGCAACAAGAAAGTTCACAATATCGGCGTACCATGGGAGCGAGGCGATAGCAAGGACGCCTCATCTGGAAAGGTCTCACAAATAGGGTCAATCTGCTCAGAATCCTCAAGATACTCCAATCGGGAGAGATGATCCACCACCGCATTCTTGACTCCTGGCTTATCCTTAATCTCTATGTCAAACTCATGGAGTAGAAGGATCCATCTAGTCAGTCTGGCCTTGGCATCCTTCGTTGCCATGAGGTACCCGATGGCGGTATGATCAGTATACGAGGTCACTCTAGATCCAATAATGTACGATCTGAACTTATCTAGGGTGAAGACTACGACTAGCATCTCCTTCTCTGTGACTGTGTAGTTCCGCTGCGCGGAATCCAATGTGCGGCTAGCGTAGTGGATAGCAAATGGGACTCCATCCCTCCTCTGTCCTAGCACAGCCCCCACGGTAAAATCGGAGGCATCCGTCATGATCTCGAATGGGAGAGACCAATCGGGTGGCTGAAGGACAGGAGCCTCTATCACACTTCTCTTGAGAGTCTCAAACGACGAAAGACACTTGTCATCGACAAGGAACTCGGTGTCTTTCATCAACAGATCAGTCAACGGTCGGACAAACCTACTGAAATCATGAATGGATCGCCGGTAGAAACCAACATGCCCCAGAAAAGACCGTAACTGCCGCAAGTTGGACGGTGGTGCGAGTTTGTTAATGACATCCACCTTGGCCGGATCAACCTCCATGCCCCTGGTGGAGATGATGTGGCCAAGCACCGTCCCTTGAGTCACCATGAAGTGACTCTTCTCCCAAGATAATACCAGGCAAACCTCAATGCATCGCTCAAGGACTCGGTCTAGGCAGTCAAGACAGGAGTCGAATCCGTCACCGTAAACCGAGAAATCATCCATGAAGACCTCCAAGCACTCCCCTACCATGTCTGAAAAGATCGACAGCATGCATCTCTGAAAAGTCGCAGGGGCATTGCATAGCCCAAATGGCATGCGTCGGAAGGCGTATGTGCCGAAGAGACAGGTAAAGGTCGTCTTGTCCTGGTCCTCGGGAGCGATGGCCACCTGGTTGTAGCCCGAGTACCCATCCAGAAAATAGTAGTGTCTCTTCCCTTCCAGTCTCTCAATGATCTGATCAATAAAGGGCGGGGGAAATGATCCTTCTTGGTGGCCTGATTGAGTCGTCTGTAATCTACGCAGACCCTCCAAGAAGTGGGTACTCGTGTAGCGATCTCCTCTCCGGACTCCGTAACCACTGTAGTGATGCCCGTCTTCTTGGGAACCACATGTAACGGATTGACCCACTTGGAGTCGGAGATGGGGTAGATAAAATCGGTGCTCCACCACTTCGAAATTTCCTTCATGACAACCTCTCTCAGATTCGGGTTCATCCACCGCTGGAACTCACGCGACGGCTTTGCCTCATCTTCGAGATAGATGTGGTGAGAGCACAGAGCCGGACTGATCCCCTGGAGATCCGCTACGCTCCATCCTATCGCCTTACGGTTCTTTTCAAGAACCCCCATCAGACGGGATTCTTGCTCTCCAGTCAAATCGGCGGAGATAATGACTGGGTACATCTCATGCTTACCCCCAAGGAACCTATACTTCAACGACGCAGGTAGTGGCTTCAGCTCTGGACAAACTGGTGCTGGCAAATCTGGCTTCTGAAGAATACGAGTGTATGCGGCCAAATCTGCTTGGGAAAATGAGAGCTCTCTCTCGCAAACTGGATTGGGGGAAGGCTGCTCAACTGGGCTGTCTCTGCTCTACTCGACATCTACCTCCTCCCTAGCTGCAGGCTCAGTGGAAGTCAGGTCTGGTATGTAATTGATGAATACTCATTCATCACTCTTTATTCTTATATTTTAGCTACAAAAACCTTTGCAAATACATGTAGATAGGTGTAAATACAAATAATTACCAAAAGACATACATTGTAGAAAGTTTAATAATTACCATGTTTTTGTGCAAAAATAAAAGAATAAAGAGACAAAAGAAAAAGAGGGAGATATTTAGAATAAATATTGAGCGACCTAATCCCAAGGGAGGGCTCAGCATGGGCCTGACCGCATAAAAGCCACAGTAGAGAGAGATAGGGAGCTCATGTGTAAATATACCTGTAAATATAATAAGAATATTTTCCTCCAAAAATAGAATAAAATGGGATTTTATATATTTGTATATATTTGTAAATATAAAATCCAAATAAAAATAGAAAAATTAAAAACAAAATAAAAAATATCCACTTGTGTATATTCACCTTGTACATAGAACACTTATCTATATTTATTTAGCCTTGTAAATAAATAAATTAAAATCCCTAAAAATTTGTATATATTTGATGGTGTAAATAAATAAAATAAAAACTACAAAAACAAAAATCAAATAAAAAGAACAAAATTAAAAAACAAAAAGAACATTGTATATATACCATGGATATATATATGTATATATCTAATTATTTACCCTTTGTATGTAAATAATAAAAATAAAATAAAAATACCTTTTTATTCCTAATTTTATGCTATAAATAAATAAAATATAAAATGGGAATAAAAATGTACAAAAATAGCAAATTAAAAATCAAAATTTAAAAAGCTATATTGCATATATACCTATATATTACACTATAGTGTAAATACCTTATTTTTATTTCATAAAAATAATTAAAAATCACAAAAAAATAGAAAAAAAATTAAAATAAACATTTTTCATGTTTTGAGTTTTTACTAATTAGGCCATTTTCTATTTTAAAATCAATTTTAAAACATTTCCATGTGGCCTATTCTGATTGGTCCACGGGGATTGTTGACCCCCGGTCAACTCTCTCCTGCGGACCAAACCCCTGCGGATCTTGCGCCTGAACCCGACTTCTCCGATTTCTCGCTGCTCGATCCGCCTACCAAACCCGTAAACCCCGGGCTCTATTTCCTCCTCGTACATCCGTGATCCTCGCCCGGTTGTTCGCATTGGGATCCGCGCCTCGTCGTGCCCTGCCCGACCTGATTTAGCCGGACCCTTTGCCGTATAAAGTCCAAGCTCCGCCTCCTTCCTCAATCATCTTTGGATCATTTCACGTCACCCTAGGACTCCATAGACTTCGCGAGAGTGACAGCTCGCTTCAGGTCGTTTTGCAGCGAGGAAGGAGTGGAGGACCATCGATCCGGCAGCTACGCACCGCCGTACGCCGCCTGGAGGTGACGCTCGAGCCTCGGACACCGACGGTCCTTGAGGCTAGGACCTGGAGTACCCCTGCTCTTCCCCAGTCGACAGCAGCCAGTAGGTAGACCTCTCTCTTTCTCTATTTCTTTAATTTTGATTTTTGCCCAATTTCCCCCGTCGCCGTTCATCGTCGATTCCGACCACCCTCGCCTTCGTTTCGACCATCAAAGTCACCCATCGTCTCCGTCGTTCCCCCGCGCACTCCTCCCACTCATTCACCCCAGTTCGCAAAGGAACTGGGTATCGAGTTCCTTTGCCGTCGCTCCGCCGGAGCTCGCACGCCCCGCCGCACCATCCTCCTTCACCTCCGCTTACAGGGTCGAGGCACTTTGCCCTCGACCCAGGAGTGCGTTGCAGTGCTTTTCAGGTTCATCCGAGCCCATCTGATGGTCTCGACCATTTGGAGCAGCCACTCCTCCTTCGCCAGTGCCGCCGGAGCTCTCCAGAGCTCCTCGCTACCATCGGAGGGAACTAGTCGACGCGGGAAGCCAAGGCGCAGCATCTCCGATCTTCAGCAGCCTCCGAGGAGCTCCCCCGTACGCACACGAGCCCGACGAAGTTCGCCGGCCGCCAGTTCGTCGAGCATCCTCCGCAGCCGTCCGATCGCCTTCGAGCTCCAGTTTAGATCGTAGCCGTCTACACCAGGAGCAGCCATCACCGTTCCATCCTTGGAGGAGTGATCATGACCGTCCGATAGTGAGGGCTTCCCACGTTGCTTCCCAGCCGCCCGATCTTCCACGTGGCGAGGCCCCAGCCGTTCGATCAGGACCGAGGACACTGCGTTGAGGCGCCACCCTTCCCCGACCGTTGGATCTCACACGTGGCGCCCATCCGAGCCTCGACTTAATAAAGGGTAAATTACTTCTTAGGCCCTTAGCTTTTTAGATGTTAATTTGTAGTCCTGTAAATATTTTAGAAACTTTATTTCAGTAGGGTAATTTGCATAGAGGACCCTGTCATTTCTGGTATTTGCTTTTATACCCCTGCATGTGGTGGAACACGTGCTTCGACACGTGCTTGTCTAGGTTATTTGCATGTATAGACCTATAGTTTCAGGGTATTAATGAATGAATTTAAACTTTTGAGATTTGCAGATATACCCTTGTACGTGGTTTTATTGTGCATGTGCGTTATTTAGTGGGTAATTTACACTTACGCCCCTGGACTTTTAGTACGTGTTACTAATTAGTCCAGGGACCTAAGTTTTCTTGCAATTAGGTCCCTGTGTGCCCAGGTCACGCGCCTCGCGCGTCCAACCTTGGAGAAATTGCACCGGACCCCCTAGAACTTGTGTTATTTGCGTACAGGTCCCCGTGCACTGTACCCTTGTTTTCATTTTGAATAAAATAGCAAACCAACTCGAAATTTAATGAAAATTGGATACATGGCTCCTGCCATGGTGTAAAATTTTCTATAAATTTTGGAGACATTTTTTTATTACTTTTGATATTTTTAAAAATTCAAAACAAGCATTTTTGTTACTGTCTAACTTTAAAATTCACAAAAAATATTAAAACAGCTCTAAAAATAACAAAAAAATTAGGCAGAGTTTGTTTTGCTTTGTTTGATTTTCTGACCAAGTTTGGTCATTTTTCGCTTTATAAAACCTATAAAAATTCTAAAACTCCTAAAAACACATAAAAATTCTAATAATTAAAAGAAAAATCAAAAATTAATAATTCGGGTGCCTAAATTTTCTTTATATTTTCGTCTTTACAGGAAAATTACCTTCAGTTTTAAAAGGGCCAATTTACATTTTAATTTGGCCCTTGTAACCTGACTGGACAGTACCTTTTATTTTCCACCTTGTTTGATTTTTATAAAATCCAATAAAAATCAGAAAAATACCAAAAATTAATCAAAAGCAGTAAAAATTATAAAAAAAAACTTAAAAATATTTTTGTTTGAATTTTTGGATGATTTTTGAGTAGGTAAATAATTGTTTGTAGTTGGTTGTTTCATTGTTTTCCTTATTTTCTTTATTAATCAAAAATCCAAAAAAAATTAAAAACATTAAAAATCCACCAAAAATCATTTGTTTATATTTTCCTCCCTTTTGACTACTTCGTAGGCCGCAAGGACATCACGTGCTCCCTGAGTCCGACCTTGGTCGCTATACTAGGCTAATCTAATAGCCAGGACCGCTATTATTTTTCTCTGATTTTATTCTTCTGTTTGGTGGTCTGCACTTTATTTTCTTGATTGAGCCGATTGATTGCTCGAGCGACTGAGGTCGCAACGACCTTAGTTCTATTTTTACCTACCCTTAGTTGTTCGGGTGATTTTTTTGGCTCATCAGTAATCATCAAACTTTGCCCAGTCAAAACTTGACTCCGAGGGATCTGTATTATCCAAGGTGGCCTCAGTACCACCATCATCACAAAAATCAGTCTCGTGGTCGAGAACCGGCTCCGCTGCCTCAAAAGTATCCTGGACCAGGAATGTGCTCTCCAAGCTGTCCTCTGCTGTCGTCTCTGCATCAGCGGTCTCTGAAAGTGAGAGGATAGCCTGTGCGTCTGGATCTTCCCACACTGCCTCATCATCTCTAATCAAAAATTTGCAGTCCTGGTAGATGTTTGGCCCGGCATCTGTCATCTGCTCTGTATCTGAAGTAGTCTCTGAGCATGATCTGTCTCTGGCTCCGCTGTCCTCGACCGTCTCTATTTGTATACTCTCGCCCTCGATGCAAAAGTATACCTTCCCGCTATCATGGTCAGTCACTGCCTTGGCTGTGGCCAAAAACGGGAGACCTAGAATGATGAGGGTATCGGTCACTGACTCAGGGATCTCCATGTCCAACACTACGAAGTCCACGAGGAATTGCAGGCCCTGAATCGTGACGACAACGTATCTAAGCAACCCCTTCGACCTCTTGACAGATCTATCAGCAAACTGAAGGACTGTCATGCTCTGTCTAAGAGTGCCCAACTCGAAGCGGTCGAGAAGGGCTGCCGGAAGTAGGTTGATTGACGATCCGATGTCTAATAGAGTACGGTCGAACCTCTGCTCACTGATATGACATCTGACATAAGGGACTCCTGAATCTGGCCTCTTGGCCTGCAGACAGTTCTGGATCGCAAAACAAGTGGCTCTCGTCAGCACATGAATCTATGATTCGTGGTTCCTCCTCTTCCTCCTGACTGTAGTCCTGTCTCTAAGGGAACGCTGAAGAAGAGGGATGTGCTGCAAAGCCTCCTGAAGAGTCAACTGTATGTGAAACCGATCTATCATCTACTAGCTAAACTCTTCTTGCTACCTCTTTTTTGGATTTTCATTTTTCTTCCCCTTCCCCATCTGAAGGTCTCTAGGGAAGGGGATCACAGGGTCCTTCTCAGATGAAGGACTAGGAGAGGGTCTAGACGGCTCGACGGCCAGATCCACACATACATCAAGCACCACAGTGGGACCAGAAGAATATAAACCCTTTCATTTATTCACAGAAGTGTTCCGAGATACATCAGTAACAGGAAAAACAACAGGAATCTCAGAAGAACTGGTGGCCTCAGCACCACCATCGGCTGGTAAACGGGCGGCCTCAGTACCGCGCTCTGGCTCGGCAACATGGGTGGCCTCAGTACCACCTCCTCCAACTGGTGAAACGGAGGCCTCAGTACCGCCAGTGGAATCTGCCTCTGTGGTGGCATCAGTACCACCGTTATCATCTCTAGCGGCCTCAGTACCGCTCTCCTCCTCGCCTGGCGCTCTGGATGTATCCTCAGGGTGTCGCTTAGACGAGTCGCCGCCTGCTGGCATCCTACCGCTTCTAAGTGTGACAAAGTCAGTATCAAAAAGATATGCAGACATATCACCAAAAGTATCATTCGGAGTGGCATATTCAGTACAAACTACCTGCTCAGATTTCCTCTTGAGGTTGTTCGGATTGGGCTCGATCTGGGCAGGGATGCGGCCTTCCCTCTCTCAATGTCTCGCATCTCCTGGCGGAACTCATCCATCTCCCGTCGAAAGGTAGCCTGCTGATCTGTGAGGAGGCGGGCTATGTCATCCAAGGCGGGGTTCTCATAGGATGGCCTATGAGAACCTGACGAGTAGCCTCTCTGGTAATGAGGTTGCTGCTGCTGGTGCTGCTGTGGGTGAGAGGGGTATGCCTGAGGATGATACTGCTGCTGAGGCTGCTCTCGCCTCCAAGATTGTCCCTGCTGATGGGGATGAGGATCATACTGTGGTAACTGCTGTGGCTGTGGCTGCAATATATGCTGGGGGCTGCTGCTGCTGGTGATCCCTCTAATGGCTGTACTGGCCACCCTGTCCTAACGGCTGCTGCTGGGGCTGGGCACCTCCAGCCGCCCAACGGAATCCGGGATGGTCTCGTCGGATACTAGGCTGGGGGCGGTCGTACCAAATCCTGTTGACATCCATCACCGGCTCTGAATCGTAAGGGTCTGGTGGGAGTACTGCCAGAGGCTGATCCGGCCGGTATACCACTATCTGAGTGTCAGTGGATGGTGGTGTCGGGTAGGTGAGCTGCGGCTGCTGGTACGGCTCCGCCTGTACAAGATGGACCTGTCTAGGCTGTTGGTGGGAGCTGGAGCGCTGGGACGAGCTGCTGCTGCTACTCGGATCGCCTCGTGCCTGAAGACGAGGATGTGAAGCCATCTGTGCCTCCTGGAGACACATGAGCTGTGTCTTCAGGTCACTCAGAGTCTGTGCCATCTGCTCCATCTGCGTGATGCCCTGACACTACTTCTTCTCAATAATCTCCATCCGGTCCAGCTTCTCGCTGATGATCCCCATGTCTGCGGCTGTGGACTCGGCTTGTGCTGTTGCTACCACTGACGAACTGGATGGACCGGCGTCGACCCATGCTATCCTCTGGTACTGCACGGTCTGTGGCTGCTGGGGTCTGCCCTGTGTGTACAATCGGGTCTGGGACATCACCATATAGTTCTCGGCCATCTCCTCATCGATGGCCCAGACCTGATCGTGATCCTTGGCGAAGTAAGACCCGCCACAAGAAGCGTTCACAAGCCCTGAAGCTCTGGTGTCAGCACACTGAAAAAGCTCTGAACAAGGTTCGGCTTGGAAATGTCATGGTGTGGGCATCTGTCGGTTAGCTCTCTGAACCTCTCCCATGCCTCGTGGAACTGCTCGTTGGCGAGCATGGAGAAGTTGCTGATCAGGGCTCTAGCGGCGTTCGTCCGCCCGAGTGGATAGTACTTATGCAAGTACTCGACGCGGAGCTGCTCCCAGGTGTAGACAAACTTCCCCAAGTGCTTCAGCCAGGTGGCTGCTCTGTCTGCTAAGGAGAAGGAGAAGGCAATCATCCGTATGGTATCCTGATCCACCTGACGATCGTGGACAGTGCTGCATATCATTTCGAACTCCTGAAGGTGGAGATGGGGCTCCTCAGTAGCCAGCCCATGGAATCGGGGTAGAAGCTGAAGTGTGTTCGGGGGGAACTTGAAGTCCCCCACGATAGCTGGAAGCACCACCCAACGATGCGTCAAAGTCGATCCGGGTTTGTGTAACTCCCGCATCGGTCTCGGAGGTCCTGCTGCTCATGCTATGGCGGCTGCTGCTGCGGCTGCTACCGCGGCTGCGGCTGCTGCGGCTGCTGTCGCATCATCGGGTCCTCTCCCTGGGCCGCGGTGCTCGCGGTCGGCTCTCATCTGCTCAAGCTCGTGCCTCATCTCTATCATGAATGCTCCCTGATCCCTCAACTGCTGCTGAACTGAGTCTAGGGAGGCGATCAGGGTGGAGTTGATCGCACCCTGGTCCAAGACAAATGTCTGATTTGCTCGGGGACCTCCAGTGCGGTCATTACTGCTGCCGGCCATGGTCTCTGCAAAGGCAAAAGACCCAAACTCAGGTGCCGATAAATCATCTGTCTGTCTCTCCTCTGGCACTAGTATCTCGGTCTCAAAAGAAGGGGGGTCGAGGGGGAACAGGGCGGAATCGAACTCGGGTTCGGAGAGCGGGTCTGAGCTCCTACGAACCGACCTAGCTGAGTGGGCTGGAGTGCTAATAAGCGGTGCAGCCAAAGGCTGCCTAAGAGACCTCCTGCCCATCATCGTGATCTGGCGAGTAATGTGGATGGGATCTGGCAACAAATATGATCACAAGTAAACCCCCGATTCACCAACGCAACACGAGCTGAAGACCGTAAAGGCTCGGTCAATTATCTTGTCAATTTTATTTTGGTGATCAGTTAGGATAGCAGAGCGATTACGTGACCTATTGGGTTACTTGATATTTTCTCAACCGACTGTCCCATACAAAAATAGCCGGTAATCAGTCGATAAGAATATCGGAGGGCTTTACCCAGTGTGCGGGCTCACTCTCTCGCGCAAGCAAACCAGACAATGAGGGGGTTGCTCTCCCCAAGATAAATTTTTAAGTGAGGTGTCTTTTAGGGTCGATAATGTTAGCAGTCCCAAATTTTATTGTTTTTCTTTTTAGATATTTTTCAATAATCAAACAGATCGCCTAACGAATTTTTCGGCTCTCCTGGTTATTAAGTCCAAAACATGGGGGAGAAGACGAAAAAACCGATGCGTGATGAAATCAATGATGCATGCAGAGTAAGAAATGCGTACCTGACTCCAGCAGTCTACATGCAAGATGATCCGCGCAGAATTGAAAGACAGAAAATAAACTACCTAAATGGTGCAGGCGGAAAACCGAGTCCTTAAACAGTAGTGCTACTGGAAAGAACAACTAGCTGACCACCAGCCTCTAATCAAGAGAGTCTGATCTAGACCCACCCCTCCTCTTCTCGACAGGTCGAGTTCAGGAGTAGCGCTTGACGGGGTGGGCTCGCGGCGCGTAGCTCGAAGGTAGTGAATCAACTATTTTATTAATTTTTTTATTATAGGTCCAATTACCGAATTATAGGAACAAGTAAATGTATTAGGGTGTTTGGATCCTATTTATTACGTCACAGTCAAGCAGAAAATCCTACGGCTAGGGGCTCGAAAAACCGCGAGAAACCGGAAAAGGCAGTAAAGGAAACAAAACCGCGTAAAAAGCTGCGAAGAAAACCAAGCCAACTAAGGGGTCCCCCGAGCACATCGGTGTTCGGCGAAACAAACCCCGAGAGTGTCAAAGTCCAAGAAAGTGTCCTGTCCCTGTATTATTACAATAATAGTTCAAATAGTACTGGAAATAAAATCTAAGCTAAACTAATCTCGCGGCTATTCCGCGGCTCTCGCACTCCTGCTCGCGACTCGCGTCCTCCTGCGGCTCTGTAGAGAAGAGAGCCACCTCCGACTCCCGCGGTTGCCTCGGCTTCCGAAGAAACCCGCCTCAGTCCTCGGGCCCTCGCAAGAACACAAACAAAAGCGATCAGACCAGATTTATATATGAACAAGTCAGATATATATACAAAAATCTATACAAAAAGCCGCAAAAAGAAAGCAGCGGAAAAATCAACTATGACTACTAAGCCGTGCTCCCTGGCAACGGCGTCATTCTGATGAGCCGAAATTTTACGAATGAACTAAGGTGAATAAAATCTAGCGAAGGTCGTTGCGACCTTAGTCACTCGAAACTCAGCTCAATCAAGAAAAATAAAGGATCAGACCACCAAAACAAGATAAAAGTCTAGTAAAATCAATAGTGGCCCTGGCTATTAGATTAGCCTGGTATAGCGACCAGGGTCGGACTCAGGGAGCACGTGATGGCCTTGCGGCCTACGAAGCAGTCGAAAGTGAAAATACACAAGAGAAAATTATTTTTTTAGGTTTTTAATATTTTTATATTTTTTTGGATTTTTGAATAATAAAGAAAATAGGAAAAACGAGGAAACAAGCAACTTCACACAATTATTTAACTACTCAAAATTCACCCAAAAATTCAAACAAAAATGTTTTTATGTTTTTTTATATTTTTCTACGTTTTTTGTTAATTTTTGGGGTTTTTCTGATTTTTATGGATTTTTATAAAAATAAAACAAGGTTGGAAATCAAGGACACTGTCCAGTCAGACTTGGAGGGCCAAAATAAAATAGATAATGGTCCTATCAAAGTCTGAAGGTAATTTTCCTGTAAAGTGTAAAATACAAGGAAAAATTAAGAATTGGGTTTATTAATTTTTGATTTTTCTTTTAATTATTAGAATTTTTATGGGTTTTTAAGTGTTTTGTAATTTTTATAGTTTTTATAAGTCCAAAAATGACCAAAATTGGTCAAAAAATCAAACACAACAAGACAAGCAATATCTAATTTTTTGTAATTTTTAAAGGTGTTTTAATATTTTTTGTGATTTTTAGAACTGGACAATAAGAAAAAATGCGTGTTTTTGAATTTTTAAAAATAATAAATGGGCTCTAAAAATTTTCCAAAAAATAGTGAATATTCAACATAGTGGCAGGAGCCACGTGACAAATTTTCACTAGATTTGGATGATATTTCGTATTTTATTTACAATAATTATAAGCCCAAAGTCACAAGGACCTATTTGTCATAAAAATATACTTTAAGGGCCTAAAAGGAACAAGTACAGAAATCCAGGGGGGTCCGGTGCAAATTCTCCAAGGTCTCACACGCCACGCGTGTGACCTGGGCACACAGGGACCTTTCTGTAATGAAACTTAAGTCCCTGGACTAATTAGTAACACGTACTAAAAGTCCAGGGGCGAAAGTATAAAAACCCTAGATATTAAGCACATGTGGAATTAAAACGCTCACAGGGGCATTTCTACAAATACAACAAATATATTTTCATTCAAGAACACCCTAAAACATCAGGCCCATACATGCAAATATCCCACAATATCACGTGTCGAAGCATGTGTCCCACAATGTACAGGGGTATAAGTGCAAATAAACTAAAAGACGAGGTCCTCCATGCAATTTACCAAACTAAAATAAAACTTCTAAAATATTTACAGGTTTAAATATTAACAACTAAAGGTGAAGAGTCTAAGGGATATCTACCCTTTATTAAGCGGAGGGCTGGATGCGCGCCACGTCGCGAATCAAACGGTGGAGAAGGCGCGGCGCACAACAAAGGAACCCTCGGCGCGGATCGACGGTGGAGGTGTAGCCACGTGGATGATCAGACGTTCACTGTGCACCGTGGCCAAACCTCACTGATCTGACGGTCGAGATCCACCCTTTGGTGATCAAACGGCTGCTGCTGCTCCGCAAATGGACGGCTCGATGAGAATCTGGAGCTGGAGGGCTGGATGGACGGTCGGGGAGGATGCTCAAAGAACTCGTGGCCGGCGAGTTTCGCCGGGCTCGTGTGCGTGCAGGAGAGCTCCTCGGAGGCTACTGAAGATTGGAGAAGATGCGCCTGGGCCTCCCGCGTCTGAAGAGCCCCTTCGATGGCGCAACGGAGCTCCGGAGAGCTCAGGTGACACCGGCGGAGCTGGAGCTGCTACTCCTGAATGTCAAGCCCTCAGATGGGCTCTTCTGGACCTGCAAAGCACTGCAACATGCTCCTGGGTCGAGGGCAAAGTGCCTCGACCCGGTTAGCGGTGGTGGGGATGGACGATGCGTCGAGATGAGGGGGGCTCCGGCGAAGCGACGGCGGTGGAGCCCCAATCCCAGCTCCGTGGCGAACTGGGTTGAACAAAAGGGTGGAGAAGATGCGCGGGGGAAGGGCGAAGGTAATGGATGACTCCGATGATCGAAATGTAGGCGAGGATGGTCGGAATCGAAGATAATCGGCGACGGGGTGATTTGGGCGTGAATCAAAATTCGAGAAATATAGAAGGAATTAAGCTTACCGGGTGTGTGGGTTCGACTGTGGACAAGCTATGGGAGCTCCTGGTCTTCGCCTCGAGGGACGTCGATGCTCGAGGCTCGAGCACCACGCTGGTGGCGGCGCACGGCGGCGCTAAGTCGCCGGATCGATGGTCTACACGTTCCTTCCTCGCTGCGACAATGCCCTCAGCTCGCTGTCACTCAGGCGAGAGCAATGGAGGTCCTGGGGTGGAGAATGCACGAGCCAAAGATGCGTGAAAATGGGGGCGGAGCTCAGACTATATAGTAGCTCTGGTTCGAGTAGAAGAGGTCGGGCAGGGTTCCGTGAAGCACGGATCCCTAGGCGGATGCTCTGGCGTGGATCTCGGATGCAGGGAGAATGATCGGAGCTCGGGGTTTAGCGATTTGGCGATCGGGTCGAGCGTGAAGAATTCGGAGAAAATGGGTCGGGCGCAACGGACCCGGCTCTGATGGTCCTGGGGGGGGGGGGAGTTGACCGGGGGTCAACATCCCCCGTGGACCAATAAGAGCCCGCCAAATACCAATTATTTGATTATTTATTTAAAAATAGTAAATGGCCGAATTAAGAAAAATTTAAAACATGAAAAATGTTTATTTTATTTTAAACTATTTTTTTGTGATTTTTAATTGTTTTTTTGAAATATAAATTAGGTATTTACAATATAGTGCTATATATAGGTATATATACAATATTGATTTTTAATTTTTGATTTTTAATTAATTATTTTTGTACATTTTTTCCCTTTTTTTTATTTTATTTATTTATAACATAAAATTCGGAGTAAAAAGGTATTTTTATTTGATTTTTATTATTTATTTACAAGGGTAAAATAAATAGGTATATACATTTGTATACATGGTATATATACACTGTTTCTTTTGGTTTATTTTTGTTCTTTTAATTTAATATTGTTTTTTATAGTTTTTATTCATCATGAAATATATAATATATACAAGTTTTATGGGATTTTGATTTATTTATTTACAAGGTAAAATAAATATATGTGTGGTCTTATGTACATGGTGAATATGTACAAGGAAGGTTATTTTTATTTTCTTTTTTTAATTTTTCTATTTTTATTTTGATTTTGTATTTACACATATTTACAATTATATACAAACCTAATTTTATTTTATTTTTAGAGGAAAATATTTTTATTATATTTACAGGTATATTTACACATATGAGCTTCCTTATCTACTTGGGCTTTTATGCGGTTAGGCCCATGCTGAGCCCTCCCTTGGGATTAGGTTGCTCAATATTTATTCTAAATATTTATCTCTTTTTATTTTGTCTTTTTATTCTTTTATTTATGTACAAAAACATGCTAATTATTTAATTTTATACAATATATGCAATTTGATAATTATTTGTATTTACATAGATATACATGTATTTGCAAAGGTTTTTTGTATCTAAAATATAAGAATAAAGAGTGATGAATGGGTATTCATCAGTACGCCTGGTTCATATGTCTGACACGTGTTTGTGGACATTTTGCATTCTTGTCCCATGGTCCTGAAACTTAAAGTATTTGTATAAATACCCCTTCGCTATGGAATAATTTTTGTCTGACTTTTTATTTTCAATAACTATTAACTTGTTGCTAAATTTTTTTTATAAAATTGCATGAGCTTCATGTCTTGTTGTGATTGCTTGCATAATTTTTTATTGCAAATTAATTAGTTTTAGTATTATTAAAAATTCAAAAAATCCTAAAAACTTCCTACTTGTCATAGAAAATTTATAAAAATTCAAAAACGCCTTTAAAAAAAATAAACATGTATTTAGTTGCCTTTTATCATCTTCTAGCTTATGTATAATTTTGTTTGAAAATACCTCATAAAAACGTAAAAATATGCAAAATACTCAAAAACTTATAAAAAACATATAAAATCAATAAAAAACCAAAAAAATGCATTTTTAGTTCTTGTTTCTACATATTCCTTCATAGTATATCATAAAAATCTCCCCAATATTTTGAGCATTTTTGTCTATTTTAAAATTGAAAAATACCCTTGGTTGTGCAATATTTGCTTGTTCTATCATTGTTGATTTTTTAGAAAGTCACAAAACATCTGAAAATTCACCAAAAAATCCTCAAAACACTATAAAATATATAAACTGCAAAAATATTTTTACTTTATTTTTCTGAGTATTTGTGACATATTTCAAAAATACAAAAAGAAGACTCATGCATTTTTATCTTATTTGGCTTGTTTAAAAAATTTAAAATTTGCAACATAAAAAACCAAAAAAAGGACAAAAAATCCTTTGATTTTCGAGTCACCAACTTATTTTTTAATTGTGATCCTTTAGTTTGACCCTGGTCACTATACTAGATTAATAAAAATAGCAAAACCGCCCATTTTCACTGCTTGATTTATTAATGGTTTGAGTAATTTTCTCGTTGATTGTGAATCAGATTTGAGTTACAATGACACATAATTAATCACTTAACTCGAATCGGATTTTGCCCTCATCATCTAAAAGTTTGGAGACTTTATTTCTTTTTCAAACCTATACATTTAAGCATTCACATAAGGAATTTTCTTCTTAGACCAGTAGACTATTTCTTTTTTGAAGCTTTATTGCAACCCACAGCATCCCGTCTTTAGACGTCGACTCTACTAGACTAGTTCGAGGGCACTGGCCTCATATTGGGGCTACATTTGTTTCCATTCGTGTGCGTCTCAAACTAGCAGATTCTGCCCCTCACCACATCATCTATGTTGAGCTACATGCAAAGTGTTTGTCCAAGTTAGATCACTATCTACAAGAATCATGTGTGTACCACGAAATATTCTACTTAGACCAAACAAGATGACATGTTAACATAGTATTTTGGACTCAAAGAATTAAGTCGCTTGACCTGAAAAATCTCAACTCGAGTTCCTATAAGGTACCTTTGAAATTAAGTGGATTAATATCTAAACCAAGCTCCATTTTCCACCTTTATTCCTTGCTAGTTTAGTTATCAGTATCATCCTGAAAAATGTTAATGCAAATGTAACAAATTTTTTTTATTGAAATGCATTTTTTGATTTAAACTTTTTATGTGAGTTTTAAAGAGATTTTGCAAATTTTTATGAATTTTAGACTTTTTCAATTTTTATGCTTTTATTAAAGAGTTAGTGGATTGAATATATTTACAAGTATTAGTAAGGATTATGTACACATTAAAAAAGTATTTTGTACAAAAGAATACACAAGAATTATACAAGCTTTATACAAGATTTTATTTATAAAAGAAATAAATTACAAGTCTTATATACAAATTTTTTCAAAAAATATTTTATTTACTACTTTAAGTACAACTTTTGTGTAGTAATTTTATAAATATAATTTGCAAATAATTACGTTTTTTATGTACACAAATTTTACAATGATTTTATATACATATTTTACATGACTTAATTTATATGCATTTTTGAAAACTAATTTTACAAAATAAGTTTACAATAGATTTTTACAAATAATTTACAAAACCTTTTCAAAATAAATTACAAAAGTTTTACAAAAAATTCACAAACCTCTTTACAAATAATTTACAAAATCTTTTACCAATGTTTACAAAAAAATTCAATACATTTTATTTTCAAAACATTTACAAGCACATTATAAAATAGTATTTTTTGTACAAAAATAATTTTATGAAAAAAATTCACAAACAAAATGATTTTACAAATATTTTACAACAGATTTTACAAAAATATTTATACAAATTACAAAAGATTCAATAAAAGAATTTTCAAAATGTTTATAATAATTTTTAAAAGAGTTTTTACAAATACTTTACAAATCATTTTGCAAAGAATTTTATTTTAGTTTTTAATATGAGCCATATTATTCAAAATACAATAAAGTATGAGTTATGACTTTTAAAGTTTATATATAATATATAGGACACCCCCTATACTTTGCTCGAACTATATCCTCATAGAGACCAAGAAGAGACAAAGGAAGACATAACCCGTGGTAGGCACAAAAAAGTGAAACAAATCCTATACTACATCAACTCATGAATAAAGAATAAAATGGATAGAAGATAATCATCCCTCATATACTTAGGATCAAATTATCCCAGGTATATAAGATTGTACAAATGAGAATAATCAAGAAAGAAAATGTGCAAACTCAATAACTTCGCTTGTCCCCCGTATACTTAGGGTAAAATGTCCCTAAGTATAGAAGAGAATATCAACAGTTGAGGGGAAAGCGAGAAAATAGAAGAAAATAAAACAACTCGGTTTCTACACCCCTTATACTCAAGATAAAGTACATACTAAGTATAGAAAAATCCTAAGCGAGACCTGAAGTGTAAACTAAAAAATAGAATAAAGAAAGAAATAAAATGGAAAACACATATGTACCAGGTGAAAAGAATGAACAAATTAGAAAGAACTACACAAGCTCAAGAATGTTGAAGATTGGTCTTCTTGTGTGACCGAGGAACAATGGAATATATAAGAGTAATGTCACATTAAGGTCAACCTCAGATATATCCATATCTTAATCAGAGGATCCTTGATTTGCGTCGACAGGTGAGGACTGACCCATATGACCGAAAAGATGAACAGAGCTGACCTCTGAAAGTTGCACCACGATCTCTATATCAATATCATCATCAGCACTGAAATAAGAATAAGATGAATCATCTTCCAAAAATGACTCATCTCTGTGTGACTGAAGAAACCTTGGTGTTGTATCTGAAGTAGATGTGAGAAATAGGTCAAATGTTGTTGCAATCTGTTATACCTCAGCATCAACAAAGCCCTTATCAGAATCTAAGAGAAAAAAGGCTCAACGTTCTTGCAATTGGATGGCTTGAATAGAATATCTACAACTAAATCATGTTCCATCTCCAAATGATCACAACCAGGTGCCACCGACGATCTCAATGGCATATATCCCACGAATATCATTAATACATCTCCAAGCATGTGTCAGTGGATCAAAAAAGGCTATGCTCTCCAAGTTTTCCTCTTTGGAGAGGAATTCTTGGGTCTCAATATTGTCCAAAGAAGGTAGAATCATGTCTAATCTCAGTTGTAAAACAACATGCCCTTGATTTTGATAGGTTGATAGCGCATTCATCTGAGGCAAGATTCTCTATCGGCTCTGAGATCGACTCTATGCTGCTGGAGGGAAAAGTCGCCACATCAATCCACAATCAATAAAGGCCTTTGATGCATGTAGAAAAGGACAACCAATAATAATGGCAACGTCCTGTGATGGTACTGATGAGTCACTGTCCAAGACAACAAAATCCATAGTGAATTTTGTGCCTTTGTACCATCACGACAACATCCTTAAGTATACCCTCCGGCCTCTTAACTAATATATCTAGAAATGGAAGAATCATTTTGGCTTTCTTAAGAGGGCCTAACTGAAGTGTCTCGATAAGATAGAAGGGTAATATCTTCTCTGACAAAGCATTGTCCAACAAAGTGTGCTCGAACTCGTGATCTGAAATCTCACATCTGGCAGATGTTGATCCCATATCTTTCTTCTTTTTTTAGGGAGATGTATGCAGGATGGTACAAAAGTAGCAATGGTCAACACTTGTTTCTCAGAGCAGTGATTTCTCTTCTTGTTTCTTCTAGGTGTGGAATGCTCCTTCAGGCTCTTCTTAAGAAGAGGAATGCAGACCAATGCCTCTGAAAGAGTGAGCTTGATCTTGATTCTGTCTAGCATCTCTTTCGTGAAATTATGCTAGTGGCTCTTTTTGAGATTTTCTAGTTTTGCTCCCTTCCCAATTTTTAGAGCATCTGGGAAGGGTATATGTACATCATCCTAAGACGTATGTATACCAAGAGGATTAGAAGAAGAAGAAGATTTTTTTTTGTAAAACTAGGACTAGCTCCATGCAAATCAAGTGAAATAGAAGTAGAACTAGCAGAAGAAGCTTAAGTCTTTTCTTTATTATTCTTTTTTTATTTTTCTCTTTTGCATATGAATTTGTGATTTCTTTCCTTCGCTACATGGAGAGTCAGGCTGAATCTATCTCTGTGTCATTTCCTACTATGTGCTCTTTGCTCTTAATTGTCTCATCAACTGAAGGTTGTTGATGGAACCGGGAGTACAAGTACTCAACAACTCAGAAGTAGGATGAATAGTAGAATTTGATCCTCTCTCTATGAAAAATATGGCTACTAAATCTCGAAGCGATTCCATCTGTTCCTTATGATATGCATCATTCTCTTGAATCAGATGGACTAGATGCTCAATCATTGGATCATATGTGGCTGTCATATCAAAATGATGTCCCAAGTCAAAGTCTATCTACTAAGAGGGATGAAATATAATTATGAATCAAAGAGGATGTTCTCCTGAGGTGAAGATTGGTCATGACATTGATCGTGATATGGAAACATAATAGACTGAGATAACTGTTGGAATAATGTAGGCTCCTTCTCTGTAATGTGCTAAACAGGTCCAAACTCTGGCTGCAGAACAAACGAAGGCTGAACTGGTAACTGAAAAGTGGAACTCTCTACAAATGTCTCAACATCCATCACCAATGTTGCCTCAGTATCCACATCAGTTATTTGATCTACGATCTCTGAATCATCATGATGTTAACCACATCTATTTGGTCTTGCATCTCGCTCGTGTGATGTATCGATTACACACTCTCGAAGAGAATGATATGTCGACGAGAAGTCAGACAACTTCATAAAGAAAGTCCAGCGTGAATCAGTGTCAAGACTATGATGTGAACCACCAAACGAGGTATCGACCAATGCTTGTTGCTCTATGGTTTTCTCCAGGTAGAAGATGTGAATGAACTCTGATTTCGAGATTCTATGGTCTAGAAATATCCTCAAAATATTCTAAAATTGAAGCTACATATCGTAAAGGGGCTCAAGGGGATCATTAGTATAGTCTCTGGTAACCAACCTCATGAATTCTTCTCAGCTAATGGGGTAGAACTTCCTAAAAAAAGCTACTCGTAATGTACCCCAAGTAGCTCTATCTTTTTCCAAACTTCGAAACCATCTCACAGCTTTGTCCGTAAGTGTCAGTGGAATGCTCTTCAGCTTCGCATCCTTAGGTGAAATATATGAATAAACTCTGTTGCTACATACCTCCTCAAACTCAAAAAGATACTCATATGGATCCTCGTATGGCTTCCCATGAAATCTCGACAACAATGAGATGAAGTCCAAATCAATCAGAAAATCCAGTAAACTAGATGTATAAACTGCCTTTCGCTCATGAATCGTTTATCATCTGCTTAATCTGCACTCTCATCTCAACAACTCATGGACACGTGTCTGATGAATAATCTGATCTCTTCTCACGAGCCCCAAAGCTCTGTCTAGTTGCCACATATGGAGTAGAAGGATGACTCAATGGAAACGATGAAAGAGAGATAGAAAGAGATGGAGAAAATGAAGAAACTCGAGAAACAAAAGGAGACGACTCTCCGCGGTCGGAGTCACAGTTGAAACAGATTTTGCGGAGGTCGTGTCAATTCACAAGGCGAATCGAAAATCGTTGAGTTGACCTCACACGAAACTCAAATTCAAACAACAATTAAACCACAACAAAGATCAAACAATGAAAAGCAATATGTGGAGTTAAAATTTATTATAATTGTACAAAAGATGTGTATAGTGCAAGTAGTGTAGAGTGTCGAACACAGGAAGCAAGTAGGTAGATCGGGGCAATCAAGCTCAAATGCGAATGCGATGTATTTGTCTATACAAGTGATATTTTTGTGGGTTTTTAATTTTATATTATTTATTTAATTTTTGATTTTATATTTTATATTTTGATTTTTAATTTTCTGATTTTGTATTTACTTTTTCTTTTAACAAGGATATAAAACTGTATAGGATATATATATACAAGAGAGATAAGAGAGAGAGAGAGAGAGATAAAAATAGGTAAACAATATCCAAAATACAGGAAATAAAATATTTTTGAGCTTTTTATAATTTTCTAATATTTTTGTGATTTTTTTGTATCTTGGCTAATTTTTTTGGTATTTTTAAAGTTCAAAACTACTCAAAACAGGCAATAAAATAAAATGCTGAAATTAAAATGAAGATGAAAAATATCAAATAGTAAAAAAATTCTACAAATTAATTTTAAACTATAGATAATATAATAGAGAAAATTTAGGAACAAGAAACATATTTTTTAGATTTTTTATGGATTTTATAAATTTTTATGATTATTTTTAGAGTTTTTCTATTTTTATGAGTTTTCTTTTATATTATTTACTAATTTTTGGTCTGAGGGTAAAAGATGCAAAAAACAAACTATAATTGTTTTGGAATTTTTCAAAAACATTTTATAATTTTTATGTATTTTCTAACGCAAACAAGGATAAATATGCATGTTTTTGATTTTTTATAAATAATAAAACAAGTCAAAAATGTAAAATAAAAATATGGCATGATAGAGCAATGAATCAGGCACACAATGATATGTTTTAGGATTTTTTAGAGATTTATAGATGCATGAATTAAATAGAGACAACCAAGAGAAACTACACTACTAGCAAGGGATTTTTGTGAATAAGCAAAAGTCTAGGGGCCAAAGTGTAACCTTCATAAAATAGTATAACTGAATATTCAACTTCTTAGATCAAATACAAAAATCAAAACCTGCAGGGGCTTTCTGCAAAAATACCAAGCCCACGTGCACGGGACACATGACCTGGCAAGGACCTGATTGTAATATTTAAAAAACCTGGGGGCTAGATTGCAAAACTAACAAAAATTTTACACTTACCATAAAAGTTTCAGTATGGATTGCATATAACCAAACCTACAGGGGTCCCCTTGCAAAATTACCACTCCCCTTACACGCACAGGCACGTGAGGAGATGTGGCTAGGACTAATGTGCAATAATCAAAAGCGTAGGGGCTTTAACATAAATTTTATAAAAACATTTAAACAACAGATGAAAGATTTATTACTAATTTATACTTACAAAAATGATTGGGGTTGAATATGCAAAATACCCATGCCTGGCGATCGGACGACTGATGTTCTCTATTGATGCCACGTGTCGACCGCTAGAGCACCGATACCCCTTCGTAGATGAAAGAATCCTGGCCCCTTGATCGTACGGCTACGGACGATGAGATCTAACGGCTCCTGTAGCTTCTAGGGCAACCTCAAGATCCAACGACAATGAGGGTTGTGTTACGAATGCGGAAGAACTCCACAACTGCGAAGTTTCCCGGTGAGATCCTCCCTCTCCGGCGCTCATGTCTGTTTCAAAATGGTGCCCGATACTCCTGGCAATGTCCTCTTGGTGCTGGCGGCTCCAGAAATCTCCAGTGATGGCCGGAGGTCGCGCGCGATGGCGGAGGAACTAGGGGGCTCCAGGTATTACGGTGGCTTCTCAAAATGAGCCCCAGGTCCTCCAATCGTGTAAGGAACTGCAAAAAGAGGTTAAGGGGGGTCGCGGGCAAACTGCCGCGACCCTGCAGCTGGGTGGAATGGACTATGAGGTGGGTGGAGGTATCTTCGGCGAGGCGGAAGGGGTGGAGCTCCGCGAATCTTGCTCTTTGCAAGAGCAAGGGGAATGAAGTGGCGTAGGATGATCAGAGCGCGAGAAGAAAGGAAGGAGGGGTGATTGGTGCAGTAGGGGGAGTCGGATGCGACCAGAATCAACGGGCGGAGAAAGAAGCTCCGACGGGTGTACTTCTTGAGATTTACGTGATTTAGAATGGATTCAAGGATCAAAGCATGCAGATTACGACTATAGAGAACCTAAAGAACAAAACAAGCATGAAGAGAAAGGAGAAAGACTCACTGGTTACGCCGGGAGCGAACTCCGGTGACGTAGCTCCGGCGAGGTGGATCGACTCGATTCGACACCCACGACGGTCCCCGAAGGTCTCTCGATGCAACGATCCAAACCCCAAGGTGAAGCTTGGGCGTGAATCACCACAGATCGAGGAAGAAAAGTCGTCAAGGGCCTAACGCGAGATGGTGAAAGGGTTGAGCCCCAAAAATCCTCGAAATGAGGCAAAAATTGTAGGTCGGGAGGTTGAACGTGGCGGCGGTCGCTGGCCACGTAGCTGAGCTACATCTCCTAGCCATCAAAATCCACTCCGAAGGGCTCCTCTAGTAGCTGTCACTCAACCTGAGGTCACTGGGGGTGGAAGAAGAGGTGAGGGACGAGCTAAGATGCAGTGGAGGCGGAAGAGAGGCTTTATAGAATTCCCATGAGGCTGGAAGACTCAGGCGAAAACATACAACCCTAGGAAGATCCGTACCTTCCTAGGGATCCGCGAATGTCTTGGATCCAAGGAGAGGCCACGAGCAAAGAATCGGGGCGAGGGGTGGCACGACCCGATTGGGAAAATTGGGAGAAGTTGATCCGGTGAAGGGGGTCGGGTCGGGTCAAGCCGGGAAGAGGGCATTGACTGGGGTCAACAAAGTGACTTACACCAATCAGAAATGGGATATTACATAATACTTACAAATTCAACAGAAAATAGTAAGTGGCTTTAAAATTAAAAATGTATAAAATAAAAAATGATTATTATTTTTCAAACTATTTTCTGTGATTTTTATTTATTTTTATGAAAAATAATCTTTATATATTATAATGTATTATATATATAGTATAATATACCTTTGTATTTTGTACAATTATTTTTATTCTGTTATTTTTACACAAATACCCCAATTTTTATATTTTATTTATTTACAATATAATACACTTCTTGCGAGCAATGAAGAAAGGTTGGATCAAATCAATAGACATGGAGGTTGAGACGGTGTCAAAATAGCTAAGTTTGAGCTATGACGGGAAATTGTTGAAATCTTCTTCGTTTGCGCTGTTGATATCAGGAAAGAGAAGAAGCCTAAATGATAAACATGCTATTACAAAGTCGTCAGATAAAGACTCATATACCCTCCATCTAGAACATGTCGATTACAATAATGTTTAGATCGTTAAAATTACATGTTCTAGATGGAGGGCATAGGAATCTTTGTTTCTGACGAAATTTGAATGACATATTGAAGGGATATATAGATGAATATACATGTGATATTTTTAAAAAAATACAAAAATTATAGAAAAATAGAGACAAGAGCAGTCATGTAGGGGCAACCCCATTTTTTTCCATATATATATATGATATCTTTCCAATAGGACATGGTACTTCCATCCCTAAGGAAGGTCAGCAATCTCAGCTTTCCTTAAATTAATCTTTGTATATTATTTATAGTATCTAACCACCTAAATTATCTCCTCCATTAATATACCACCTTAATTGGTAATTCAAAATTCACAACCCTAAATATTTTGACGTGATGAGGCATCATTTTGGCGTGTTGAAGGCGGCGAGTGGGAGGAAGAGGACGACAACAGAGCAAGATGGATCATTTTGGTACGTTTCTGTTGCAGTATTTCGGTGATATAACTAAGCTTCTATTTGTTCTGCCTATTTGTCATGCATGATTAGTTACATGTGATTTGTCTGCATATCTTCCTGCAAGAATCCGTGGATGATTTCGCATCTTGATCTGGTACTTCCAGTGGATGGATCTAACAGAGTCGTGGGCCATTATTTTGCCATTCAAGTCATGATGATGGCACCACATAGGCCAACGAAGCATTTGAGGAGTCCAAGCACGATGGCATGGTTATCAGAGAAATTTTTCTCACAAGCAATGGTGGCAATACAAAGATCGGATGGCGACGTGTATAACACAGTGGTGACAGGGTAAGGAGGCTATACAACCATTATATCTTACTTATTCAAACGTATTATACAATTTCGATGGGTATTATACAATTTTAATATGTATAAGACATATTGGATGTGTATTTTTACATATCAATTGGATGTGAATGACAATTGTGGTATTTTATATATCTTGTATATTTGATGTGTATTACACATTATGGATGTGCATTACACATTTTGAATGTGTATTATATAATTTGTATGTGTATTGTACATATTTGGATGTGTATTATACATTTTGAAACAAGCAATATACATTTATGTAAAAACGATTGCAGATTTCACATAAGTCACCAAATATAAAAATAACTAATATATTGCTAATATGAACTGTATTCTACAAAGAATAATACAAATTTTACAAATGATTGATGAATTTTTAATGAACCACAAACTTTGCAAAAACATACAATCGAAACAAAAGGTACCGGATATTCTACAAAAAAACCTGTGCGGATACAAACATCTGCTTCACGCAATGTCGCCTAGCATAAATATTACTTTGCTCAAATAAAGCATTGAGAAAAAAAATAAAAATAGATAAATTTAGTATTTCGAAATATTAAATGGAATATATAAGGCTTCTCTGTGGAGCAATCCCCCTCCCCCCAGTTTCTTTTATTTTTTTTGAAATTTCCACCATGTATATTCATCTATACATTCCTCCTATATGTCATTCGAATTTCATCAGAAACAAAGACTCCTATGCCCTCCATCTATAACAAATAATTTTAATAGTCTCATATTTGCTGTAATCGACCTATTCTTGATGGAGGGTATAGGAGTATCTGTTTTTGACGAAATTCGAATGACATATATGTTGGATATATAGATGAATATACATGGTGAACAATAATAAAAAAAGAGAGGAGAAATTGCTTCACGGAACAGCTAACTTAGCTGCTCCACAGAGCAACTTCCCCGTCCTCAATGTAATTAATGCAAAAGATGATGATCGAAATACCATTTTCGGTACACAAATTGATGATGTCATTAGATTTGAATCTAATGATTATGATCGTTGACCTTCTTTACACATGAAAGGACCATGTCCTAATAGAAGGATCCCATATATATATATATATATATATATATATATATATATATATATATATAGGGAAAAATGTGTATGCCCCCTAGGGGGAGCTAACTTAGCTCCCCCCGCCCTTTTTTGACATAATTTTTTTATTTTTTTTGAAATCTAAAACCGTGTAAATTCATTATTAAATCCCTATATTATGCTATTAAAATTTCGTGCGAAACAGAGACTCCTACGACCTTCATCCAAACGGGGTCGATTTAAAAAATCCTGTTACCGTTAAAAAATGACTGTCTGGATGGAGGCCATAGGAGTCTCTGTTTCGCACGAAATTTTAATAGCATAATATACGGATATAGTGATGAATATTCATGGAAGAATTTTTCAAAAAAAAATAAAAAAATGGTGAAAATGGGGCGGGGGGAGCCAAGTTAGCTCCCCCTAGGGGGCAGCCCCATTTATCCCATATATATATATAT
>JAZKJV010010424.1:0-310000 GCA_037367405.1 Ottelia alismoides | reverse complement strand
CTCCCTTCCTCATCCAGGAACCCCGACCTGCGCCTACCAACTCTCCTTCCTCGGCAAGCAGGCATGGAGCTGTGAGGTGTCTCGATTGGGAACTTGGGGGGGGGGGGGGGGGGGGTAGGTCTCGACTGGAAGCTGGTGCGGGAAGGGGGGGATTGGGGTAGCAGGACGTGCACAGGTAGGGAGGGAGGCGTCCGGGGGGGGGGGGGGGGGGGTCTCGATTGCGAGCTACAGGGGGCTACGCAGGCAGGGAGCTGCGAGGTGTCTTGAATGGGAGCAGGGAGGGAGGCGTCGGGGGGGGGGGGGGGAGCGCAGGGAGGGAGGAAGGCGTTCGGGGGGCGTGGGGTTGGAGGGAGGGCGGGGCACGAGTCGGTGCGGCAGGGAGGGGTGTGAAAGGGGGCGGTGGGGCTGTGCACGAGGCAGAGGAGCTAGTGGTAGGGCGACCGGGGGGGGGGGGGGGTCTCCGCCTGGGGTTGCAGCCGGAGGAGGGAGGTGGGGGTGGGTTGGGCGGCTGACGGGCGGGGGAGACGGGGCTGCCGGCGGGCTGGGGGAGGCGGATGTGCAGCTTGGAGGATGATGGGGGGAAGGAGGAGGAAGGGGATGGTCTTGTTTGTAAATAATTGAAAGTTAAAGGGTACAAAATATAAAATACGGGATGGATACCGTCATTGTTAGCGGGAAATTGGATAAAAATTAATACGAGGTTTTGGGTGTAAGAGTTAAGCATTACTCAAGGTTTTAGATATAATTCGTGATTATCGAGGGCACCTGGGGTAATTACGATATTACTCAAGGTTATGAGCGTAAATATCCCTACAAAATAATATATACGTTTACATATACATTCACATTGACATGGATATATAATATTGTGTTAGTGAACAAGTTATATTGCATTTGATATTAATGTAACTAGATTTAATTTGGTAAACATATGCAATGACATTTGATTTAATTTGATTTCGATTGGAAAATCAAATGACATCGGAGGAAAAGTTGGAATTCTCACATTTGAAATAAGGTGGATTTTCGGTGGAAGTTTAGGACAACATCTAGCAGTTCTAAACTTTTGTTGAGCTTATATATGAGTTCACAACCCAAGCTCTTGTAGCAATAGTAGAGAGGGGGAATGGATGACCACACACACGTGCACCCGCTCTTCACGCCATTCCAAGTCTGGCTCGATATGAGTTTCATTAGCAGGTCGGATAAATTAATTCTACAGAGTAATTGTGATTCGATCGCAGTGAGGAAATTCGACTCAAACGTCTTTGATCTAGCCATCATTTTAGAATCCAAAGAGGCGTCGTTGAGGGGCTTTTTCAGAAGACGAAAAGTTGTGCGTTAGGTATACTTATATCTATCCCATAAACGTTGTTTTCTTCACTCACAAGAAAACTCTCATCATCTTTTTGCTCTTTGTTGTTTCACCGCAATTGTGACCTGCGATTTTTTCTTCTCTTGGATGTTGTTCTATGAGATATTTTCAAGGATAATCTCGTCGGAGTGCACAAACACCTTGTGAGTTTCTAATGTGGGACTCAGTTTGGTTTGGGTTTTTACAACACTGGGGAGGTTGCAACAACCCAAATCAAACATTATCTTGACCATACCTTGTGCAACAGCCCAAACCAAAAATGATTTTATCACCCGATGTGTTGGATAAGCATTCCATTTGTACAAGTACATTCTTTGCAAGTTCCTGTTTGTCATTTTTCCCGTTTTCCAGGATTAGTTAGATATTATTTTGACCTAATTATTAAACTTAAAAAAATGCTTACACTACTATTTTGACCATACCTTGAGCCTTGATTCGCGTTCGCGTCAGGGGACTAGGGATTGCTGTCATACCTTGTGCCTCGATGATAGGTCAACTGATCACCACCCTCCTAGTGCACATGGACTATATCAATTCCAAGCCTCCGAAGAGCCACATCAACTACTAAACTAGAGATAGCAGGTTGGATCAACTCCTCCAGGACTATCTATTGTCTACTTTCCTACTTGACCTCCCCTCAGTCTCTTATGATGAGAGTCGAGTTTCCCTTGTCCCCTCCCACATACAGGGCGACTCGCTACTGCTCCTCACCTTTACTGCTTAATCTGAGACTGGGATTCAACATCTTGCTTTCAACTTCGATATCTTTGCTAGGTATGGGAATGCTGGATCTTATACTATGGGAGGTGAGTTTTGACTGGCTTACTGCAACGATAGTTCTTCGAACAAGTTTTTGATAACTTTATAGTCAGATCATTTTTTAAATTATCCATATTAAACTCCTCTTAACCTATTGCAGTTTTATCATCCATTATATTTCTTTGTATCTCATTTTGAATGAGAGTGGTCTAAGTTTCTATATTATGGTAATAAGTTACAATATCGAAACATCATTTCAAATCTATTCTTTAAAAGTCATTTTGTTTTCTATATCTCCTTCATTGTCACCTATGCATGAGTGTTCGCATCACTCCAAATAGCTTAAAGGCTTAGAACAACAATTTTTTTATATTAGTTGACATATCTTTCAATATATAAGAATGAATGCCATTCTGTGCAAAAATGTCTTTCATTCTTACAATTTACAATGAATATAATGTGTTGCTAACAATGATTTTTCATTTCTTTTTATTAAAAATGTGCATCGATTGTTTCTAAATTATTAGCAACTTAGAAGGAAAAATTAAACGAACAACCATTGTCATGTGATTCTTTGCTAACAAAATAATAATGAATAGGATTCTCATTGCGAATTTGAAGAATCAAGCAACTCGTTTTTATACATTAAACTATGAAAGATATACCAATGAATATAGGTCAACTCGTTTTTATACCTTGGCTGATTTACACTCACGCCCCTGCATTTATAGAGAATTACAATCCATACCCTGATTATATATATAAATATTATTCATAATCCTATACATACTTTATACCTCATAAATAAAATGTAAAATATTAAAATATCATAAAAATACATAAAAATGCCAGTATTATATTCTCTACAGTATCAAATAAAACTTTGAAAAATAAAAATATTTTCTATTTTTAACAATTCATTTAAAAATACAAAGAATATAACAAACATTAAAACCACATAAGAAATATTTAAACACCTATAAAAATCATATAAAAATTACATATGGCATATTTTAACATATTTGACACAGGAAAACTAAAGAAAAATAAAAATCAAATATTAAAATCAATATAACAATATAAAATACATTAAAACTTGTAAAACTCATAACTAAATAAAGAGAAATCACCTAAAAATGTATAATATATCGTTTTTAAAGACAAAATAACATAATTAAATTGAATAAAGTAGAAATAAATTATAAAATAAATTTAAAATAAAAAATTTAAAACAAAAAATTTAAAATAAAAAATTTTTATAATAATGTTAATGTAATAAATTATATCTTATTATTTTGAATAAATTACATAAATTAATTTAAAAAATTAAATAATTCAAATACACATATTTATAGGTATTAAATACCTATTTACAGTATACATCTATTTTTAAGAATTTATTTTTTACAAATATTACATGATTTAATAATTTATTTATTTACATAATAATTAAAGGATTTTAAATATATTTTGATTATATTTTAAAAGTTAATTAAATAGGTTAAATAAATAAGAATATATACAATATATGTACATTTACCTATACAATAAATACATTATTTTATTTTTGTTTTTTAATTTGTTCTTTTTACTTGTATTTTATATAATTTAAAAATATATACAACCATTTAAAAATACAATATGTAGATATACACAAGAAAATAAATAAATAAATAAAAATATATACAATCAACAGAAGTATACAAGTATACCAATAGGGTCCCAAAACCTATTTTTGCATAATAACTCTAATTTCAGTGAAACCACTTTATTTGATAGATATTTTACAAAATGAACTTTGAAAGTGAGTACACTCAATGCGGAATTCATATGACCTAGTTGTATGGTTCGGAAGTAAGGCTTTACGGCTTTTAGATTTTGAGATTTATTGGTATTTATTAACAATCATTTTTAAGTATTTTTTGTATTTTTTACTCAATTTTATAAACAATTTAGAAAAATAATTAAGTTAATTAGATTTATTATATATTTTATAAAAACAAGAATAAAGAAGTTTTATATGCATATAGTATGTATATACAAAGGGGTCCAAACCCCAAAACTCACATATTTTATTCTACATTTTTTTTTATTATTTTCAATAACTAGTATTAGTTATAAAAAAAAGTTTAAAAACGAGTTTGGTTAATTTAGAGTTTTCTATAAATAGTTATGAATCTAGAAAGTTGGATTTTACAGCTTTCTAAGCTTATTGTAATTGTTTATTTATATAATAAATACTTTTTCTGATATTTTTATAAATTAATAAATATTATTACAAACATCTTTGATAAAAGGAATATTTTTATTTAGGGTTGTTTTATTGATCAATAAAACAGATGAACATATATACAAGGTGAAAAATGATGTATATGTACAATGCGACATTGGTTTTCTGGATTTATTATAAATTATAGACCCTATCTTTCCTTATTTTATTCCTTGTCGATTATGCCAATGCTTGATATGGTCTTGAGTTCAGGCCAGTATGTATTTATTTCATATATACAACCTTCTCTTTCTTTTCTTTTCTTTACTTCTGTATTCTTTTATTTTTGGTGTAAATAAATTGTTAAATACATAAAATTAACAATCAATGGATGAATGATAAATAATGTGACTTATTGTAATTTACATGTGTTTTGAAAAGGATTTTAAGCTATAATAAAAGAATAAAGATGCTGAATCATGGATTCATCAACAACCACACATGATTTAGAGTTCTCCTATAGATTTATCTTGATGAGAATTCTCATATTGATTTCCATCTAGATACACAAACATAAAAATTAGGTATTTGTTTTTCTTTCTATCGAACTAAGTCAATTCAATATTATCTAACTTCACTTTTGAGAATCGATATCTTTCTCTATTTTAAAATAAAAAGACGAGATGCAAGATGTCAATTAGTTGGATTATAGGCTATTCCAAATTTAGTGGAGTTTCGTGTAAAATTGTCATAATTTAACGAAGTTTCTTTCCAACAGATGAATTTAGTGAGATCATCCGTTAATTTTTTGGGGATGTTACCCTATGAATCCTATAAACTTTGTCAATTACCTCATCAGTCTTTGAAACAACCTAATCCCCCCTCGATCCCGTAAACTTGCTAACCCTTATCCTACAGGCCATGTGGTTTACCCCCATCCATTTACCCATTAAAAACAATCGGATTCCATTATGTTATTTTACATTATACCCATTTTGTTTATAAAATTTATATTAAGTTCCACTCCCCCTCACCATCCTCATCATCTCCCTTTCCCCACCCAACACCCCCCACCTCCTCAACATCAACCGCCACGCCCTCCTCCTCCAGGTTTGTTGTTCTTACCCTCCTCCTCCCCGACCTCTGACTCCTCCTCCAGGTATGCCGCCCCCACCCTCCTCATCCATGCCCGCCCGTCCTCACCATCCTCCTCCCCGACCACCCCCTCACCCTCCTTCCCGACCTCTCCCTTCCCCTCCTCCTCCCCAACCTTGCCCTCCTCCTCCCCGACCTCCACCTCATCCTCCTCCTCCCCAACCTCCATCTTCGCCCTCCACCTCCCCGACCTCCATCCTCGCTCTCCTCCTAACCTCCGCCCTTGCCTTCCACCTCACGGTCCTCCCGCCCTATCCCTCATCCTCCCCGACCTCCGCCTCCAAATCCACCTGCCCCTCACCCTCCTCCCTGACCTCCCTCCTGCCCTCGCCTTCCTCTCCGACCTCCCCATTGTCCTCTTGTTCTTCCCACCCTCACCCTCGCCCTCCCGTCCTCGCCCTCCAGTTCTACCCCCGACCCAGATCTTCCAGCTCACCTACGACCACAAGTCCGGTGACGAGACCATTCATCTTGCGAGAGTGAAGAAGGAAGGAGAGAGCAGAAGAGAAGGAGGGGGAGAGAAGAAGAGAGAGAGAGAGAGAGAGAGAGAGAGAGAGAGAGAGAGAGAGAGAGAGAGAGAGAGAGAGAGAGAGAGGAAAACCTACCATTGGATTTGCTAGGGTTTGATTAGCACAACTTAAACTCAAGCTAGTTAACCCAAGAAGTCTCAAATTAACGACAGGGTTTGTGGGGTAAGACAGACCTAGTTTTTGAGGTCGAGGGGGGAATTAGGTTGTTTCAAAGGTCAAGGAGGTGATCCAAATTTATAGCGTTCGTGGGGTAAGAATCCCAATTTTTTATTGTCATTTTCTGGCATACTAATGTGACCTTTTAAAGAATTAATTTCTTAGTCGTAAGATTCCTGATCAGGAGTAGTTCCGACCAGAAACATCGATCTGTATATCCAATGGACGTTAGAAAAGGCCAGCCAAGTAGTTGCACTTCCTCCCTCGTGCCTGAACTTGACTGAATAAGGAGAGGAAGCCCGAATCATACTGATTGACCCGATTTGGTCCGTAGTCTCTCGAACGTAATATCACATGCCATATGGCAATATTGAATACAAACAATTGCAAAGCACTATGACCATGCAACCGTTAAAGTCATGGCATACACACATCCACACATGTAAAAAAATACGGAGGGGCTCTAGAAGTCTTACTTACCATTCGCTCGCAGGGCAGCGATCCTCTGTTGTACTGAGGGTTGCAGCAGACTCTGCTGCATCCTTTGGAGGCCGCTCGATCACGATCGAGCGGTTCCCACGAAAATCCCTCGATCCGAGCCCACATAAAGAGGGATTTCGTGGAAACCGCTCGATAGTGATCGAGCGGTCCCAAAGGGTGCAGCAGAGGATCCACACGTTCCCTCGCATGTGTACCCTCCTCGTGACTAGGGAGAACATGAGCCCTTAGGAAAGTTGCATAGACAAACCGTCGCCTCCCCCTCTTTGCTAGAAAGCCCCTACTGTTTAATTATTTTATAGTTTAATTTGGATAATTTGCATATGCACCCCAACTTTGGACATTATATCTTTCCACTCCCTTAGAGTATTGAGGTGTGAATTTTTACTTTTGTTGCTAAACTTCTGATTTATGTGCTATTGCATCTCGAGGATACTTGATGCTGAATTGAATTTATCGTATATTTTTATTTAAGTGGGTTGTTTAATTCATTATAATTTATATGAAAATATTTTATGTTAAATCTTGGAAATGTGCTAACTTGAGTCCAAACCTGATTTTAAGCAAGATAAACTCAAGTACATCATTCCTTGTTTTTTTTGTTTTTTTTGAGTTAAATGCAAATGTATTGCTTTTGTTCGATTTAGAGCTTTACTTTTTACTTTTAAGTGAGTTAATCCGATTCATCATCCTGTATACTTAAGCATTTGTCTGTCCTCAAGAAAACACTTGATTTATAAGAACTATTTACCTCCTTTAGTCCAAATTCCTGATTAGTCTGGAAACAAACAAGTTGGAATGGTGACGTTCACTCTTTCCTTTTAAGTCTTTTCATATTCACTGTTGCAATGGTAAAGTCCCTTTTTTATACATTTGCATGCAGTAAATGAATAAGTTTGATATAATGTGATTAGTAATCCTTGATTAAATCTTCAAATTGTTTTTAACTGTATATGGAATAATACAATAATTTTCTTCTACTCTCTTCATTTGAGCCTTTGAAAGAGTTGAGTTGTGTGAGTTGTGAGAGGAAAGAAGAGTTTCTGAAGCAATGTGAAGGTAGCAACCATGGTATATCCCCCCGTCTCTCTAAATTATGGTAATTATAATCTCTATTATTTTCAACTTGGTAGCAAAGAATTATACACATGTGGTTCTGTGAACTTGTCATTTAAACACGAACTCACCATTCCAACTTTTGCATGTGGTACCTTCTCAAATTTTGCATGTCTGATACACTTACCTTCGATTTCTCCAAGTAGAACCTTTCGCATGATAATACCTATAGTATCATCTTGGCCTTTCATTAGTGGGAATAGAATGAAACATTCATTATAAAGACATTTATTGTCCACTCTTGATTCAACATACTTCCATTACAGTGTTCAAGTGGATCTTGCTACTTCCCTTCGAAGTACATTAAAATATTATTATTTAGATTGGCGAATCATTTATTTCTCTTAAATCATTTAACTATAGAGTCTGTTCAAAATAATAATCATGTTTAAGAAAATATAGGAGCACAACTGAAATTGCTTAAAAATTAGGGGTATAAATGTTCTTTAAAAAACTGAAAAATGCATAATAATCGTATTTCATAAAATTTATATAAATAAATATATGTGATGTAAAAAATTAATAATTTTAAAACTATTTAAACTCTAGTTAACGACAAGTGTTGTTAATTTGTTATTTCTCATATTATGACTATGACAGTGTCTTCTTTGTTTGTTATTGTTATAAGTGGACAACCCCATACACATTGTGGGAAGAGAGAAGCGATGCCCATATGGCAGGAAGAGACAAGCGATAATGAGTCATTGGTACATGTGAAGGAGAATAGATATAGGGATACTATACTATATGTTAGAATTAATATTTCTGAATAAGTTCGTATTTGTTAATTTATTGGAAATTATCTTTTTTTTTTTCAAAAAAATGGATAGTTGAGCCGATGGTTTGGTACGATTGGTTCTACCGGGTTTAAGCAGTCCAACCGGATTTTGACTGATTTTTATTTTCTGAATAAAAATTGGGTGATTGAACGATTTTTCCTCCGATTCTTAGTTTAACAGGTTCAACCAGCCAGTTCGGTTCGAACCTTGCTCCGTTGTTTCATAGGCTTCTCTCTCAGCCTTTCTTTCCTATTAGCCATTAGAATCTCCCTTGTTTCCCTCTCTCACAACCTCCTTTCGGGCTGCTACTTGTCTCCCAAAAAAAGCAATCATAACTATTAGTTTACATGGAAGTGATTTGTTCTTAAGGAAGGCTAAAGCTTGAGCAATAATCTGGTTGCGCGAACGATCATTAATTGGACACACGTCGAATAGCAATGTAGCTATGAGCAAATATAATTACTATTATATGATCATTTTTCTTCAAGCGCTAAAAAAAGTTAGTCAACATTGAGCATTCCCAAACATTTACCCTAGCTCTCATATATATGTTGAGTAGTGTGTCCTTCTCAAGTACGTCAGAAGTAATGATATTATACTGAATTTATGTAACAATATACTCAACGTCCATAAAATCTCATAATTTTTTTTCCGAATACACTATTCCATTTAACGTGAAATCCTGATATGCAGCATTGACTCAACTTACTTGAGCGGTCAAGTCTAACACATAATTGGGGACATAAGGAGAACCATACAAGCACACATACATTTATTTCATAATTAATGCAGAACATAAGAAAGAAATCGATCGAGGATGCCATCACCTAGCATCGTTACATATATAATGAATGCCTAAAGAGACTTATTTAGAGATAGATATATAGGATGCGCATAAATTGGACACACACGATCGATATATTCATACGCAATCATTCAGACCTTGGTATTGGTGGACCATATCGGCGGACCATAGGCAGATCCTGACTTAGGACCGTAGATAACGAGATTGCGATCGGCCTGAAGAATGAGCGTGTAAGTGCCGGGTGTCCTGTTAGTGTTGCTAGCCCATTGGGGTTTACCATCTGTATTGTAAATCACGAGATTGCCATCATCTTGCATGGCGACCCGCAAGTTGGTGCCTTTCCCGTATGTTCCTGAGGCCCATATGGGCTTCCCGGCATCGTAGAGGCAAAGATTACCATCCGTTTGCATGACAAACGAATAATTCCCATATGTGAGTTGCTGACCCGCTAAGAGGGATGCCGGACTCGCCAGAATGTCTCCCAAGGCGGAAGGAGTTGCCATTGCGATTAGATATTGGCTTCTCTTCTCTTGGCTACAGCCTACAGATGGCAAGGATTTGCTTGATGAGCATTGTTGCTCCACCGGGTTGGTATTTATAGTTACAGGCATCATCTATCTGTCTATCTATCTATATGGCGTGATATTTTGTCACGTGTGTTATTTAATCCTACGCTACATGGCCATATTATTTGTTCCTAGCCGACAATGCGGAGAGGGGGACTATACTGTCTGCAAGTGCCCAGTGAAATGTATGGAATTGACATCTTTATTCACACGTTGTGATAAGGTTTTTTAGATTTTCTTCTCCGGCAGAGATCATCAGCTCACGCCCACCGATTTTATTTTAATGTTTGCGGTCCAATTTAGCTCCCTCGTGAACCACGATCATATCGGATCCCTCCAAGTCGTACCACTGTACATCTCTCTCAGATCTACATCGGTGTAGAATCTTGTGATTGGCTCGCTCATGCTTTCCTAAACCACGATCATATCCGTTCACTTTTCCATGTGCACTGTACTCATAATTGTCTGTTCCTTTCTCTTTCCATCAATTTCTTTTTTTTTCCACTTCTTCTAAGTATTGTTGATGTGGATATGCTAACAACCAAAAGATTGAGATTTCTATTCAAAGATCGGAATACAAATAATATATACGTATACATATACATTCGCATTGAGATGCATATATAATATTGTGTTAGTGAACAAGTCATTTGATATTAATGTAACTAGATTTTAATTTAGTAAAAATGCAATTACATTTGATTTTAATTTGGTTTCAGTCGGAAAATCAAATGACATCGGAGGGAAAGTTAGGAATTCTCACATTTGAAACAAGGTGGATTTTGGTTGGTAGTTTAGTACCACAACTAGCAGTTCTAAACTTTTGTTGGGCTTATATATGAGTTCACAATCAAAGTTCTTGTAGCAATAGTAGAGAGGAGGAATGAAGGACCACACACGCACGCATGCACCCGCTCTCCACGCCATTCCAGGTCTGGCTCGATACGGTTTCATTAGTAGGTCGAATAAATTAATTCTACAGAGTAATTGTGATTCGACCGCAATGAGGGAATTCAACTCCAATGACCTTGATCTAGCCATCATTTTAGAATCCAAAGAGGCATCGTTGAGGGGCTTTTTTGGAAGACGAAAAGTTGTGCCTTAGGTATACTTATATCTATCCCATCAACGTTGTTTTCTTCACTTGCAAGAAAACTCTCATCATCTTTTTGCTCTTTGTTGTTTCACCGCAATTGTGACTTGCAATTTCTTCCTCTCAGATGCTGTTCTATGAGGTATTTTCAAGGACAATCTCGTCAATGTGCACAAACACCTTGTGAGTTTCCGATGTGGGACTTAGTTTGGTTTGGGTTTTTACGACACCGGGGAGGTTGCAACAACCCAAACCAAACATTATCCCACATCAGAAACTCATGAAGTGTAACATTGTCTTACAAGTGGTGGGGATTATTACTTGACAACTTGGACTTAAGCATTTTGAACAGTTATCAATAGGTCCATTTGGGCTCAAGCTCACAAACTTGTCCGACCAGTTTTCCTCGATAACGATCCGTGAACATATGCCTAAGCCCAACACCACAAATTGTCAGGGTTAGTTTTCCTCGATAACATATCATGACCTAAATTCGGATGTTACAAATGGTATTAGTATAGGTTCACAATGATAATGGAAAGAGCTACCCAAAGTGACCTAAGTCAGAGTGTGTACCTGCCACTATCACTGGGAATAAGTGATGATCCATGTCGCAATGCAGACGTTGCTAATATAAGTAAGGGAGGATGTAACACACCAACATAGTCCTACATCACAAAATCATAAAGTGCGAGTGTGGGTTATAAGTGATGGAGATTAGTATGTGGCAACTTGGGCTTTTGCATTTTGGACGGTTGTCAATGGGTCTCATCGGGATAACCCAACAAGTTCTCAGGACCGGTTTTCCTCAATAACATATCGAGGACCTAAGCCCAGGACATTAGGAGAAGACTTGCTATTAACTATCTGTCAGTAACATCGATTGAGAAAGTAAGGCTAGAGCTGAAGCAGACGAGTTAGGCTATAGACGATCCAAGCTATAGGTTCTTTCGATCTACTAGGTTGCTTTGACATATGTCACCATAGAAAGAAGAGTAGAAGCTTAGGACTAAGGTAACAACCTAAGGGTGAGGAAAAGTGGGATGCTGGATGACAGAGGTCAACAAGAAGCTTCTATGCTAGGGTTGCGACTGAGATGCCCGGATCCAGGCCTTTATATCAAGCAGGGTAAAGGAGAAAATGAGCCGGTAAAGAAAAAGATTCATGTTCGCGCCAGGGGACTAGGGAATGTTGTCATACCTTAACCTATTGCATATTAATAATTATATATATTACACATTCCGACGATTAGTCAAACGAAACACTTTAGAAAAATCATTTATAATTATATATATTTATTTATTTATTTATATTTATTTAATTATACATTTTAAACTCATCTTAACCTATTGCGGTTCTATCATCCATTATATTTCTTTGTATCTCATTTTGAATGAGAGTGGTCTAAGTTTCTATATTATGGTAATAAGTTACAATATTGAAACATCATTTCTAATCTATTCTTTAAAAGTCATTTTGTTTTCTATATCTCCTTCATTGTCACCTATGCATGAGTGTTCGCATCACACCAAATAGCTTAAAGGCTTAGAACAACGATTTTTTTATATTAGTTGATCTATCTTTCAATATATAAGAATGAATGCCATTCAGTACAAAAATATCTTTCATTCTTACAATTTACAATGAATATAGTATGTATTGCTAACAATGATTTTCCATTCCTTTTTTATTAAAAATGTGCATCGATTGTTTCTAATTTATTAGCAATTAAGAGGGCAAAAATAAACAAACAACCATTGTCATGTGATTCTTTGCTAACAAAATAATAATGAATAGGATTCTCATTTCGAATTTGAAGAATCAAGCAACTCGTTTTTATACATTAAACTTTGAAAGATATGCCAATGAATATAGGTCAACTCGTTTTTATACCTTGGCTGATTTACACTCACGCCCCTGTATTTCTAGAGAATTATAATCCATACCCCTGATTCTATATATAAATATTATTCATAATCCTATACATACCATATACCTCATAAATAAAATATAAAATATTAAAATATCATAAAATACATAAAATTCCAGTATTACACTATCTACACTATCAAATAAAGCTTTAAAAATAAAAACATTTTTTATTTCTAATAATTCATTTAAAAATACAAAAAATATAACAAACCTTAAAAATACATAAAAAATATTAAAACGCCTATAAAAATTCTATAAAAATTACCTATAGCATATTTTACCATATTTTACGCAAGAAACTAAAGATAACATAAAAAGTAAATATTAAAATCAATAGAAAAATACAAAATACATTAAAACTTGCAAAAATCATAACTAAATAAAGAAAAATCATCTAAAAACACACAATATATCGTTTTAAAGATAATTTCACATACATTTAATAAAAATAAAATGAAAATATTTTCATCAGTTTTCAATCCTAAAAATAAAAAATAAAAATATCTGTTTTTGATGAAAAGGTAATTTTCAAAAATATTCCAAACTCATAAAAATCCATAAAACCTTCTAAAACTCCATAAAAATAGAAAAAATCATAATATAAAATAAAAAATAAAAATCAAACTAAAAAATACAAAACAATTTCTAAAATAATAAAAAAACATAAAATACTTAAAATTCGCGAAATAATATAAAATTCTTAAAAATCAAATAAAAATTCAGGAAAATATCTAAAATAAACTAAAAATTAGGAAACTGTTTACCTTAGATTTTCTATAGTTTAACCCTAGTTTTCAAATAATTTGCCTCCTTGAGTTCGACACTCTCGTGTTTTCACTATACATTGAAGTTTAAGAGTATACGTAAAAAAATAAAAAATAACTAGAAATTAATATTTTATGGAAAAACTCACCTGGTCGATTCTGCGATATTATTCTTCTTTTAGAACAGTAGATCAGGTGGTCTTTTACAGAGCACAATGATTTCTCATCGGATCATAGGCAAAACATCCTAATCCTCTCTACAACAAGAGATCACTGTCACTCATGAGCTCTCGGAGCTCATCGGAGAAGGAAGATAAATATGATTTCAAACAAGATTTTGACATGTAAATTGAGGCGGGTTGATGTAACAAATTGTTGGGCACGGATCATGATTATTCAGACTCTAATTAGGTGAAAAACATAGCAAAAAGATGGCAGAGCAGATCAAGAAAATAGGGTGAAGAAGCATGTTTAGGGTACTTTATTCAAGCTGAGAGGAGGGGGTCAATTGATCGGAGGTCAACGATCCAAAATGGGCCAATCAGAGCAGACCTAAAATAAGACAAAATAGACTACGAGACAAAATAATATAATTAAATCGAACAAAATAGACATAAATTATAAAATAAATTTAAAATAAAAATTACTAAAATAATAATGTTAATAATGTAATAAATATTATTATTTTAAATAAATTACATAAATTAATGTAAATAATTAAATAATTCAAATACACATATTTATAGGTATTAAATACCTATTTACAGTGTAATCTATTTTTAAGATTTTGATTTTACAAATATTGCATGATTTAATAACACTACAAAAAAACCGCATTTGGCGTGCACAACCTTGCGTCCCCTGGGCGAGCACATGTGCTCGGTCGGCTCTGGGCGAGCACTAGAAGACCATATGTGCTCGCCCACGTGGGTCGCCAGTTTGAATAGTGAGGAGCGGTCGGATGACGCGCAACTACCAATTTGGGCGAGCACTTATATTGCACATGTGCTCGCCCACTTGAATTTTTATGCGTGGATAACGGGAATGCCTGGAAATTTTGGGTGAGCACATACAGACGCACGCGCATCCCTCCCCCAAATCTCCCCTCTGGTGACCCGCCAACCTTCTTCTCCGCTACCAATGCCTACCGTTTACGTGTTTCGAGTAGATACACATCTACCCTTCAGTATAATACTTCCTCCTCTCTCTTGTTTTTTAAAATTTCATTAAAAATTTGTCTTGTTTTGATAGGTTTAGGTTTCAATGTTTTTATTTTCTTGTTTGATATTGTGTATACAACGTATGTATTTGAATGTTTTTTACATGTTTAGGATAAGAGTGGATCACTATATTCTTGTTAATTCGATTGTGGTTGTCTCATTTATATGTAGAATTTTATGCGTTGTAGGTGTTCGATAAAATGACTCAACCAACATTAGGTTTAGACTATGTAAAATATAAATGAGAGAAAGTCCATTACAACATCTACACTTGTTAGTGTAGTTAATTTTTTTATAATGATTAAATTTACGATATAAGAATATCATGCAATGATGTTGTATATTTGTGCTTAAATAATTAACATTAGGTATAACTTTTGGATAACATTAGGTATAACTTGTAAATAACATTAGTTAGTCAATTTCATATAGCGTGGATATGAGATATGATAAACATCCTTAATATTAGTTAGACAATTTCATATAGTGTGGATATGAGATATGATATACACTAACATTTCTTCTGTGATAATTTATTATCACATTAAATTTTAGTTAATGTGACCAAATATATCACATTAACTTATAGTTTGTTGATGATAAGTATAAAATACTAACCATTAATTAGAATATTAAATCGCACAAAATCATTCACAGACAGTGCGTCCCTCGACATCGGGTGGTATGTGGCCATGCACACTGGGTGGAGTGTGCAATACATTGGTGGATTTGATCACCTCCAACTGCGTTATATATTTTTTTCACAGCACTATTGGACTCACTTTGGGATGACTTATCCCAGACCAATGGTTGTGCATTTTGATGTTTGCAGGTGTAAAATTCGGATTTTTTCAGGTACCCTTCCAATACTATTGAGCCAAACACTTTATTAGGCACTAATTTAGGATCACACTTATCCCTATCCATATCGTTAACCAACCAATTTACGTAAATACCTGACTAACATAAATGATTACCATATTTTAAGATTATTTTATAGTTTCATTTATAACATGTATAAATGTATGGCGTAAAGTGATCTTAAAGTATTGCATTTATGTTAGCTTTCCTTAGTTCGGAGATCCCAGAGTAAGAGGGTGTAAGGATTCAAACTTATTAAAAGGTGATCATTGTCACAAGCTGTTTGTTTATGATGGAAAGTTGGTTCCATAACCCCTTCCTCTTCGGTATACCAAATCAATCATAATTTACTATCGAAATAATCACCAATATGATTATTTTTAAAGTTAATTGTGATTGATTTTTAAGATATACAAGAGAGGTGCAGGGTTATGCTGCCGAAATTTCCTCAGAAACAAACAACTTGTGACAATGATGACCTTTTAGTAAGTTTAAATCCTTACGGACGAGCTTAAGTGATAACATAATTAAGACACTTCTCTTCTCATCTTTGAAGTCAACAATGGATTACGTTTAGGTATTCTTCACACGTTCTTCTATATTAACTCAAAGTTTAATCTTCCCATCTCATTTGACAATATAAATTGTTTCATTCAGGTTGATCAATATGACTAATAGAGAGTGGATGTACAAGCATGTATTAGATGGACGTGTTACATATATCTTTCAAAAAGGTGTTCACGAATTTACAGAATTTGCTTATGCGCAAAATTCCCGTATCATGGATTCATGGAACTATCTTGTGTCCGTGTCAAAAATGTTGTTTAATGAGGAAGAGATACTAGGATGAAACTCAGTTACATCTTTATAAAATGTGTTTCATGGAATGATAACAGATTTGGTGGAGGCATGGTGATGATTACGAGGACAAGATGAATGAGTCAAAAGAAGTGGACAATATTAATCCATTTGTAAATATGTTATGGACGTTGCAGGTCCAGATTTTAACGCTGCTTTTTTAGTTGATGAGGAACCATATGGAGAGTATGCAGAATTCTATGAGTTGTTGAAAAAAGCAGAAGAGACATTGTGGTTGGGTTGCAAGAAATATTCAAAACTCTCTACAGTTTCGGATCTTCTATCGATGAAGATGGAGTACAATATGACTGATCGTAATTTTGATGCAATGCTTAAGATTATCAAAAAAATATTATCAGAAGATGCAGAATTATCTGATAATTATTTCAAAAAAGAAAAAGATGATGCGGAAGATGGGTTTAGCGGAAGCTAAAATATACTCTTGTATAAATCACCATATTTTATATTACGGTTAACACCAATATTTACAACGGTGTCCTTAATGTGACGAGCCAAGATATCAGGAATCCAGTAAGAGTGGGATAAAAATCTCAAGAAAGATTTTACGTTATTTTCCGTTGACATTGAGATTGAAACGACTATATTATTGCAAAAAAACGACGAAACATATGACATGGAATGTGGAACATAAAGTCGATGAGTACATGTAGTATCCATCCGAGTCTGAATGTTGGACAGTATTGATGTCAAATTTTCCTATGTTTTTGAAGAAAAGAGGAATTGTGTTATCGATTTATGTACAAACTGGTTCAATCCTCATGGAAGAAGTAAAGATTACTCTTGCTAGCCAGTAATGGCAACACCATACAATCTACCACCATGGTTATGTAATAAGAGACAGTTTATGTTTCTATCTTTATTGGTGTCAGGGCCTACACATCCGAGAAAATACATCGACGTTTATTTACGTCCTCTCATAGATGAATTGAAAATGTTATGGGTCGATGGAGTTCATACATATGATGCAAATAAAAGTCAAACATTTAATATGAAAGTAGCACTACTTTAGACGATAAATGACTTCCCAGCATATGCAATGTTATCTGGATGGAGTACGCTGGGACGTAAAAGTTGTCCATATTGTATGGAAGATACTAAATTATTCCAGCTTCAACACGGTCAGAAACCATATTTTTTTGATTTTCACAGACGTTTTCTTCCAAACAATCATCCATATCGAAGACAGAAGTAGTCATTTAATAGGAATACAATTGATCTTACAGATCCGCCACCATTTAAGACAGGCGATACGATATTATCAAGCTTGGAAGAATTGTAGAAATCAGCCTTAGAGATTGGTGATAAAACAAAAAATCTTCCTGCTTTTGATGACATTTATAATTGGATTAAGAAGGATATATTTTGAGAATTACCATATTGGAGCAAGTTACAAATACGACACAACTTAGGTGTTATACATATAGAGAAAAATATCTTCGATAACATATTCTGTACTGTTATAAATGTGACCGGTCGCTCAAAAGATACAGTGAAGTCTGCCATGATTCTAAAGCAAAGTATACATTAGACAGAAATCAAGTTAAGCTTGTATGCGAATGAACAAGTAAATTAAAGTTTCCAGATGGATATGCATCAAAATTTTCCAATTTGGTCAATTTAAAGAAGTTATCATTTAAGGGAATGAAAAGTCACGACTATCATGTTTTCATGGAAAGTTTGCTACCATTAGTGTTCAGTATTACCAAAAAATATTATCGATGTTCTATCAGATGTCAACAGATGCGGAGTTTGGAAGGAGATCCACAACGGCAATGACAAACCGTCAAAAACAAAGGATTAAATCGACAAGTGGATCTAAAAGTCACAATCAGATTAGAGCGGAGATGTTACTATAATATAAAAATTAATTTTTCAAATCTACTTTAGTATAATGTCATGTATTACATTCTAAAATTAATTTTCATGTAGCTAGGTTGGAAAGAGAACCATCATTTCAGGATTGGTGGTGTAGGTCTCACATGAGTGGGAAAAAAGGAGAGTCGCAATGGTCCACTCCTGAAGCATGAGAATTGTTGGTTAGTCTTTTAATTTATTTACAATTGAAAGATATATTATAACTTATTATTCTCTAATTGTAATAGAAGTTACCACTGCGATTAGATATTCGCTTCTCTTCTCTTGGCTACAGCCTACAGATGTCAAGGATTTGCTTGATGAGCATTATAGTTCCACTGGGTTGGTATTTATAATTACATGTCTATCTATCTATCTGTCTATCTATCTATACGACGTGATGTTTTGTCACGTGTGTTATTTATTTCTACGGTACATCGCAGAGGGACCCACTCCTATTATTTGTTCGTATCCGACATTGCGGAGAGGGGGACTATACTGTCTGCAAGTGTCCAATGAAATGAATGGAATTGAGATCTTTATTCCCACGTTGTGATAAGAATTTTTAGATTCTTTCTCCAAGTCGTGCCAATGCACATCTGTCTCGGATCTAGATAAGGTACAATTTAGATCTCTCGGATCGAATTGAAAAGGTCCCCCAAGTGGTGCCAATGTACATCTATCTGTCTCAGATCTACATCGGTGTAGAGTCTTGTGATTGGCTTGCTCATGCTTTCCCGAACCGCGATCATATCCGTTCACTTTTCCCATGCGCACCCCATTCGGATTGGGGGTTACCCCCATTTTGGGTGGGTAACCCTTCAAACCCCCATTTTTAACCCACTAGTGGGACCCACTCCCTTCCTATCAAAAAAAATTATATATTATACCATCATATCATCTAAAAATTATAAAACACTCAACTTCTACTCAATATTCCAAACTTCAATACAATCACATCAAAAAAACCACCCACTTTTTCAAATTTCAATACAATCATACCATAATAACTACCAACTTTTTCAAATTTCAATACAATCACATCACTCAAACCCACAAAACCCTTAACCCACCAACCAAACACACTACCAAAAAAAACGGGTTATCCACCCCTGGATAACCCGCCAGCCGAAAATGACATATTGATTCTTTCCGGGGGAGGAAAGGGGAGAAGGAGGAAGATGTGTAAGTTATCGTTTGTAAATATGATATAAGATGGAGAGTGTTAATATTGTTTTTTTTTACGGAATTTGTTTACTGAACGGTTAGTGGGAAGAGAATTAATCACATGGTATGTAGTGTAAGAGTTAGTAAAAGAAAAATACAATAATTTATAGAATCTCGAATATAAATATGCAATGAGTAATCGAGCAAAAAAAAGTGTACGTTACAATAAATAAATGAAATCGTAAATTGAGCATGTAGACAAATAGCTCTCAAGATATAATCTCGATATAGAGAGTGAGAGAGAAAGCCACGAATAGGTATTTGTGTGTATGAGAGAGAGAGACATGTAAAATGATTTACTTAAAATGTATGTTCTTAATAAAGGGTTTAGGTCTTATATATTGTGACGCCGGATCCGAATGAACTGAACCCGACTCGATGAAGGGTCTACATGATCAATAAAAATTCCACTAATATTGAATAATCTCATATCGATCTATAGATCACAGATCGAATCTCGTTCGAACATAATCGATCAAAAGTCAATCGCATCGTAATGCATGCCATCAGAAAAAGTCAAGACGCAAGACATATCGAGACCAACGAAAAATATGATTCGACGAGATAAGACCAACAAAATAGACCGTTCGTCGATCAGAGGTCGCTTGATAATTTAAATAACAAAAAATTGGTCACAAATCAAGACCATATTTCATCAATTGGTGAATCCATCTTGGATCAGAAAAGTATGAAATTCATATCATTTGATTATCATTCATATATTGTTGAAACAAACTATTATTCATCTAATTCGAGACCTGAGGTGAAAATATAGATGACTTTGGTATTCACGTAAGAGAGAGATAATGAATAGAGATGTTTATATATACTTATATACATATACATACATACATACATACATATATATATATATATATATTTACAAATAGAAATTCCAGCCCAACACATATCCTAAAAACTTGAACTAAAAATGGGTTGACAAACTGAAGTCAAAGACTGGCTCTAATCCTTTTTTAGGTTGCTTGTTCCTTTTGGGTGAACCATTCATGTCGTTATCCAGAGAAATCTGAGGGAGACCACCCCTTGGGCTCATCAGAAACCCATTTCTTTCTCGAGGAATCATCTTTTCTGATGGATTTCACTCTTAATCGAAGCCCTGAGAGAAGAGAAGAAAGGAGGTAAACTTATGTCAAATATACAACATGGATTCTGACAATGCAATGTAATTGGACCCTCACGTCGATCCGAATGCATCGGTCTTTCCACATAGGTCAATCTTTGGCAAAGAACATCGAGTTACAAAAGCTAGTTATTCGAGCTCGGTAGGACATGGATTTCTGTTACTATTAACTTAAGAAATAGTGGGGTTACCACTATCCATTTTTTGTAGTGGTGAATCTTGTATGCATTTCTAAGAACAGAAATTTGTCCATTTCATTTTTCGAGGTATCAAAGGGGTATGGAAAAATATATAATAGAACTCTTGAATGGAAATTGAAAAGAGAGGTAGCCATCGGGGCATCTAATTTCTCCCCACTTAGCTCCAAACTCCACCTTCATATGTTAACACCTTATGGTCTCTTCCGCCTTATTTACATCAAACCATAGTTTTCTTTTTTTTTTCAATACTTTATCTCTTTTCTATCTATTTCCTCCAGCCGAGAGAGAAAATTCCCAGCCCCTAGAACCCTGATGTGTTGCTAGAGCAACCCTTAAAGCTTCAAGAAATGGAGCTACTGCTGCTCCCTTGCAGTCATTGCTGCTGCTGCTCCTCCTTCTTTGAGAAGCTACTCCAAGCTGCTGGAGCAGTTCCTATTATGTTGTTGCATGCTAATGTTGTTGTAGTAACAGATGGAGGCCAAGGTGAAGGAGCTATTGGAGCCTCCAAAGTAGCCAAGCTATTGCATCCGATGCACTTGGGCTAACAACCATTTGCTAAAATTGTTTCAAGCAGCAGAACTAGCTGCTATTGCTAAATCAAGTAATTGATCTACTGTTGGATCCTCAATTTCAGCCCCATTTTCTCCCTTTATGTTGTTGTCCAACAACTATTTTAGTTGCTTTTTGAAAAACACCACCCGATCACTTCTTAAATCATGCAAAAAGAAACAGAGAAAATATCACAGTCGTTGTACCGACCAGATGGGTTTTGTCTGAAAAGATTAAGGATTAGTTAGTCTTTTTCTATTTTATTTATACTCCTAAACTTAAGTGTATAGCGGTTAAGCACACGAGTGTCAAACTCAGGAGGCAAACTGTTGGAAACTAGAGGTAAACTATAGACTAACTAAGGTAAACGATTTTCTAAATTTTTATTTTATTTTTTAAAAATTTTCTAGATTTTTATTTAAATTTTAATGAATTTTATATTGTTTTTGTGATTTTAAGGTATTTATATATTTTTATTTTTGAAAATATTTTGTAATTTTCTATTTAATTTTAATTTTGTTATTTTTATATTTTAAATTTGTTTTACTATGTTTATGGATTTTTAGAAGGTTTTTAGAGTTTTGGTTTATTTTTAACGTAAAAGACTATTTTTTATTAAACCTGTGACGTTTTTCTGATTTTTAAAATTGAAATAAGTATGAAAATATTTTTATTTTGTTTTTAATTGAAAGTAGATGAAATTATCTTTAAAATGATATGCTGTGCATTTTAGGGGATTTCTCTTTATTTAGTTATGATTTTCTAAGTTTTGTGAATTTTGTAATTTTTATTGGTTTTAATATCTAATTTTTGTTTTGTTTTTGATTTAATATGCAAAATATGGTAAAAGATACTCAGGAAATTTTTTATTAGATTTTTTAAAGACGTTATGATGTTTTTAATATGTTTTGAAAGTTTTTTTAATATGTAATATAAAGTATGTATCTGAATTAGTATATAGTATAGGGATATTTCTGTTATTTTCTGAAAAGTTGAGGGTGCGAGTGATAATGTAGAACTTCTGAGGATGCTGGTGCAATTTTTTATGTTATCTACGTGCAGATCACGTGAAGAGCTCCTCAACCTGGACCTGTTCGTAATATGAGAATCAACGAGGGTGAGAGTGCAAGATGCCCCGCAAAAAAATATAGAACCTTACCTGTTGTACACGTGTGGACCTAAAGCGGTTGGACGGTGGGTTCGAACTGTTGTCGATACGTTGCTTTCTGAGGCGCGTTGGATCACTCCTGATCGACGGCTTCGGTAGCTTCGGGAGCCCGGTTCTGTATGCGTGGCACGATATCATGCGTCCGATCAAGTATAGACGAGTGAGTCTGCTTCAATCCGGAAGTGTGGGATTGTTCTTCATGATTCTCCTTTCAAGCGCAAACGACGATATTAGATCTGTAGAGTTGCACAACGATTTACGATCTTGTGATGAGGTTAGTAGAGGGCAACGATGATTGACGGCAATCCTCGGGTCCAACGGTGGTCTGGAAGAGGATCCCCAAGTGGTTCACTGTACGTTGTTCAATGGTGAGCACTGATCTCGCAGAGGTGCCCCTCCTACTTAAAGATTCTCAATGATGCTCCAGTTTGAAATTTGCATCATATCGATCCTCGACTGCTTGAAGATTCGAGGTGCAGTACTTCGTATTGGCAAGGATTGCTCTATTTCAGGTCTCAATTAATGCAGTAAATTTAGAATTAGATGAGACGATTCGCCTCCATCTTCTCAAATATTATCTATGATCTCCAGGGGGATGATGTTGCAACTTCGTTCTCTGGTGGTGGATTTTATTTAGAAATTGTTGTGATTCAGATTGATGTCCAGTCTCGGATTCCAGTTGTTGCCTCTGATGATTCGTAAAACTCGGATGGTTGAATCTCAATCGTGTGTAATCTCGGTATTGAATGATTTAGATTTGCAGGTGCGGATCTGGAGAAATGGATGGAGTATATCGCCTGGGGTTGAGATCCTAAGACCTCAGATCATTGCCTCAACGGAGGTGGCGTCACCTTCGGAGGCTGAACTGCGACGGAGCGATGCTCACGCCGGCCCGATCACACCCGATCGTCCCCCTTTCTCTCGCTGTGACGACGAACTCGAGGGTGTCACTCCCTCGCACACCAGAGCTCACTGATCGAGAATGTGGTGAAAATGGCGGATACGACTCGAGGAGGTCGACGGGGGGTATTTATAGAAATGGTGGAGTCCGGTCACCAGCTGTGGTGACGGGATGTGGGGGCGTTAGAAGAACAGCCGGCCGTTGAGACGGTTGACGACGACGGAGAAGGTTGGCGGAGGGAGATGGGTCCCAGGGATGAAGAAGGAGACAAGGAAGAAGGGGGATTGGGAAAGGTGGAGAGAAAAAAGGAGGGGAGATAAAAGGAAGGAGAAAATTAAAATAAATTAAATTAATTATTTAGAATAATAATGTTAATAAATAAATAATTAGACTAGTAATAGTTATATTAAATTAGTGATTTAATTTAATAATTTCGTCATTAAATAATTAAATATAATTAAAAAAGTAATTAAGTATTAATTTAATAATTAGGTATGTAATTAAGTAATTACTTAAATTAATAAATAAATGATAAATAAATAAATTAAATGAATAATTTAAATAAATAAATGAAATATTAATTATTTTAATTTAAAATAAATAAATAAATAAAGTATCAATGCAATAAATAGTAATAATAAGTTACGGTTTATTACACAATATATCAATACTGACCCGAAAATCGTGTTTTTCGCATTACTCCGATTTTAGTGAAATTAATATTATTTTATAGATAATTGAATAATATAATGTTTAGAATCGAGTTTGCTCAATTTGGAGTTCCTAAAGACGAGTTATGGGGCCCGGAAGAAAAAAGTGGCGACTTCGAGACTTCAGATTTTATTGGTATTTTAACTTAATTATATTTTTATAATTTTAAATACAATTTTAGAAGATTTTAGAAAAAAGAATTAAGTTAATCGGATTTATGGTTATTTAATTAAAAATACGAGAAGTTTATATATATATAGTATATATAGACAACGGGTCTAAAAAGCCGAAATTCATCCGTTTTATTCGAATATTTTTTTATATTTTTAATAAATAGTATTAAGTAGAAAACATATTTTTAAAAGTGAGTTTGGTTCGTTTGGAGTTTTCTTTAGTTATGAATCTCGGAAGTCGGCTTTTGCGGCTTTTACGGTTCATTGCTGTTAATTATTTTTGTGTTGAAATATTTTTCTGGTATTTTTTATAAAATAATATATATTTTCGTGAACAATTTTTATAAAAGAAGTGTTTTGGTTTGGAATGATATAAGTGATGAATAAAATAGGTGAAGTATTTACATTGTGTAAAATGAGTAATTTATACTTTTGGTCTTGATGTTCTTAATATTGATATAGTTTAGGATCCTTATCTCCCCCTACTTATTTATTTTGTCGACCCGATCAATATTGACCTGATCTCGGGGTTAGAATCAGTCTGTATATATTACATATCTCCAGCCTTCTTTTCTTTTTCTTTTTATTTTTATTCTTTTATTTTGGATAAAATAAGTGTTAATTATAGAATATTAATAAGTATGGTTAGAATTAGTGTTTATTTAGATTTAGTGATTATTTAGATGTATTTTACCAAGGATTTTAGCCAAAATGAAAGAATAAAGGCGATGAATCACGGATTCATCATTCTCCTATACTTTACCTTTGCCAGTCCCTTAGCAAACACTTATTCTATAAATAAGTGCAACTAAAAAGAAAAATAAAAAGGAAAATAAAAGAACTTAGAACATGTTAGTTTCTTTAAACCGAATCTCACTTCACCCAAAATCTGGAGGTTGGATTCAGACGTTTGGATTATTAGTGTGACGGGACTCTATTAGAATTAGGATTTAAGCCTCGATGGCTCTCAAGTTCCACAAATCCTTATCCAGATTCACCCCAACAGCCAGCTTAGATCCACCTATCCATCACGTAATTTTTTCAACTTTGAAAGCAACTTGACTGTGTGTGAAAGGTTTTAGCTCTTCCCGCTTAAAGAAGCGAAGAAACCACCCACCCAGTTACATACTCCCATTGGACCCTCATCCAACAGCTCAGTCCTCGAGGAGGGAGGTATTTCCTTCTAAGGTCAGGTCATGTTGTGTCTACAATCGAGTATAGAAAGAAGTAGAAGAATTGGAAGAGAACTGGAGTATGATGGGTATAATCACATCTCCTTTGAAGCCTGGCCAGTTTAGCTAAGTCTCCGTGGAGACATGCATGATTTTCTAAATCTCGGGACATTGTGGTCATTTTTGGTATTTGGTGTATTTGGTTTCTTTTTGGTAATAATGATTATTGCACTGCATAGGTCTTTTATGCCCCGACAGAAATAACATCTTTTCATTCCGCCTGTTTTTTGGGGTATTAGAAAAAAATGTGCTAGTAGATCCTTCTCTCATCCGAAGCTTTATTTCAACCCCAATCTCTCTCTTTTTAAGACCTCATCACCGCCAGACAAGGATGGAAATGCACCACCGAAATGGATTGTCCTTTACAGCACCATGCTAGTCGAGCTAAGTACAGAGTACTTGATCTCAAAATTGGTTCAAATGGAGAAGAGTTAAACGGATGACACCAAGTGTCCTACTTAAGCACTTTCAAGTTGACACGGTCTCATGGAACCCAAAGAATTAAGTCTACAAGATCTGAAGAGTCTCAATTCACGTTCCTAATAAAGTTCCTTTAGAATTAAGTGGATTAAGGCCTAGAACAAGCTCCATCTCTTGGACTTAGATCCATTCGGTTCAAGAATCAAACTTGTTCTGAAAAATGCGAATGAATGCAACAAATTTTTTATAAGGTAAATTTTTCGGCTTAAATTTTTAAGTGAATTTTAAAGACTTTTGCAAATTTTTATTGAGTTTTAAACTTTTCAATTTTTAGGGGTCTTTTTGAAAAATTTAGTGGATTAATTCCAATTTCCACAAATTTTACACGGATTTTGTATGTTTTAATAAAGGATTTTAATCAAGTTTTATATACAAGCTTATACGATTTTTATACAGAATTTAGAAGGGTTTTATTTACAAATTTTTAAGGATTTTATCAAAGAATTTTACAACATTTTTTATGTACAAATTTTTAAACTGTTTTTTATAAGTCATATTTATGGTTTTCTTACGGCTTTTAGAAACCCAAAATATAGACTCATTCTTTTAGAGATCCATATTATTAAAAACACGATAAAGTAGGAGTTGTGACTTCTAAAGTATATATAGCATATATACGACACCCCCTATACTTAGCGTGAACTATGTCCTCACAGTGACCAAAGAAGAGAAAAAGGAAGATATAACTCATGCTAAGTATTCTACAATGACTCAAAGAATAACGAATAAAAGAATAGAAACCGATCATCTCCTCTATACTTAGGATCAAGTAACCCTAAGGATAGCAGACTCAAAATCAAAGATGATCGAGGTCAAGAGAATGCACACAACTCAACGGCTCGGCTTGTCCCCCCCCATACTTAAGGTAAAATATCCCTAGTATAGAGATGAAAATCAAAAGGTAAGGAACAAGCGAGGGAGCAGACGATACAAAAACCGATAACAATCAAAAGGGGAAATGATCAAGATTACCCCCCTATACTTAGGGTAAAGCACACCCTAAGTATAAGCAACAATAAGGGTAATTGAACAGAACGACTTGAGAAATAAAAATGTCTACACCCCCTATACTTAGGATAAAGCACATCCTAAGTATAGCAAAATTCTAGGCGAACCTAAGGGTGTAAGACAAACAGAATAAGGAAAGAATAAAATCGAAAGTGTGATTTTTTGCCTTTGCTACGTGAAGAATCAGAATCTGAATGTGCTCCCGCGTCGTTGTCTGCTACACACTCCTCACTCCTAAATGTCTCAGCAACTGCAGGCTGCTTTCGATCACCATGGGAACTGGAGGGAATAGAATTCAACATTTCAGGTGAGATAGAAAAATCTGAAATTGATCTCTACTCTGTGATGATGCTATCAATAAAATCTCTAAAGATGCCCATCTGTTCTCTACGATAGGCAGTATGCTCATGAATCAAATGGGCAAAATGATCGAATGTGGAACCGTTTATATCAGGGCTCTCAAAGTAGTGTCCCACATCCATCTCGGGTTGTCGAAGACGCTCAAAGTAATCAAGTGAATATGGGAATATATGCTCCTGAGGTGGCTGCTTCTAGCACTATCCTGATATGGAAAGTGAATCGGCTGATACGTCGGCTGAAACAGCAAGGGCTCTCGCTCAGTATCTTGGATTACCTGAAGAGTAGATATCCAAGGTTCCTGAACAGGGAAGCATGGGACCAACTCGGATTCAGGGAAGCATCCGAGTAAAAATGAGTGCTGCAAATCTCCTCGAACTCATAAAGATGCTCATATGGTTCCTGTGTGGCTTTCCATGAAACTTCGATAGTTGCAAAACGAAGTCTGAATCAATCAGAAAAATTAGCAAAGTTTAAGTAGAAACTGACTTAGCTCCCAATGTCGGCTTCTCTGTTCGCGCCCTTGTCTCAGCTACTCGTGGACCCGAATCTCTCATCTGATCTTAAATCGGCTCACAGATTTCATAGATCTTCTCAGCTGTCACTGTGACTGAAGGTTGACTCGATGGAGACAAAGAGAAAGGGATAGAAGGAGACAGAGAAGATAGGTAAACAAAAGGAGACGATTCTCCGATGTTAGAGTTACGCTCGGAGAAAATCAGAGGGCTTAACTCGGGTTCGTGACACAAGACGTCTCAAACTGACTTAGATGATTGGGTAGATGCGCTTGGATCGAGTTCTGATGATGCTCGGCAATCGTAGCCTCTGACACTGCGGCAAAGGCGGAGGCTCAAGCACGGTGGAGCATGAAGCTTCAACACCGACGATCTCATCGGAATCTCGTACCTGAACCTCGATATAACTTCTTCGAGAAAACCTGCTCGTGTCAAGAACGAGGAAGGAGCTCACTGGAACGGGGGTAGATGCAAATGGCAGATACAACTCAAGGAGGTCGGCGGGGGCATTTATAGAAATGGCGGAGTCTGGTCACCAACCGTGGTGACGAGATGCGGGGGCATTAGAAGAATGACCGGTCAACGGTCGACCGTTGAGACAGTTGACGGCGACGGAGAAGGGTGGTGGAGGGAGATGGGTTCCAGGGTGGAAGAAGGAGACGAGGATGAAGAGGGTTCGGGAAATGTGGAGAGAGAAAAAGAGGGGAGAGAAAAGGAACGGGAAAATTAAAATAAATTAAACTAATTATTAAGAATAACAATGTTAATAAATAAATACTTGAATAATTAAAAATTTTATTAAATTAATGATTTAATTCAATAATTTCGTAACTAAATAATTAAATATGATTAAGAAAGAAATTAAGTATTAGTTAAATAATTAAGTATGTAATTAAGTACTTACTTAAATTAGTAAATAAATGATAACTTAATTAATTAAATAAATAATTTAAATAAATAAATGAAAATTTATTTATTTTATTTAAAAATAAATAAGTAAATAAAGTATTAATGTATTAAATAATAATAAGTTACGGTTTATTGTATAATATACCAATACGAACCCAAAAATCGTTTTTTTCGCATTAACTTCGATTTTAGCGAAAGTAGTGTCATTTTGTAGATAATTGAATAATATAATTTTTAGAACCAAAGTTTGTTTTACCAGAAAAGGGGGAAACACACATAGTTGTCTGCCCCCAATAATATTAAAATTTATAATTACAACAACCAAGACTCGAGTAGAGTCCGAGCATGGTGAATAACATTCTCAACATAAAATCTCTCCGAGCGGAAAATTACACCATTCCTGGCAAGCCATAATGCCCATAAACCTGCAGCTGGTAACAACTTTTCCATATTTGGACGAAAACACGAGTTGAGGAGGGATTCCCAGAAAGCTGACATGTTGTTATGATCCAACCAAGCCACATCCAATGCCCACCAGAGATCCTTCTCCCTCTCACACTGAAGAAATAGGTGTTCAACGGACTCTAACATCGTTCCACAAAGGATACACGAGTTATCCTCTGAGCGAAAAAAGTGAGCTCTCCTCTCCCTTGTGAGGAACCTCCCATGTCTAAGAAGCCACAGGAAAACTTTAATCCATGACGGAACCTTTAACTCCCACATCATTCTGTAACTCTTGTCCCAATTCTGTTCAGATGGTTTTGGTCCTCTGATCAACATAATATAGGTCTTCTTGAAAGTGAATTCACCTTCTCTCCAAACCCAATGGTCAGCACCCAAAGTGGGGCCCTCAATTGTAGATAAATATTTCATCAACTGTAGAAGATCATGCCTGCGACGTTCAGAGAAGCTCCTTGTAAAAGTAGGTGCCTAATTACCATTAGCCCAAAGATCAGTGACACAAGCATTTTTATCATCTGCTAAAGCAAAAAGACGCGGAAAGCGAGAAGCCAGAGGTCCATCTCTCGACCAATTGTCAATCCAGAAAAGAAAGTTGCAGCCATCGTCTAATCGTGGACGAAAGAGATGGGGAAAATCAGGAAGCACTGAACGAATACCCTTCTACAATGCCGATTCAAACCTCATGGTTCGCATGCCACTAATCGAGTGTGCATCATCCCCATAAATATTGTGTATCAGCCTACACACATATGTTCCTCGTTATCACCCCAAATTCTCGCAGCCCACTTGAGCATAAGAGCACGGTTCATCAACTCCAGCCTCGGAATACCGAGCCCTCCATCCTCCTTAGGCAGAGTAACAGTCTCCCAATCTACAAGGTGTATAGAACCAAAGTTTGCTTAATTTCAGAAATTCATACGGTCGAGTTATGAGGTCCGGAAAAAAGTAGCGGCTTCATGGCTTCAGGTTTTATTGGTATTTTAACTTAGTTATATTATTATATTTATATATATATAATTTTAGAAGATTTTAGGAAAAAGAATTAAGTTAACCAGGTTTATGGTTATTTAATAAAAAATCTAGGAGTTTATACATATAATACATATAAACAACGGGTCCAAAAAGCTAAAATTCACCGATTTTATCCAAATATTTTTTTTATATTATTAATAAATAGTATTAAGTATAAAACGAATTCTAAAAGTGAGTTTGTTTCGTTTGTAGCTTTTGTGGCTTTTACGGTTCATTACGGTTAATTATTTTTGTGTTGAAATATTTCCTAATAATTTTTATAATATATATATATATATATTTATTTATTTATGAATATTTTTTTTTATAAAAGAAGTATTTTGGTTTGGAATGATATAAGTGATGAATAAAATAGTTGAAGTATTTACATTGTGTAAAATGGGTAATTTATATTTTTGGTCTTTCTATTCTTAATATTTATATAGTTTAGGATCCTTATCTCCCCCTACTTATATATTTTGTCAACCTGATCAATATTGACCTGGTCTCTGGGTTAGGATCAGTTTGTATATATTGCATATCTCCAACATTCTTTTCTTTTATTTTTATTTTTATTCTTTTATTTTAAATAAAATATGTGTCAATTATAGAATATTAACAAGTGTGGTTAGAATGATAATTAGTTAGAATTAGTGATTATTTACATGTATTTTACCAAGGATTTTAGCCAAAATGAAAGAATAAAGGAGATGAATCACATATTCATCATTGTTGCATGCTAAATCAAGCCCCAATTATCCTCCAAACTTAATGGATCAAAGGTACAATCTCCCTACTCTTTTATTGCCTTCTATGCATGTTTTTAGATTCAATTTAAGACCACAACTATACTTGATTTCATGATGAAATATGATGAATTTGTGGTTGAATTACATATAATTAGACTTAACTTCAAACCATTGCATATGCCCCTAATTTATGATGAAAAACCAAAGAAATTTAAGGTGATTTGTATTTATTAGGATCTAAAAATCATAACACTATTTAGGTATTGTTCATGCCTTAAGTTTGAGAGAATTAGGGGATAAAATAGCACGATTTGAGTCTGAAAAATTCAGATCACAAATAGCTACAGGTTTCATCCTCAAATTGTGAAGAATTGAAGGTGAATTGCATGCATTAAGATCTAGTTTCATATAATGATATACTATAGTTTTTCATGCTTGAATAATGATATTTTGGTAATGAATTAGTATGATATTGAGTCCCAATTCATTCTACTAAATAAGCCCATGATCTCAAGTACAAAGATGAAAATTTTGGTATGTCTAGCATGCAATTAGATCTAAATTTCAAACCTATAATTGCTTCAGATTTTGCGCACTTGAATAAGGAGAATTTTATGATGAATTAACATGCAATTGGACTTTAAATTTCAAACCAATAAGCCACCAATTTCCTTGTTTGAAATATCATCCAATTTGGGGGTTCTTGCATAAATTATTGTTGCTCAAAAGTCCCGAATTTGTAAAATCAACTCCAAATACAAATTGTTTTTAGTTCATGATTTCACATTCTAAAATATGAAATTTGAGGATTTTTGTATGAGATTTGCGATTGTTCAAAATTCACTAAATTGTGGAATTAGTACTTAATCCATACCAATCCCATAACTCCAGATCGTAAAGTTTAAGGTTGAAAAGTTGAAGTTTTTAGCATGCAAGTTATAGTTTCCAATAACATTGATTGAGAATATCAAGATTTATCCCAGATCATTTCTAAGCCGTTGATCTAGAAATGAAATGTTGAGAAATTAGGGGTTAGCGTGCAAATTAAAGATAACTTTCGACCTAATAACTACTAATTTCACGTGGATTGAAGATAAATTAAGGGTGAGTTATACACAATTAAGTCATGTTTTAAGAGCATCAATTAGCCAGTGATTTCATGATAAAAATTTAGAGACTTGGGGATGAGTTAGTACACAAGTTGAGGTAAATTTTAGATTTAAATGAGTAACACTTAATCTCATGACTAAATTAGAAAAATTAGAAAATTTACATTAATCTATTGAATCCAAATTAATAAACTTTCTTCTAATCTCACGATTTGAAAAATGAGAACATTGGGGTATTTTCATCTAAGGGACTTATAAAATTTTGATGAATAATCATGCCACTAAATTAAGAGCTAAGAAAAGTTCGGAAATTTCTGCATTAAGTTGAACTTATATCCATATCCAATGAATGATTTATAATCTCATGAATTTTAGAAATGATAACCTGTGACCACAAAGGTCGATCATCTTCATGAATTAATATTTTAGGTATATTTTGCTAACTATAGATTACTATTAACAAAATTATTGACAACGTACCTAGATCTATAAAGTCAACCACAATAAGGACCGAGAAAGGATGAGGAATCAAGTCAGTGATGGTGATTCAGTAATGACTGATTATTAAGAGTGCTAGTCTTAGTGACCCTTATACCTGACTATGCGAGGGTGTGATGATCCTCAGCTAGATGGGAGATAGGAAGCCTAGTTAGGTCAACGATTGCTTAGTGTGCGGGTGTCGGATCCCAGTCTTTTCTCAGGTTTTTTAGTGAGCACTTGCAGTTTTTCGCCTCTTTGGGATCTATAGGTTTTCATTTTGAACCGTTCCGCTGACCCTGTGTTCTTTAGGGTGCTTAGGTTGAAGCACCCTTAGTTTTGATTTTTTTACGAGCTTGTTTGCCTATACTGGTGATAAATCTATGATCTATTGCCTTTATTTGTTTAATTTGGTTAAAATCCTTGGTAAAATACATGTAAATATTCACTAATTACAACTGATTAACATTCTGACAATATTTATTAATATTATATATTTAACACTTATTTTATTTAAAATAAAAGGAGAAAAAGAAAAAATAAAGAAAAGAAGGATGTGTATAAAATACATACAAACTGATCCTAACCCTGAGATCGGGTCAATATTGACTTGGTTGATAAAATAAACAAGTAGGGAGAGATAAGGATCTTAAATATATAAAAATGTTAGAAAATCCAGACCACAAAGACATATTCACATTTTTTCATCTTTTAAATATTTCTCTTATTTTATTTATCATTAAGAACACCTCAAATCAAAATCTTTCCTTCACAAAGTTGTTTATAAAAATATATACTAATTTATAAAAATATCAGAAAAAGTATTTAGTACAAAAATAAAATATTACAACGAACCCCAAAAGCCATAAAAGCTGAATTCCAAGTTCATAATTATTTATAGAAAACTCCAAATCGACCAAACTCACTTTATTAAAAACATGAACAAAATATTATAATAAAATGAGTGAGTTTTGGCGTTTGGACCCCTTTGTCTATATGTACTATACGTAGAAACTTCCTGATTTTATAATTAATTATATATAGCTCCATTTAACTTAATTTCTTTTCTATAATGTTTCTAATGAATAGAAAAATACGAAATTATAATTTAAGTCAAAATATCAATAAATCCTAAAATTATGAAAGCCGTGACCTAAAATTTTCGGACCTCGTAACTCGATCATATGAACTCCGAATTGGGCAAACTTTATTTTAAAGTTTGTTTTATTTAATTATCTATCAAATGACCCTGATTCTGCTAAAATCAGAGTTAATATGCAAAATATGGGTTTTGAGACCATATTGGTATATAATGTACTATGTACCTTAATGTACTATGTACCTTATTTTATATTATTTAATATATGTTATTTATTATATTTATATAATGTTATTTATTAAATTAAATAAAAATAATTTAATTATATATTTACTCATTAATCAATTAATTACTACTTATTATTTAATTATTCATTAAGTTGTTTAATTATTTCAATAATTATATATAACTAATTGTTTAATTATTAATTATTTACTTAATTATGTAATTAGCCATCTAATTATTCCTTAAATTATATAGTTATTAAATTATTTTGATTTGATTTGATTTATTATTTATTCTTCTTTCTCTCTCTCTCTTGCTTCTCCCTTTCCCCCGCACCTTTTTCCTCATTTTCCCCTTCCTATGTCGCTCCTTCCTTCTTCCTCCAACTGCTCTAACAGCCCAGCCGTTGGCCGATATTCCAACCTCCTCGCAGTCACTGGACCGTTATACTAGTGACCGAAGCCGCTTCCTTGCCCCCACATCTTATCTATATAAACCCATCTCCCCTTTATATGAGAGGCCATCCACCATTTCCCTCCTTCCACTACATGTGAGCTCCGACGAGAAACAACAATGACATAGCTAGGGTCTCCATCGTCATAGCGAGGTATAGAGCAAGGAGAAGGGCAAGATCCTCGACGCATCACGAAGCTTCGTGCTCCACCTCGTGGGCCTCCCAGATCTACCACTGGTAGAGGCGATAACCTCTGGAGCTGCTGCTCCATATTCCATGCAACTACCTTCGTCGACGTCACTATGTTCACCTTCTAGGTTAGTATTCCCTTGATTTCATCTCTTCTCTTATATCTTCCTCCACCCAATTTCCCTCATTCTCCTCTGCTACTCCTCCATTTTTCGTCGATTGATACTGCATCCATATTTTTTCATCTCCACACCCTTCAAAGCTTTCCATTCATCTTCTCTATTTGCATCTGGATCGAGGCATATACCTCGAGTTGGTGAACAACTTGCAGGTCTGATATCTGAAGCACGACCTCAATGAAGCACATGTGAAGCACAAGACCTGATCAAGCATGAGTATAAGACCTGGAGATCTATGAGATTTTGCCACAAAGAACAACCGGATCATACCTCCTTCTAGGAACATCGCAAGCCATCATCTAAAGATGCACACATCTGATCTTCGCCGCCAACAGAGATAAGATTCTTGAGGGCTCTGCCGCCTACAATAAAACAGGGGAAGAACAACTTCCATTCTAGATTGAAGAGAAGTTGTTCGATTGGTTTTAATCGGATAGACCCAATAAGAACATGCGTCAGCATTTAAAGCTGTGTCGCCCCACCGCTTACTTGCCTCAAGTGTGAGGCACTTGAGGCCGGGATATCTTTTGGGCAATTTTCAATCTTGCCCCTAGCATTATTTGCTAGTAGGTCATGCTCAAGATAAGTCACGTGCAAACCACGTGCTCTACTGGCATTTTCGCCCATTACACCCTTTGATTTTCTATAAAACACCTTTAAAAACACCTTTAAAAACCTTATAAAAATCATCTTCAGTGTAATTTTCATATTAATTCAAAAATAAAAATAAACATTGAATAGTAAAGCCAACAAAAAATATAAATTCATAAAATTTTTGAAAATCGTAACTAAATCAATAAAAATCTCATAAGAACGTAAAATATATTGTTTCAAAGATATTTTCCTCAACTTACTAGTGAAAATAAATAAAAATATTTTCAATCTGTTTTTATTTTTTAAATAAAAAATAAAATCAATTTTCAATAAAAGTATAGTTTTTAAAATTAGAAACCAAATAAAAATAATAAACCAAATTTAAAAATTAAATAAAAATCACAAAACATTTAAAACTTATAAAAAATCAAAATTAAAATCTTGATATAAAATTACAAAATTTATACCTAAAATCTTTCATAGGTATATAAAATCATAAAGATAATATAAAATTCATAAAATAAAAAAATGTAGGGGGAAATTCCTAAAATTAATAAAACTAAGAAACCAATAAAACCTTAGTTTTCTATAATTTTACCTTAGTTTATAATAGTTTGCCTCACTAAGTTCGACCCTCCTATACTTGACACTACACACATCTAGTTTAGGAGTATAAATTAAAAAAAATTTCTAGTAAAAGTACTTGACCGACATAGCGATGATAGTTTATTCTTTTAGAGCTATCAGGTAGGGTGATTTTTGAGATGGCACCATTGCCAGGGAGGCAGCGCTCGGGTAGATCACTGAAGCTAGGATTAAGGTTTCTTCATTTCCGTTTCACAATCTTATTTTTTCACTTCAGGATATTTTCTTTCTGATTTGTGTAACACGGGTTTTGAGCCGCACAACTGAGAACCAAAGAGGTGACATGTTATTTTTTGTATTAACCTCTGTGAAAAAAATAAGGGCAATTGATCGTTTTTCTATTTTGTAGAAAGGGACCCTGTAAGGGCATCCTGATTTTTTCTATTTTCTATTTTATAGATTTTTAGAGTTTGTTGAGGTTAACAATAAATATATGTTGAGTAGTATGTCCTTGTCAAGTACGTCGGTAATAACGATATTATATTGAATCTATGTAGCAATATACTCAGCCATCCATAAATATTTCATAAATTTTGGTTGGAATACACAATTTCATTTAACGTGAAATCCCGATCTGCAGCATTGAGTCACAATACTTGAGCGGTCAAGTCTCATGCATCATTGGGGACACAAGGAGAACCATACAGGCACACATATATTTATTTCATAATTAATGCAGAACATAAGAAAGAAACCGATGGAGGATACCATCATCTTTCATGGTTACATATATAATAAATGTCTAATGAGACTTATTGAAAGATAGATATATAAGATGCCCATAAATTGGACACACACGATCGATATATTCATACACGATCATTCAGATCTTGGTATTAGTGGACCATATCGGCGGACCATAGGCAGATCCTGACTTAGGACCGTAGATGACGAGATTGCGATCGGCCTGAAGAATGAGCGTGTAGGTGCCGGGTGTCCTGTTAGTGTTGCTAGCCCATTGGGGTTTACCATCTGTACTGTAAATCACGAGATTGCCATCATCTTGCATGGCGACCCGTAAGTTGGTGCCTTTCCCGTATGTTCCTGAGGCCCATATGGGCTTTCCGGCATCGTAGAGGACCAGATTGCCATCCGTTTGCATGGCAAACGAATAATTCCCATATGTGAGTTGCTGACCCGCTAGAAGGGATGCTGGACTCGCCAGAATGTCTCCCAAGGCGGAAGAAGTTGCCATTGCGATTAGATAATCTCTTCTCTTCTCTTCCCTACAGCCTACAGATGGCAAGGATTTGCTTGATGAGCGTTACCTCCACCGGGTTGGTATTTATAATTACAGGCATCATCTATCTGTCTATCTATCAATATGGCGTCATGTTTTGTCACGTGTGTTATTTATTCCTACGGTATCGCCGAGGGAGCCACCCATATTATTTGTTCGTATCCGACATTGAGAAGAGGGGACTATACTGTCTGCAAGTGTCCAGTGAAGTGGATGGAATTGAGATCTTTATTCACACGTTGTGATAAGATTTTTTATATTTTCTCCGATTTTATTTTACTGTTTGAGGTCCAATTTGGCTCCCTCGTGAACCACGATCATATCGGATCCCCCAAGTGGTGCCAATGTACATCTGTCTCAGATCTACATCCGTGTAGAATGTTGTGATTGGCTCGCTCATGCTTTCCTGAACCGCGATCATATCCGTTTACTTCTTCCATGCAAGGTTTTTGAAATCCAACCGGACACCGAACCGGAAACCTTGCTGAAATGGTCGAATCGGGTTGAACCATGTAATCAAACCGGTTCAACCGGATGATGACGCCATCATTATTTAAAATCGGATTAAACCGGACCGGTGAAAAAAAAGTGGTTGAACCGGCTAATCAAACCGAAATGAAATAATATATATAATATAATATATACTTAAATATACTAGAAATATATGTAATACATAGATAATGTATATATTTCACACTATACATACAGTTTTTTCTTATACACCATCAAATGTCATACATATCATATATATATATATATATTATTTGGACTAAATGTTGTATAACATGATAATAGTTTACTTATATTTAAAACCCAATATGTCCAAAAAGTTGTCTTAGTGTAGTTGGTTACAAGTGTCATATAAGTAACCAAAGGTCATGGGTTCCATTCCCATTATCAACAAAATTTTTAAATAATTTAAAAATTAAATGCGGTTCACTTCGGTTGAACCTGGTTAAACCGGGTCAAAAAAATGGTGGAACCGGACGGGTTAATTAAAATTGAAATTATCGAACCGAACCGGCATAACCGGTTACCCGGACCGGTCCGGTTCACCGGTTCGGACCGGTCGAACCGGCATAACCGGTTACCCGGACCGGTCCCGGTTCACCGGTCGGACCGGTCGAACCGGCATAAACCGGTTACCCGGACCGGTCCCGGTTCACCGGTCGGACCGGTCGACCGGCCGGTCCGGTCCGGTTTCAAAAACATTGCTTCCATGTGAACTGCAATCATGATGCTATTAAAGAATTATATATGGAAAGGCATTCTCAAATCTGGATACCCATAGCCACGAGTGACGTGAGATTGATCATAAACTCCATATATTGATTCTTTCCGAGGTGAGGGCAAGGAGAGAGGAGGAATATGTGTAAGTTGTCGTTTGCAAATATGATATAAGATGAGAAGTATCTGTATTGTATAATTTAGAAATGTGTTTACTAAACGGTCAGTTAAAAGAGAATTAATCACATGGTCCTTAGTGTAAGAGTTAGTAAAAGAAAAATACAATAATTTATATAATCTCGAATATAAATACGCAATGCGTAATCGGGCAAAAAGGTGTACGCTACAATAAATAAATGAAATCGTAAATTGAGCATGTAGACAAATAGCTCTCAAGATATAATCTCAATATAAAGAGCGACAGAGAACCACGAATGGATATTTGTGTGTATGAGAGAGAGACATGTAAAATGATTTACTTAAAATGTGTGTTCTCACTAAAGGGTTTAGGATCTTATATATTGTGACGTCGGATCCGAATGAACGGAACCCGACCTGATTAAGGGTCTACATGATCAATTAAAACTCTACTAATATTGAATAATCTCAGATCGATCTATAGATCGTAGATCGAATCTCGTTCGAACATAATCGACCAAAAGTCGATCGCATCATAATGCATGCCATTAGAAAAAATCTCGACGCAAGACATATCGAGACCGACAAAAAATATGATTCGACAAGATAAGACCAACAAAATAGCGCTTGATAATTCAAAAAATTGGTCACAAATCAAGACCATATTTCACCAATTTCTGAATCCATCTTGGATCAGAAAAGTATGAAATTTATATCATTTGATCATCATCCATATACTGTTAAAACAAACTATTATTCATCTAATTTGAGATCGAGGTGAAAATATAAATGACTTTGGTATTCATGTAAGAGATAGATAATGAAAAGAGATGTATATATATACTTATATATTTACAATAGAAATTCCAGCACAACACATATCCTAAAAGCTTGAACTAAAAATGGGTTGACAAACTGAAGTCAAAGACTGGCTCTAATCCCTTTTTAGGATGCTTGTTCCTTTTGGGCGAACCATTCATGTTTATCCATAGAAATCTGAGTGAGACCACCCGTTGGGCTAATCAGAAACCCATTTCTTTCTCGAGGAATCATCTTTTCTGATGGATTTCACTCTTAATCGAAACCTTGAGAGAAGAGAAGCAATGAGGTAAACTTATATCAAATATACAACATGGATTCTGACAATGCAATGTAGTTGGACCCTCATGTCGATCCGAATGCATCAGTCTTTCCACAGAGGTCAATCTTTGGCAAGAGGACAACGAGTTACAAAAGCTTGTTATTCTATCTCAGTAGGACATGGATTTCTGTTACTATTAAATTAAGAAATAGCGGGGTTACTGATGAACGTCAAATTTACTCTTTAATAATAAGGAATTGTCTTAGTAAAGGATGCAAATTCGGTTCAGCAAAAACCATAATTTTTGAATGTTGTGGACTATTTTTACTTGGCAAGTCTACCAAGGTCGAACACAGGGACATGAACTACTCTATCTATTTATTGATTTTTGATCAGTTAAGAGCAAGTGTGAAACAATCTTCAATTACAGGCTTCCATGCAGAAGCACAAGATGCATTAATGCAATAAAATGATGGGATTTTTACACCCATAACCCTGAGTAACTTTGCAATAACATTCATAACCCTGCATAATCATGAATTACATGAGAAACCCCGTATAATGCTTAACTCTTACATGACATAACCTGTGTACATTTTTCCGTTAGGGATGTCCGTTACAATTGACGATTTCCGTTAAAAAATACAAAACAACCCTTAGTATTCATTCTTATTTACGTAACATGCCACCTCCATCCCCGACCACGTTTGCAAGCCGCTCCCCCTCTTCCCGTCGACCGACCCTGTAAGCACCCGCCCCCCAACCTCCCGTCGGCCGACCTGCAAGTCCCCCCGACCACGTGCTGATCTCGCCCCACCCCCGCCGACCCCCTTAATCCCCCCGGCCCGCTACGTCAACCGCCCACCCTCCCCCTCCCAATCCTCCGCCCCCCGACACCTGCAAGATTGCCCCCCCCTTCCCCCACAGGTCTGCAAGCCCTGCCACCCCTCGCCCCGGCGTCAACCTCCCTCAAGCCCCCCGGCCCCCACGCTGCTCTCGTCCGCCTCCCCCGGCGTCGACCTCCCTCAAGCCCCCCGGCCCCTGCGTCGACCGTCCCACCCCTCCCCCTCCCAATCCTCCGCCCCTCGGTACCTGCAAGATTGCCTCCCCCTCCTCCCCTCCCCCCCCCCCCCCCCCCCCCGCGCGTCGCCTCAGAGTCCCCACCTCCCGGCCCACCGCACCAACTAGAAGCCCCCCCCGCCCACTGCACCATCTCGACCCCCCTAGGCGTCGACCCCCCCTCAAGCCCCCCGCCAACCGAAGCCACCCTCCCCCCTCCCATTCCCCCGCCGACCAACTTCCCCACCCCTGTAGTGCACACGGATGCCAAGTGCTTGACATTGAAGACGACACTGGTTACAGAAGGTGACTTCTTCATCTTGTGGACTCCTCGAAATCCCATGTTCCATTCCTGAATTCCTGAAGGAAGAGCTCGGCGTAGCTGGCATCCAACATCTGGACGACATTGAGAAGGTGTGAGTTGACCACGCCGACATTGCGGGAGACCGGCAACCCACCTGGGAGGGGAGCTACAGGTTGCGGGAGACAGGGGGATGTGGGGGGCCTCTGCAGGTCGGGGCGGGGAAGTGAGGTGGGGGTCTGCCGACGTAAGTGGGCAGGCTTCGGAGTGGGCGGCTGTCGGCGAGGGATGGAGGAGGAAGAAGGGGAGGAGATCAGGATAAGGTTTTTAATATTTTTCAAAAAAATTAGCAGCCGTTGGATATGTTAGGGGTTAGATTAACCCAGTAGTATGGTTGGGTTAAGGAGAAAACTAACGGATGGTCATGAGTGTGAGACGGAGTGACTACTCAGGGTTTCCCATGTAATTCGCGATTATGCAGGGTCATGAATGTTATTACGAAATTACTCAAGGTTATGGGTGTAAAAATCCCTAAAATGATGCATGTAATTTTTAGTTTATTTTTATGCAATTATAAGCTGATGCATGAGAGTAATGCAAGGGATCTTATGTGCAGAACAAAAGATTACAAATATACCATAAAAAATATTGAACAACATAATAGGAATAAATCCGGGTCATTTTGATTACAACACTAAGATCAGTCATTAAATCAGAGCAAGGACAAGTGGAGCAAGGTCATCATCTAACTTTAAAAATCACTTCTTTTACCATGATATCAGATGAGAAAACTACATGCCATGAGATAGATGAAGAAACACGGATCAAAACGACACTAAAATCATGTAATTTAGACCTACAATGCTCAAGTTATGAGGTAAATAATGCAGGGACATAATTGTAAATAAAATGCAAGAAATAAAAAGGATAACTATTACAAATAGGTCCCTGGAAGAACCCATTTGTAAATACCGAAATCCGCTTTGGGCCCCTAGTGTAATTTTTCTATGTGCGCGGGGGCATTTTTGTAATTCTTCAAACTCGCGAGGACCTCCCTGTAAAATACCTAGACGTGCACGTGCTGAGCACGCTTCTGGGTACAAATATTTAATTACCAAACCTTACAAGGTCATTCATGCAATTTACCCAAGCCCTCACGTGCGAAGCACTTTGTGGGGGCTAGGCTCGGGAGGCGTAGTCGGCTCGGGACACGTGGCATGAGATGGCAGCTCGAGAGAAGGTTCGGTAGACCTGAGACTTCTGATTTGGATTGAGGCTCGGATCTCCATGATGACACAAAAAGCCCGAGCGACAGAGGTAAAGGGTACAGAAAATAGGTCGTTGCGACCTCAGTCACTCAGAAGTGTCAATCAAGAAAAAATGAACCACTCGAAACAAGTGAAAACAATCGAAGCAAGGCAAGCGGTCCTGCTATGAGATTAACCTGGTATAGCACCCAGGGTCGAACTCAAGGAGCACGGATTGGCCGAAGGCCTACGAAGTAGTAAAAAATGAGTAAACTAAAAGACAAAATATTTTTTTAGTGGTTTTAATGATTTTTATATTTTTTTTGGAATTTTTAATATGTGAAGAAAATAAGAAAAGCAAAAACAAGCAAACTTTGACAAATTATTTAATGCATCAGAAACCAAGCAAAAATTCAGACAAAAATATTTTTATGTTTTTTTGTGTTTTTTAATGTTTTTGGTGATTTTTGGAATTTTTAGGATGTGTATTTTATTTTCTAAAAATCAAACAGTAGCAAAAATGTAGGGTACTGTCCAGCCAGGCCCAAAATCCCTAGATAAAATATCTAAGGACCTCAAAGGGCCTGGAGGTATTTTTCCCTGTACACTAGGTAAAACAAGGAAAATTTGAGTACCAAATTTATTGTTTTTGGGTTTTTAATGTATTTATTAGAATTTTTATGGGTTTTTGAGGGTTTTTAAGTTTTTAAGGTTTTCCAGTAGTGAAAAATAGCCAAAAATGGCTAGAAAATCAAGGAACACAAAATACACAGTACCAAATTTTTATAGAATTTTTAAGGAGGTTTTTATATTTTTTTGTGATTTTTCAAGTTAAACAGTGCCAAAAAATAGAGGTTTTTGAATTTTTTAAAAATAGCAAACAAGATCAGAAATGTCCTCAAAAATCTACAAAGATCCTACACCATGGCAGGAGCCATGTGTCAAATTTTCGTTGGATTTGGAGGTGATTTGATATTTTATTCAAAAATGACAAGAGGGCACTGTGCACAGGGACCAAAGTGCAAATACCCAAAGTTCTGGGGGTCCAGGTGCAAAATACCCAGCAAAACATGCGCGAGGCACGTGCCTGGGGCACTCAGGGACCTATATGTAATAAAACTAAGGTTCGGGGACTAATTGGTAACACGTACCAAAAGTCCGAGGACCTCAGCTGCAAATAACCCAAAAATAAACGCACATGCGTAAAATCACAACGCACAGGGGTATAAATGCAATTACTCAAAAAGTTTCATTCATTCCTTAACAATCAGAACTACAAGGGCATCTGATGCAAATTACCCAAAAATACACGTGACGAAGCACGTGGCTCAACACAGGCAGGGGTATAAATGCAAATAAACTAAAGCTCAGGGTCCATTGTGCAATTTTCCCAACGTAAATAAAATACGAAAAATAATTACAGTACTAACACTAAATGCATAAAAGAAAAGGGGGCCTAAGACAATTTACCCCGTATTTATTATCGTCGATGGCCAGATGTGTGACGCGTGGCTGATCTGACGATGGAAATGAATGCGCTTTAACCCTTGGGAAGCCTGGCCGGATCGGACGTCTGAGAGCCCTCCACGTGGAGATCGGACGGTGACGGTTCGCTGGAGGCTGAACTCTCGGTGTATCGATGGAGGAGAGGAGGACACGTGGCGATCTGACGGTGGAGGCGAGCTGGTACCTCCTCTCTCCGCACGGATGGTGGAGAATCGACCCTCTGGATGATCAAACGGTGACGGTGCGCCTGAATGGATGGATGAGATCACAACTGGGGCGCTGAGGACGATCGGACGGTGGTCGAGGCTGCTGAAAGAACTGGCGGCCGGCGAGTTTCGCCGGCCCTCTGTGTGCGCGATGAGCCTCGTCTGATGCTCCTGAGGTGCGGGAAAGCTTCGCCGTGAAGCCCCGCACCCAATGCTCCACTCCGATGAAGGCGAGGAGCTGCAGAGATCTCCGGCGACGTGAACAACCTGGAGCTGCTGAGTCAAGACGTTCCGACCTCCAGATGAGGTCGATAGACCTGGAGACCCTGCACAGAAAAGAAGCTGGGTCGAGGGTAAAGTGCCTCGACCCGTCAGAGCGGGCGGAAGGTGACTGGTGCGGCGATGCGATGGCTCTCCGGCGAGCGGCGGAGGGAGGAGAGTCGAAACCCTGCTCCGAGGCGAGACAGGGGGATGAAGGGGCGGAGCAGGGTGGATAGAAGTCTGGCGGAGGTGATGGCGGTGTCGGATGACCAATGGGTAGACGGAAACGGCTGGCGGAGGCGGCGGAGCTAAGCTACTGCAGAATCGAAAAGTCCTATTCTACGCTACTCTACGGGCTAAAGAAACTACCTGATGGGCGCATTCGACTGGGCTGGAGCCGATGAAGCTCCCGGGTCGTTGCCTCAAGGGGCCGTCGAGTTCCCCGAGGCTCAGCGTGCTTGCGGCGGCGTACGGTGGTGTTCTCCCCGGATCAGTGACTCCCGGCTGCCCGGGCCTCGCTGCAACTCCAGGGGGCCACGGCTGTCACTCAGGGACGCTGGAGGAGCTCATAGGCGCCGAGGGGAAGATCAAAGATGAAAGAATTAGGTCGCCGGAGACGACTATAAATATGGTGGGTGATCCGAGAAGAAGGAGGTCGGGCGAGCTGCATGCGATTCGGATCCACCAAACCCACCCGGGCGAGGGTCCTGGATGATCGGAGTGCAATCGGAGCCCGGGGTTTGGGTCGATGGCGGGTCGGGTCAGGCGAGCAAAAGATCGAGAAAACGGGTCGGTTGCCTGACCCGCGAAAGAAGAAGGTCCGCCGGGGGAAAGTTGACTGGGGTCAACAAACCCCCGTGGACCCATCAGAAGCCGCCACGTATTTTATTTTTTTGTTTATTTATTTTAGGTTAGAAAATGATGGAATTATCAACAACTTAAAACACAAAATATTTTTATTTTTATTTTTTCTCTATTTTTTGGTGATTTTTAATTAATTTTTTGGAAATAAAAATAGGGTATTTACATAATATGTACCATATGGGTATATGTACATAATTAGGGTTTTTGATTTTTGATTTTTAATTATTATTTTTTATACAATTTTATCCTTATTTTATATTTTATTTATTTATAGAATAAGATAAGGAAGAAAAATGTATTTTTATTTTATTTTATTATTTATGTACATAGGTAAAATAAATAGATATGTACATCTATATACATGGCACATGTACAAGGTATTTTTGTATTTTTAATTTTTCTATTTTTGTTTTGTTTTTATTTTTAACTTTTTATTTGTTTTTATCTTTTATAAATATGTAAAAATATTTACAAGCATATTTTTGGGTGAGGAAAATATAGTTTTATGTATTTACACAAATATTTACACATGAGCTCCTATCTCCCTCTACTTTGGCTTTTATGCGGTCAGGCCCATGCTGAGCCCTCCCTTGGGTTAGGTTGCTCAATATTTATTCTAAATATTTCCCTCTTTTTTCTTTTTGATCTTTATTCTTTTATTTTTGCACAAAACATGCTAATTATAGGTTTTTACACAATGCATGCTTTTGGTAATTATTTATATTTACATATATCTACATGCATTTGCAAAGGTTTTTGTAGCTAAAATATAAGAATAAAGAGTGATGAATGGGTATTCATCACCCCCCTATACTTAACTTTGCTAGTCCCTTAGCAAACACTTATTTGAAGAAGAAGTGAAAAAGAAAGAAAAAGAAAAAAGAAAAAGAGGATGTACATGGATCAAGGTTGATTATTAAACTTGCCTTCATTAAATTGGGATATGGAGCTCGATCAGATCTTTGGATTATTAATGTGTCGGAACCTTATTTGGACTTAAGCTTAAAACTCAACAGCCTTTAAGTTCCACCACTCTATGGACAAGACTCTTCAATAAACCAGATCAGAACAAGTCTACATACACAAACTCTAATGACCATGAATCTTTCCATGCAGTGCAAGTGATATGTGGCTCCCCACCTCAGAAGTAACAAAGAAACAACCTCCCTCAACCTGGTAACTCTAATACCTCGGTCTAGCAACTCTTTCCTCGAGAAGCGGGGTATTCCCTTCTAAGTTCAAGTGCAACCGGCTCAAGAAGAGGGGGAAGAAGTATAGACTTTTGGAAGCTTAGCCAGTGTAGCTAAGTCTCCCGCTGCAAGCTTCATGAGATGTAACATGGATACCACAAGCTTTGCTTTATTTGACTAAGTACACTCCGGTGGGGTTATTAAATTTTCAATCCGACCCACCACTTTTTTTTGGAGTTCTTTTTGCATTTTTGCATTTTTTTTCAAGGACTTCTATACAACATATCTACATGGTGCAGCATATATACAAGGAATTTTCCTCTTGAGCCAGTAGACTATCCCTCTTTTGAAGCTTTATTGCAACCCACAGCTTCTGTCTTTAGCCTTCATCACCACTAGACCAAGTTGAGACGCACTTCCTTCACTAGAAGAAGAAGAGAGGTTCCGCCTAGAAGTACTACCCTCATATGCTACCCCAAGCCAAAGGAAACTGCCTCCTCACCACCTCATCCGTGGAGAGCCATGTGCAAAGTGCAGGTGCAAGTCAAGCCATTGTCTCTAAGAGTCATGCGTGTGTTGTTAAGTGCTCTACTTAGGCTCATCAAGATGACATATGCCCATAGCCTAGTGGACTCGAAGAATTAAGTCCTTATGGACCTGAAAAGCCTTAACCCTAAGTCCTATAAGGTTCCTCTTAAAGTTAGGTGGATTAAGATCTTATTCAAGCTCCATTTCTCAATTTAATTCCAGGCTTGGTTTAAATGTCAACTCTCATCCAGGAAAAACTATATACATGTATGTACACAAGATGCTATTTACAAATATTTTACAATCATGCAAAATTTTTGAAAAATGTTTTGAAATCATAGATGAATGATGCATGAGGTGCAAGTTTTGCAAAAAGATATTTACCAATATTTACACAAGATTTTTGCAAACTTTTGATTTTCAAAACATTTTGGAAAAATTTTGTACTATATACATAATTTTGATACAAAATATTTACACAAGCTTTACACAAAAGATTTTTGAAATCATTTTTACAAAAATACTTTGTACACTAGCTATGTATGTGCAAGATAAGAAAAGTTTATGTACACGAAAATTTTTTAATTTTTGTGATTTTTAGCCATTTTATTTATTAACACACTCACACAAAGTACGAGTTATGGCTAAAGTATATATGAAATATATACACACCCCCCTATACTTAGCTCAAACGATGTCCTCAGAGTGATCAAGAGCGATGAAGAAGACATAACTCGTGCTTAGTAAAAGGGAAGTGAAAAGGAATGGCTAAGTACAGAAACGAATAAATGAATAGAATGAGAGGGACTCGGTGGTTTCCCCCTATACTTAGGATTAACTAATCCTAAGTATAGCAAGCTGTACATGAAGGGAAATCCGAGTGAAGAAGATACAGAGTCTGCCCCCCCTATACTTAGGGTAAATTATCCCTAAGTATAGGTAGCAAAACAGGGGTAGAAAGACACGAAGAAATTCACGAATATATACAAGGAGGAGGACATCACTCCCCCTATACTTAAGGTGGAGAACCTTAAGTATAGGCAACAAAACAGAAGTGATGAAACAGACGAATGAACAACCCGGTGTTTCCACCCCCCTATACTTAGGATGAGCAATATCCTAAGTATAGCAAAGATAATCCTACGCGAGACCTGGGTTGAGAACAAGAACGGAAGAAAGAAAGATCAAACAAGACGAAACACGTATATTCAAAAGAGTACAATGTTGAGGTGCCTCTCAACAAGCGCTAGATTTTACGCCCCTAGCTGGGCGCAAAGGTTAGGACAACGCAGTATCAAGGTTCAGGACGGCATCGGTAAGTCGAATGTCGTACTGTCGTCGTAGTCTCAGTATGAGAGCAACGACGAACTCAACAGTGTAAAGTAAGACACCCAGATATGCAATCAGGCGGGTGTCTGCTACCAGCCAATGATATGAGCATAAGTAATCGGGATCCGGTAGCACAAAAGAAATCAGCGACTCTGGATCAGACTGGAGTGAGAGTATAGAGCCGAAGAAATCAAACGTGGAGAAGGATGGATCAGTCATGGAATCCTCCACGTCAATCAGTGTCTCAAATAGGTATTGGCAATCAGGATCAGGAGACTCTCTAAGCAGAATGATATCCGATGCATGTAATAGAATCAGATCAGGCAAATCATCGAATATCTCCAGAATGGGCTCATCCTCGCGAGGGCGTCGAGGTCAGAAGATTCAGAATCAGAATGATATAAAGACTCGGTTTCATGTTCCGCCAGATCGGAAACACTCTCAGAAAGTGAAACCGGGTACTCATCGAGTGCGGCATCCTCCCGCAGATAACCCTCGGGGAGAGATGCCAGATCAGAAGTGACAGGAAGAGGATCAGGATCTAGATCGGCATCTGCGCTGCTATCCAGTATCCACTCAGTGCACCAGGCTGCATCATCATCAAAAGTGTGGGTCTCGACAATTTGGAAACATGAGAAGGTACTAGTCAACATCGCGGAAGCTGGCAAAGTGTCTGTGGCTGATCCTCGCTCTGCGGCTATGCTGGCTGTCAGCTGGTCCTCAGAAAGTGTATCTGTCTCAACAAAGTGGAGGACAAAAGGCTCGAAGACGGGACTCTCTGTGTCTGTACTCTCAAAGTGGTGTCCCTCATCAAGCTGTGGCTGCTGAGCTGAGTCCTGGTGACTGTCTGCATCCAAGAAGTGTCTCTGCAGGAAGGAAACTGATTCCTCCGGGACTGGAATCTGAAGTGTCTGAATCAACGGCTGCAAAAGCTGGGGCTCCTTCGGCTCCTTGAGTATCAGAAGATCTGATATCCAAGACTCGTCAACAGGGAACTCTGGGGCTGACTCGAACTCCAACTGGAAGGCCAACGGGAACTCGAGTAGACTCTGGGTCCGAACCTCTGCTATCACAGTCATCTCCTCTGTTAGTGGTGCTGCATCATCCAAATCCTCGGGCTGGTGTGTAGAAGCTGGCTCACCATGTGAAGTGACACACCGCACTGGTACTGCATCGTCCTCATGTGTTGTGCCGACCGAAGCATCTCGTGAAGAAGAACTCTGTGAAAGTAGCCTCGAGATGGTATCCATGAAGTGAATGTCGGAACTGCGGTGTGAACCGCCACATGTGGTAATCACCAGTGCAAGCTGCTCTGCGGTCATCCCCCGCATGGAGATCTCAATCAAATCTGTCAGTGGAAGTCCATGGTCTGGAAATCTCCTCAAGAGGTCAAGAAACCTCAGCCATGCCTCGTGCAATGGCTCCTGGGGGTCAACTGAAAAGTCCCTGATCAAAGACCGCATGAAATCTGCTCTACGTGGGGGAAAGTATCTCTGTAGAAACTCTCGACGTAGCTCTCCCCACGTCTCGAATATCCTCCCCAATCGTCGGTTCCATCTCATGGCTCTGTCGTGAAGCGTAAAGGGGAAGGTCCTGCTCATCAGCTCCTCTGCAGTGACGTCTGAATATCGCTGTGCTCTACAAAACTCCTCGAAAGCGGACAGGTGAAGATAAGGCTCCTCGTGCGCCTCTCCTGAAAATGTCGGCAGTCGCTGAATGTAATCCAAATCCAAGAGGAATGGGGCTAATGTAGAAGCTGACTGAGCTCCATGTGCTATCTGCTCCTCCATCCCTCTAGAATGGGATCTATCTGCTGATCTCCACTGCTCTCTCGGGTCACCAACAGAGTGCGCTCTCAACTCAGCATCAACATCGTCCAGGTGTCGTATCTGCTCTATCTGGTATCCTCGGACGTCTCGCACAGCATGCCCAGAGTGATGAGATGAAAGGGAGGGAGGGAGCGGGAGGTTGGTCGGAGATCCGACCTCCCTAGAAGGTGGACTGGAGTGATGGTCAGAGGATGGAGAAGAAGTCGTAAGAGTCGGCTCAAAGTGAGGGGAATCCATCATCCAGGGATAAGGGAGAAGAAGAAAAGAGTAATGAAGGGAGGTGAGGGAGGGAAATAGATGGAGGAGAAAGGTCGAAGGGATCTGGCAATCAAACAAGATGAATAAGCAAACCCCCAATTCACCTACGCACACAGAGCTGAAGACCGAAGGGATCGGTCAATTATCTTGTCAATTTTATTTTAGGTGATCATCCAGTCTATCAGAGCGATTACGTGAGGTCAATAGGTATCCAGATTTTTCTCAACCGACTGTCCCGTACTGAAAGCCGGTAATCAGTCAAGAAAAAATCGGAGGCTCTATCCTAATGTGCGGATCACTCTCTCGCTCATCCAAACCAGACAAGGAGGGGGTTACTCTCCCCAAGACAGATTTTTCGTGAAGTGTCTTTTAGGTCAAGTATGATTAGCAGTCCCGATTTTATTGTTTTTGTTTTTAGATATTTTTCAAATAGAAAACAAACGCCTAACGAATTTTTCGGTTCTCCTGATTATTAAGTCCGAAAACAGGGGGGAGAAGTCGAAAAAGCCGATGCGCGAGAAATCAATGATGCATGCTGAGATAGAAATGCGTACCTTGTCTCCAACACTCTACATGCAAGTGATCCGCGCAGAATTTAAAGACAGAAAGAAAACTACCTAAATGATGCAACGGGAAAGCCGAGTCCTAAACGAGCAATTTCTAGCGCAGAACCGTCTAACTCAGTCACTCGCCCTCGATCCAAAGAGTCCGGTCTAGACCCACCCTTCCTCTTTTCGACAGGTCGAGTTCAGGAGTAGCGCTTGATGGGGCAGGCTCGCGGCGCGTAGGCTCTCAGGAAAGTGACTAAGTTATTTTTATTATTTATTTATTAGTAGGTCCAATTAACGTTCTATGGGAACAGATAATCAATTAGGTGTGTGGATCCTACTAATTACGTCACAAGCACCAGAAATTCCTAAGTCTAGGGGCTCGAGCAAAAACCGCGTAAACACCGGAAAAGGCAGAAAAAGGTAGAAGAAAACCGCGAAAAACCGCGAAAAACTCTAAGGGTCCCCCGAGCACACCGGTGCTCGGCGAAACAGACCCACTAAGTGTTCAACACAGTTCAAGTCTCTGAGTCCCTGTATTATTACAACAATAATAAAATAGCCCTAAACTATCCTCACCCACTCAACTCTCTCTCTCTCGCTCTCTCCTGCGGCTCCGTGCAGAAGGGAGCCGCCTCCGAGTTTCGCGGTTGCGTCGGCTTCTCGAAATCAGCCGCCTCGATCCTCGGGCCCTCGCAAGAAACAGAGAGAAGTGGTCAGTCCAAGATTATTGTCAGAAAATATGAGAAAAATATATACAAAAATCTATACAAAAAGCGGCGAAAAACAAAAAGCCGCGGAAAACTCAAAAAGCGACTACTAAGCCGTGCTCCCCGGCAACGGCGCCATTCTGATGACACAAAAAGCCCGAGTGACAGAGGTAAAGGTACAGAAAATAGGTCGTTGCGACCTCAGTCACTCAGAAGTGTCAATCAAGAAAAATGAACCACTCGAAACAAGTGAAAACAATCGAAGCAAGGCCAGCGGTCCTGCTATGAGATTAACCTGGTATAGCACCCAGGGTCGAACTCAAGGAGCACGGATTGGCCGAAGGCCTACGAAGTAGTCAAAAATGAGTAAACTAAAAGACAAAATATTTTTTAGTGGTTTTAATGATTTTTATATTTTTTTGGAATTTTTAATATGTGAAGAAAATAAGAAAAGCAAAAACAAGCTAACTTTGACAAATTATTTAATGCATCAAAAATCAAGCAAAAATTCAGACAAAAATATTTTTATGTTTTTTTGTGTTTTTTAATGTTTTTGGTGAATTTTTGGAATTTTTAGGATGTGTATTTTATTTTCTAAAAATCAAACAGTAGCAAAAATGTAGGGTACTGTCCAGCCAGGCCCAAAATCCCTAGATAAAATATCTAAGGACCTCAAAAGGGCCTGGAGTATTTTTCCTGTAAACTAGGTAAAACAAGGAAAATTTGAGTACCAAATTTATTGTTTTTGGGTTTTTAATGTATTTATTAGAATTTTTATGGGTTTTTGAGGGTTTTTAAGTTTTTAAGATTTTCCAGTAGTGAAAAATAGCCAAAATTGGCTAGAACGTCAAGGAACACAAAATACACAGTACCTAATTTTTATAGAATTTTTAGGGAGGTTTTTATATTTTTTTGTGATTTTTCAAGTTAAACAGTGCCAAAAATAGAGGTTTTTGAATTTTTTAAAAATAGCAAACAAGATCAGAAATGTCCTAAAAAATCTACAAAAATCCTACACCATGGCAGGAGCCATGTGTCAAATTTTCGTTGGATTTGGAGGTGATTTGATATTTTATTCAAAAATGACAAGAGGGCACTGTGCACAGGGACCAAAGTGCAAATACCCAAAGTTCTGGGGGTCCAGGTGCAAAATACCCAGCAAAACACGCGCGAGGCACGTGCCTGGGGAACTCAGGGACCTCTATGTAATAAAACTAAGGTTCGGGGACTAACTGGTAACACGTACCAAAAGTCCGAGGACCTCAGCTGCAAATAACCCAAAAATAAACGCACATGCGTAAAATCACAACGCACAGGGGTATAAATGCAATTACTCAAAAAGTTTCATTCATTCCTTAACAATCAGAACTACACGGGCATCAGATGCAAATTACCCAAAAATACACGTGACGAAGCACGTGGCTCACACAGGCAGGGGTATAAATGCAAATAAACTAAAGCTCAGGGTCCATTGTGCAATTTCCCAACGTAAATAAAATACGAAAAATATTTACAGTTTAACACTAAATGCATAAAAGAAAAGGGGGCCTAAGACAATTTACCCCGTATTTATTATCGTCGATGGCCAGATGTGTGACGCGTGGCTGATCTGACGATGGAAATGAATGCGCTTTAACCCTTGGGAAGCCTGGTCGGATCGGACGTCTGAGAGCCCTCCACGTGGAGATCGGACGGTGACGGTTCGCTGGAGGCTGAACTCTCGGTGTATCGATGGAGGAGAGGAGGACACGTGGCGATCTGACGGTGGAGGCGAGCTGGTACCTCTCTCTCCGCACGGATGGTGGAGATCGACCCTCTGGATGATCAAACGGTGACGGTGCGCCTGAATGGATGGATGAGATCGCAACTGGGGCGCTGAGGACGATCGGACGGTGGTCGAGGCTGCTGAAAGAACTGGCGGCCGGTGAGTTTCGCCGGCCCTCTGCGTGCGCGATGAGCCTCGTCTGATGCTCCTGAGATGCGGGAAAGCTTCGCCGTGAAGCCCCGCACCCAACGCTCCACTCCGATGAAGGCGAGGAGCTGCAGAGAGCTCCGGCGACGTGAACAACCTGGAGCTGCTGAGTCAAGACGTTCCGACCTCCAGACGAGGTCGATAGATTTGGAGACCTGCACAGAAAAGAAGCTGGGTCGAGGGTAAAGTGCCTCGACCCGTCAGAGCGGGCGGAAGGTGACTGGTGCGGCGATGCGATGGCTCTCCGGCGAGCGGCGGAGGGAGGAGAGTCGAAACCCTGCTCCAAGGCGAGACAGGGGGAATGAAGGGGCGGAGCAGGTGGATAGAAGTCTGGCGGAGGTGATGGCGGTGTCGGATGACCAAATGGGTAGACGGAAACGGCTGGCGGAGGCGGCGGAGCTAAGCTACTGCAAATCGAAAAGTCCTATTCTACGCTACTCTACGGGCTAAAGAAACTACTTGATGGGCGCATTCGACTGGGCTGGAGCCGATGAAGCTCCCGGTCTTTGCCTCAAGGGGCCGTCGAGTTCCCCGAGGCTCAGCGCGCTTGCGGCGGCGCACGGTGGTGTTCTCCACCGGATCAGTGACTCCCGGCTGCCCGGGCCTCGCTGCAACTCCAGGGGGCCACGGCTGTCACTCAGGGACGCTGGAGGAGCTCGTAGGCGCCGAGGGGAAGATCAAAGATGAAAGAATTAGGTCGCCGGAGACGACTATAAATATGGTGGGTGATCCGAGAAGAAGGAGGTCGGACGAGCTGCATGCGATTCGGATCCACCAAACCCACCCCGGGCGAGGGTCCTGGATGATCAGAGTGCAATCGGAGCCCGGGGTTTGGGTCGATGGCGGTCGGGTCAGGCGGGCAAAAGATCGAGAAAACGGGTCGGTTGCCTGACCCGCGAAAAAAGAAGGTCCGCGGGGGAAAGTTGACCGGGGTCAACAAACCCCCGTGGACCAATCAGAAGCCGCCACGTATTTTATTTTTTTGTTTATTTATTTTAGGCTAGAAAATGATGGAATTATCAACAACTTAAAACACAAAATATTTTTATTTTATTTTTCTCTATTTTTTGGTGATTTTTAATTAATTTTTTGGAAATAAAAATAGGGTATTTACATAATATGTACCATATGGGTATATGTACATAATTAGGGTTTTTGATTTTTGATTTTTAATTATTATTTTTATACAATTTTATCCTTATTTTATATTTTATTTATTTATAGAATAAGATAAGGAAGAAAAAGGTATTTTTATTTTATTTTTATTATTTATGTACATAGGTAAAATAAATAGATATATACATCTATATACATGGCACATGTACAAGGTATTTTTATATTTTTAATTTTTCTATTTTTGTTTTGTTTTTATTTTTAACTTTTTATTTTGTTTTTATCTTTTATGAATATGTAAAAATATTTACAAGCATATTTTTGGGTGAGGAAAATATAGTTTTATGTATTTACACAAATATTTACACATGAGCTCCTATCTCCCTCTACTTTGGCTTTTATGCGGTCAGGCCCATGCTGAGCCCTCCCTTGGGTTAGGTTGCTCAATATTTATTCTAAATATTTCCCTCTTTTTCTTTTTGATCTTTATTCTTTTATTTTTGCACAAAAACATGCTAATTATAGGTTTTTACACAATGCATGCTTTTGGTAATTATTTATATTTACATATATCTACATGCATTTGCAAAGGTTTTTGTAGCTAAAATATAAGAATAAAGAGTGATGAATGGGTATTCATCACTCCACGTGTCTTCATCACTACCCGTCCGATCCAGATGATCGGACGGCTCCTGTGTCATCTGGCTCCTCCGCAGGCCACCGGAGAAGGCTGTGCTCCGGCGGTCTCGTCGGAGCTCCTCCGTGCACCACACACTCGCCTGAAGGTCGGTGACGAATGCTGGATGACTGGAGGGGATCCTGGAGAAGAGACAAAGCTCCGGGAATGGTTAGAGCTTGAATTCGACGAACCCTCGCCAGAGAAAAGCAGCACGACGGAGCTCCGATACAAACTCCAGCCAATGAAGATGGTAGCGCCTGCAATTGTTAGCATAGTCGAAGCTCAATGTGCGTGAGTGATTTGTGAGGTGAGTGAAGGCCCTAGGGTGACGTGAAGTGGAGGCCACTGCTCCTTCTCCATCGAAGTGGAGGAGGAGATGGGTCGGAGCGGGGGAGGTTCTGAGGAAGAGAGGGATGGTCGAAGAGGATGAGGGTAAACTTGCAGAGATGGTTAGGTGATTAATGGAGGTAGGAGTGAATAGAGGAGGTGCGATAATTAGGAGAAAAAGTAATGGAAGGTAGAGGAGATGACCTGGAGGTCAGAGAGGAACCGACATAGGATGTGGCTTGGCTGAGGTCTTAGAAGGTCCTTGGGTCGTCGCCCGGTGAGGTCAACCTAGTCCTCGGAGCTCAACGGTGCTTAGAGCAGCCGTGACATGGTCGGGGACCATGGGTCAACACTTGAGCATAGAGGTTGTCATCGCTCGCCAATGTTGCCCTCCACTGTCACCGGAGGGGCGACGGAGGCTGGGCCTAAGCATGTGGATTGGTGGACGAGGGTTCAGGCGGCGGGGCGAAGGATTTTCTAGGCAGAGGAAGTTCGACAGTTATGTGGTGGGGGAGGGATGTTTGAATGAGAAGTGAAGGTGAGGCAGTAATGGAGTAGGGAGGCTGGAGGTTACGCGAAGATGTAGGATCGAAGGGTTGTATGAAGATGTCGTTATGGAGCAGAGAGAATGTCGGTAGGCGACGTGAAAAAGGAAAGGGGGTGGCGATCGTAATGTCTGAAGAGAGAGGGGGGTTATAGAGGAAGAAGACAGGGCCTGGGCCGTTGGGTCATGTGATCTAATGGTCCAGATGGTGGTGCGGATGGAGAGTAAGGATCAGATCATAGAATCTGATCTTACGGTGGATAGACAGGCGTTAAAGAGTGGCCCAGATGAAGAGTTTAGCATGATCAGATGGCTGTGAAGGATTGGGTGACGTGGAGCGCGGTGGACCGTATGATACAAGTAGGATCGGACGGTTGAAGTGAAAGGGCAACGTGGAGAGGTGTTGGTCGTCAGTTCAAAAGGAAATCGAATGACTGGTAGTGAGGAGCGATGAAGCAGTCTAAATGCGATCTGGGTGATGATCTGACGGCTGTGGATGGAGCGGAACGGGCGGTTGAGATAGAGGAGGAATGAAAGGCATCCGACGATCCAGGGAGGAGCGAGGTGGCGGAAGGAGGCACGGGCCACGTGGGCGACCCATAAGGTGCCACGTGGACCAATAAAAAATATCAAAAAAAGTGTATAGTGCAAGTAATGTAGAGTGTCGAACACAGAGAACAAGTAGCATAGATCGGAAAAAGTGCTCAAGAGTGAATGCGATCAAATGCCTACAAGTGTGCTATCTTTGTGAGTTTTAAATTTTATATTTTTTATTTAATTTTTGATTTTATATTTTTGTATTTTGATTTTTTTAATTTACTGATTTTGTATTTTTCTTTTTATATTTTGTTTTTTTTATATTTTTGTTTTCTTTTAGTAAGGTAATACAACTATATAGGGTATATATGCACAAGAGGGATAAAAGAGGGATATATATGTAAAAATACTCAAAATCCCGAGAATAAATATTTTTGTACTTTTTATATTTTCCAATGTTTTTTTTCCAAATTTTCCAATTTTTTTGGTATTTTAAAGTCATAAATACTAAAATCAATGCACAAAATTTGAAGGGTGAAACTAAAATGAGAATGAAAAATATCAAATAGAATCCAAAATTCCTCAAAATAATTTTAAAGTAAAGATAATAGAACAGAGAAATTTTAGAGACAAAAATTATATTTTTAGGATTTTTGTGAATTTTTTAAGATTTTTATGAAGAGTTTAAGGGTTTTCTAATTTTTAGTAGTTTTCTTTTGAAATTTTTAGTGATTTTTGGATTGAAGTTAAAACACACGAAAAAGCAAAATATCATTTTTTGGAATTTTTCAAAAATGTTTTATAATTTTTAGGTATTTTCTAATGCAAACAGTGCTGAAAATGCATATTTTTGAATTTTTTATAAATAATAAAATGCAACAAAAATGCAAATTAAAAATATAGCGTGATAGAGAAATGCAACAAACTCACAATGATATTTTTTGGGATTTTTTAGAGTTTCGTAGATGCATGAAATAAATAGAGACAACAAAAGAAACTACACTACTGACAAGGGCATATATGTAAATATTACAAAGTCTAGAGGGCAAAATGCAATTTTTCCAGAAAATATAGAACGCAATATGAAATTTTATGGACCAAATATAAATTTCAGAACCCGCAGGGGTACAAATGCGAAAATTCCAGAACTCACGTGCGTGCGCACGCGTTCCTGGGGGGGACCGTTCTGCTATTAAAAAGAACTTGAGGGCTTCATTGCAATTTTACCAAATTTATTACACATTCCAAAATAGATTATGGACCTAATGGAAATACCATAAAAGACAAGGGCTCCTGTGCTAAATGCCCCGCCCCTCACGCGTATATGCACGTGAGGTGACGTGGCCAAGGACCCAAGTACAATAACCAAAAGTTCTGGGACTGATATGCAAATTCTACAAAATAGAAATAACTGCAGAAGAAAGTTTAGGTACTAGTTGTTAATTACAAAAAGTAGGAGGGGTGGCTATCCAAAATAGCCCTCCAAGGCGCAGATCGAACGGCTGAAAATCTATCACTTAAGACACGTGGCGTCGATCCATTGGCTCGTACCGCTTCGTTGATGATGGCTGGGATTAGATCCCAGATTAAGATCGGACGGCGTGCATCGCAGCAAATCCAACGGCTCATGTACTCCACAATGAACAGGGAGGATTGGACGACGGAAAGAAGGCTTGGATGAACCGGGATGAAGGCCGACCAGGGTGAACTTCCACCAGCTGATCCACCCCGCTCTGGCGTGCTGTTGAGCTCCAAAATGGCCCCAAAGCTCCCTGACATGGTCCCTGATGCGTTGGCAGCGTCAAAATGCTCTAGTGGCAGCCGGAGCTCCCCCAATAGGATAAAGAAGTTTTAGGCTCCAAGTGTCTCCGACGGGTCTTCAAAAAGCCTCTACCAATACGTGATATGCTCATGTACCTGTAAGAAAGGATTAAGGGGATCGAGGGCAAAGTGCCTCGACCCTCCTGATGGCTAAAGGAGGCGGAACGACGAAAGAGGAGCTCGCCGGAGCAAAGCTTCGGCGAGGGGTGGCGCGGATGAATGGACGTGTGTGGATAAAAACGAAGGGTGTAGAAATGCTCCTAAGACTATGGGGAATAAAAGAGTGCAAGAAAAACACTAAAAATGCAAACCTCAAGCCACGAAATGGCGAGATGTACCTCACGGCCAACCTTGGCCGGAGATGGTGGAAACGCCTCCTTGGCCCTCATCGTACTCAAACGAGGGTGCTGGAGGCTCCCCTATCACAGGAGTCGACCCAGAGCACTCTCAGAGGTCTAAGCTCCGCCAAGAAAGGGTTCAAGAAAGGAAGGGAAAACACAGGTGGCCTTTTGAACAAGTGACGGAAGTGGCTCGAAGAACGTGGCGTAGTAGGTGACGCAGTAACTCTTGCCCCGAAAAAAATCACTCGGCGTGAAAGATCAATATACGAGGAGCAAAAGTTGTGAAGAAGTCAACACGAGATAATTCAAGGAACAGCCTCGATAAATCCGTAAAAATCCGCCAAAACGATGTTCTTACAAAGGTGGTAGGTCAACTGTCCGAGCCTCCTGGTTGGTCTACGTGGACCTACCAGGAAAAACCTCCGAAAAAATATTTAGAAATTAAATTAAAAATAATAAATGATTTTATTAATTTTTTATTATAAAATGAAAAATGTTTATTATTTTCTAAAATATTTTATTATGATATTTATTTATTTTTCGATATTAAAAATTACAAATTTCCTTTTGTGCCTTATATACATGTATATTAATCTATATATTTTAATAATTTATTTTTATTTTGTGTATTTAATTTTATTATTTTTTTATGATTTTATAAATTTATAACTTATTTTTATATACTTAAATATATTTTTATTTTATTTTTATCATGTGTTTTATAGAAGTGAATTAATAGATGTATTGAGTATATAGGTATATGTATAGGTATTTCATCTATGTATGTTATATACAAGTATTTTATTTTTGTATTTTCTTTGTAATTTTAGTTATTTTTTAATATACGTATATATTGTACATAATATTTACAAAATTATAAAAATATAGAAGTATAAGAATAATGAATAATAAATAAAACGAATATTTTAATCTGTACAAGTATACAATAGTGGTCAAAAACTCAACTTTCAAACCGTAGATCCGCCAAATATGAAGCCACCTTCATAAATAGCTTATTAAAAGTTATATACAATTAAAGGTGATTTTGATACATTTCGAGTTTTTATTTGAGGTATACAAGTCTGGGAAGTTGTCATTCTGGAATTTTATTCAGATCATAACTTTTTTGTCTATTCATTATTTTTGCATGAAATCAATTTTGTATTTTTCTTGATGTAATTATCTACAACTTTCATGTACAAAGTTTCTTTATTTGAGTTATAAAAAGTGGAACAAAAAATAAGTCCCAAAATAAATAAAGAATGAATTAAATAAAAGGGATTCTTATCGTATTTTGGCCCTTATCCCCCTACTTTATTCCTTGTCGACCTAGTCATCAAGATGCCTAGGTCTAAGGGTTTCGGGTCATAAAATATTTACAATATTTTATTATTTTTCTTTTCTTTTCTTTATTCTATAATTTTAGCTTTAAAAACCGTATTTTATACACTATTTACAAAATGATGCATGAATGCTAAAATGACTAAATTAACGCTATTTACATGCATTTACTATGATTTTTAAGGCCAAAATGATAGAAAAAAGATGATGAAATGGAGATTCATCATCCCCCTATACTTGCCTTTGCTAGTCCCTAGCAAACACTCATGTAATAAGCGCAGAAAAAGAAAAACAAAGAAAAGAAAAAGAAGAAAATCAGATTTAGTTTAATTATCAAACTCATCTTTACAAAATCAAAGTTTGGAGCTTAAGTCAGACCTTTAGAATTTTAGTGCGGGTAGAACCTTAATGAGAATCGCATTTGAAATCCAACAGCCTCCGAGAATCTCAAAACTTTGCTCAAGTCTCCTCAATAGCCGGGTCAGAAATATTTCAAATCATACTCAAACCCTTATGAATCTGACTCGTACATTGTAAGTGATGGTGGCTCTCCCCGACTGAAATGACAAAGAGACTGACTTATCTAATATGACAACCCAATGATTCCCCAATCCAACAAGTCATTCCTCGAAGAGCGGGTATTCCCTTCTAAGTTCAAGTGGCAACCAACTCAAGAGGAGGGGGTGAAGAGAAGAATAGACGGTAGCCAGTGTAGCTTCCTGTCCTGGGATGCAAGACTAGTGTAGTCAAGTCATCCAGCTGTAGGCTCACATGTTTTGACTTTGAAGCTCAAGCTTGCTTATTGACAATACAAATATGTACACTCCGGCAAGCATTTTTATTTTTATACATGCCTGTCCATTTTTTTGATATGTTTGATTTTTGCATAATTTATTTTGAATACTATATACAACAACATTTACATATGGAGTTTTTCCTCTTGAGCCAGTAGACTATCCCTCTTTTGAAGCTTTGTTGCAACCCACAATCTCATGTCCTCAAAACTCACCATCACCGGATGGGTTGGGAAGCACTTCCCTCCCTAGAGGAGGATAAATGTTTCCACCTGTGTGCATCTCATATCGGCAAATCCAACCCCCTCACCACTCCAACTGAGTTGAGCCAATTGAAAGGTGCAGGTAACCAAGTTAGGTCATTGTCAACAAGAGTCGTGTGTTTGCTCCGAAATACTCTACTTAGGCGTCAAGAATCCATTGAACAAAGTCTCATGATCCTCAAAGAATTAAGTCAACTAGACCTGTACCTCAATTCCAGTTCCTATGAAGTTCCTGCTATTTAGGTAGATTTAAGGTCCAACCAAGCTCTAATCTTCGGATTTTACTTAGACTCATTCAACGATCAAACTTAATCCGAAAAATGCTCATGGTGTGCAAATGCTATGCAGAAAATCTTTTTATGATGCAATTTTCAAAGATTTTGAACTTTTTATGGATTTTTTTTAAAAGCTGATGCATATGCCCCTTTTTTGTTTTTTTTTCAAAAAGATTTTTCAAATGTTTTTGGTATTTTAGTTTTGCAAATGTTTTTGAGATTTTTGAAAATCAAAAGATTTTGGCTAAAAACTAGGTACAAATATTTACACGGGGATGCATCTTTTATTTTAAAGAATTAGATTTTAAGGATTTACATGGGTAAGTGGTCACTTTTATAGGTATACACATAAAGAGTTTTAGGTGAGATGTATGTATTCCTCAAATTTATTTGACAAAGGATTTTCAAACAATTTTGAAGACTATAGTCCAAAATAATTTTTGCAAACATTTTTACAAACATGTGCACACTTTTGAAAATCATTTGGAAAGGTTTTCCAAACATTATATATAGATTTTTCAAATAGTTTTGTAACCATTTTTCAGACCATTTGCAAATCATTTTTCAATATTTTATTTTACACAAAGAAAATAAATTTACAATCAAAATACTTTACAAAGGGTGGGAATGAACATATCATACTCACTTAGGGTAAGATATCCCTAAGTATAGACAAGAAGAGGAGACAATGGAGAGGATCAAAGAATAGAAGATCTCAGGGTGCACACCCCCTATACTTAGGACAAAGTACGTCCTAAGTATAGAAGACTGACAACAAGGGAGACACCTTTTCGGTAGATAAAGAAGATAGAAGAGGAAAAGAAAAGAGATCAGAAGATGGAAGAAGATAGAAACGGATGTACGCATCACTCCCCCTATACTTAGGGTAAAAGAAGCCCTAAGTATAGGCAACAACAGGAGTGATGAAACGGAATGACGAAAGAACACCCGGCTCATTCATCCCCCTATACTTAGGACAAAGTACATCCTAAGCAAGGTATACACGAGAATGGGTGATTGAGCGAAACGGAAGAGAGACGGAGGTACACAAAGGCGAATATACAACAGAATGAATATACAAATGGTCAAGAAGGTTGAAAGCAAACCTTCTTGCGGGTCCGCTGAGGAATAGGTCAAGTATGGTGCAGGTCGACATCAGGGTCCATGGTGGACGGAAGCAGATCTGGGTCGACAGGGTGAAGGGCCTCAGTGGAGTCAAATCGAAAAGGCACGAACTGGTCAATGGAAGTAGTACGGCTAGTGAAAAGGAACAAACTCATCGTCAGTGAAAGAAGTAAAGTCAGAGTCGTCCTGCGAGGTCTCGTCCAGGTCAAAACCAAAAGGAACAAAGTCATCAGTGGAAGTAGTCAAACTCTGTTCATCCTCAAGAATCTCAACCGGACCATCTTTTTCATCAAAAGGCCCGAATTTCTGAATAAAAGCGACAAGATCAAAATTGGCCTCAATATCAATCACATCTAAGTGACAAGGAACAAACTTATCAGTGGAAGTAGTCAAACCAGGTCCGTCCTATTTAGTCTTGGTGTTTGCCCCCTGCTCTATGGTATCAATCACGTAAATCCCACGGATTTCATCAACACATCGCCATACGCCAGAAGGAGGAACTTCAAGTTCTATGCTTTCTGAGTCTTCCTCCCTTTGGAGGATTTCTCGGGTCTCATCAACGATCACAAATTAAAATTCTCTAATATTGTCAGATAGGTCATAGGCCTCGGAGTCAGCTAGAATCGGTGAAGGTGCATCAGTTGCAGGTCTCTGCTCAGTAGTGGATGCGGTGGTGGTCACCTCGCTCTCGTTAACAGGACGGAAGCGAATCTCTCTTGATACATAGTCAATAACGACCCTCGCAGAAGCGAGGAATGATTGTCCCAAGATGATTGGAGAGGACTCCCCTGCGGAGGTCTCCATGGGCAATACGACAACATAAACATTGTAGCTCATACCCTGAATCGAAATGACAACGTTTTCTAGTATACCCTTCAGCCTCTTTATTGATCCATCAGCAAACTGAACGATCATCCTGATTTTCTTTAGAGGCCTTAAGTGAAGAGGTTGTACCAGCGAGAAGGGTAATATGCTCATCGAAGCACCAACGTCTAGGAGAGTGTGATCACACGTGAAGTTAGAGATGGTACAACTGATGATGGGGGTAGCTGTGTTCCTTCTCCTAAGGATGGGATGGTGTGTGATGGTGTAGGAAGTGGCCATAGTCAAGATATGACGCTCAGATAGATCTGCTTCTCCGCTTTCTCTTCTTGGGAAGAGAAGTAGATAATTGGGTCATCGCCTGCTGGAGTGGGGCTTGGATGATCTCATGAATAGCGACCACCACTTCCGGTTCAGATAGCATTTTTTGAATTTTCGGACCTCCTCCATACAAGGGACGAAGTCGGAATCAGCATATACATGAGGCATATCAAGAGCAGTATGTGCATCGGCATCCTCGGGGTAAAAGACGGGACAGGGTGTGAAAGGCTGTGTGGTCAAAGGGTCTGGCAAGTGAGCATTCTCCTCACAGTCTGACTCAATCATGTGTCTCCCGAAATCTTTTTGTGTTTTTAAGACTTTCTCATTTTTTTGTATTTTGGACAATTACAAGCTCTCACAAGAATCCTCAATCAAGTCTGAATCATTAAATCGTGAAGCATCGATATGGCTCTTATTTAGGTAGGTGAGGTCATCAATCCTCGAATTTATTTGCTCCATGAACTGAGTCAAGGTCTCAAATGTGGACATCGTGAGAGGTGACTCCAATAGATCAGTCTCGGGTGGATGTGAAGGTGGGAAGTACGAAGGTGGCGGTGGGTAAAAGTCCGAGGTCTGATACTGTAGCTGAGGCGGATATGTACAAAAAGTAGGAGGGTAGTCCTCCTGAAGAAAGTGAGGTGGACCGAATGGAGGGTATGAGGGATCCGTGAAGGTCGGATAAAAATCATTCCAATAGGCCATCTCGAAACAAAAGGCGGGGATCAGGAGAGCACGAAGGTCAAGTCAAGAGAAGTGGAGAAAAGGCGCAAATGCGTAGAAACGATCTAGAATGCACACAAGCAATCACAAGCAAACTCACATAAACAAACCCTCAATTCACCTACTCAACTCGGTAGAGACCAAAAAGTCGGTCCTTTAATCTTGTCTGTTTTAGAGCTAGGTGAGAAGTTCAAAAGATTGCACAAACATTTAGGGGATGAAATGGGATACTAATCCTTAGTGTGTGCGCGAGCAAGTAAAAGCGAAGACAATGGGGGATTACTCGCCCCAATATAAGATTTTTCTTTTTGGTCTCTTTTAGGGTCAGGTAATGTTAGCAGTCCCAATTTTATTGGTTATCACCTTTTTTGAATTTTTAGTGAGAAATGCACGAGACTATCGAGGAGTCGATTCCTTTAAGCACCTAGGTGATCAAAATCATAGGTAGAGAGGCAGAAAAGCAATGCAAGTGGCAAACCAATAATGTATGCTAAAGAGAAATGCTCACCTTGCCTCCAGCACTCTACATGCAAAGATGCCCAGTATAATTGAAACCTATCTATATGCAAGTGCAAGCCGATGAAATCGCCCTAAGTTTCAAAAATTGCTATTAGCGTGAAGAACTGATGCTAATGACCTAGAATGGAACCAAAGTGTTCAGTCTTGGAGTCTTCTCGATGCCCACCATAGTGGGTCCTGCACGCGTTGTATGGAGAACTCTCGCGGCGCGGTGGTTCTGAGACTAAGTGAGAAGCAGTTTAAGATTTGACTAAGTCCAAACGAATCTATAGGCACAGGAAAATTTATTAAGTGTTTGGCCTTAATCTATCGCAAGCAATCCTAAAACTAAGGGCTCAATCACACAAAATAAGGAAAACAAAACTGAGAAACAAAATGAAAAAAGCGACGAGAAACCGTGAAAACCGTGGTGAGCCCCCAAGTGAACAAACACTTGGAAATTAGGCTTGAAAGTCCAAAGTTCGGAGTACCTTTATTATTACAAATAACTAGTGGTCTCTCTCTCACAAAAATTACACAAGTAAATAAATACAAAAATGCTCAAAATGTGACTATCTTCTCAAACCCTCCCTACCTCCTTTGATGCTAGGTCAGAAGTCTCTTGCCGCCTTCACGTAGGTGCACATGCGCCTAGGGTGGAGCGCCTCCCTCAATTCACGATTCCTCGTATAAAGTCAACAAGAGAGGGTGATTAGACAAGCCAAGCAATTATATCAAATAAATGAGCAAATAAATAACGTAAAAATATAGACAAGTAATCACAATCAAGCAAAAAGCCGATCTATGCGTTGTTGCTCTCCGGCAACGGCGCCATTTGATGATGCGGTTCTTCCCACGGGTCTAAATATGCCTCATACAAGGCAGAGGCAAAGTCGCTGTGGCAACCTGCGAGAAAATCCGAACTTCAGTCAAAAATTAACCCACGTCAATTAAATTAAACAATGAAAGTAAATGTAGAGTTAAAATTTATTATAACTCTACAAAATATGTGTATAGTGCAAGTAATGTAGAGTGTCGAACACAAGGAACATGCATTATAGATTGAAAAATAAGTGCTCGAGTGAATGTGATCAAATGCATACAAGTGTGCTATTTTTGCGGGTTTTAAATTTTATGTATTTTTATTTACTTTTTAATTTTATATTTTTATATTTTGATTTTTGATTTACTGATTTTGTATTTTCTTTTTATATTTTATATTTGTGTACTTTCTTTTTCTTTTGATAAAGATATAAACTATAAAGAATATATATACTAGAGATAAAAGAGGGATATACATAGGTAAAAACACTCAAAATGCAGGAAATGAAATATTATTGTACTTTTTAAATTTTTCCAATATTTTTGTGATTTTTTCAAATGTTCCTTTTTTTAGTATTTTTAAAGTCAAAAATACTGAAAACAGTGAACAAACTTAATGGTCGAAATTAAAATGAGGATGAAAAATATTAGAGTCCAAAATTCCTCAAATTAATTTTAAAGTAAATATAACAGAATACAGAAAGTTTAGAGACAAAAATTATATTTTTCGTATTTTTTTGGAATTTTTAAGATTTTTATGATGTTTGAGGGGTTTTCTAATTGTTAGGAGTTTTATTTTGAAGTTTTAGTGATTTTTGGTTTGGAATTAGAACAACAGAAAAACACAATATGTATATATTTTGAATGTTTCAAAAATGTTTTCTAATTTTTATATATTTTTTAATGCAAACAATGTTGAAAATGCATGTTTTTAAATTTTTATAAAAAATAAAATGCAATAAAAATGCAAAATAAAAATATAGCGTGAAAGCACAATGCAACAAGAATGTATACCTATTTTTTGGTGATTTTTCGAATTTTATAGATGCATGAAATGAATAGAGATAACAAAGATAAACTAAACTATTGACAAGGGCATATATGTAAATATCCAAAACTTCTAGGGCCAGAATGCAATTTTTCCACAAAATTATAAATAATTAACGAAGTTCCAGGATCAATCCCAAATATCCAAAAACCCAAGGTATGCGGTGCAAAATTCCCAACAACGCACGCGGTACACACGCGCCTAGCAGGGACGTAAACGTAATTATCCAAAACTTGAGGGGCTAAGATGCAAATTTACCAGAAATATATTACTGCATATAAAAGTTTGTATCCTAAAACAAAATATCTGATCCCTAATGGGGGTCCCGCGCAAAATATCCATACACCTCACGTGTGCGAGTCACATGAGGTGACGTGGACAAGGACCTTTCTGCAATTAAGTAAAGGTTGGGGGCTGAAATGCAAAGTTTACAAATATTTAAAACTACATATGAAAGTTTTGGTCTTAATATTTAAATACAAAACTCGTTGGGGGAATGAATGCAAAATACCCAGCGGGGCTCGATCGGACGGCTGATATCCCTTTACTTGCCACGTGTCCACATGAGGAGGCGCGATGACGCTTCGCCACGAACGGCTCTGATTAGATGACGCGAGTGGCGATCTACAGCTGATGATCGAAGGATCAAACGACGACTGGAGGTTCTGCGACCAAAGCCTGATCTAACGGCCATGGCTCCCTGAAAGAACATGGAAGAACACGGTCGAGTTCGAGCTTCAATCGGGGATCTGGCGGTGCTCCGGCACTCTCCTTCACTGCAGCAGGGCTCCGACGACTCCTGGAAGGTTCCCCGACCCGACGACGGGGCCAAAATGGCTCACTGAGCCCCGGTGCGCTGCGGTAAGGTCGGAGAGGACGATGGCGTCCAGGTACCTTGTGTTCTTCAAAATCGACCCCCCACGGAGGTCCTTTGACTCCTGGAACCTGCAATAAGGCTCAAACACAAGCAGATATGGGTTCCAGGGGTCTCGCTGGTGGAGTGGATGCGCGATAGTGTGGATGGAGGGTTCGCCAGAGCAGGGTCCGACAAACTTGAAAGGTCGCAATTACAACTCAATCACGCACAAAAGTTGACAAGAAAAGATGGGTAATCAACTTAGAAATTAAAAATAAGCGGAAAATGGAACAAGATAAGAAGGAAACAACCTCAAGCGACAAGAAATCGCGAGATTAGACCTCACGGCCAACCTTGGCCGGAGATGGTGGAAGCCCGCCTTTAGGGCTCCGCCGTACCTCAATGGGGGTGCTGGGGCTCCCCTGTCACCGGAGTCAACCTAACACGCTCCCCGGAGGTCTAAACACGACCAAGAAGGGGTTCAAAGAGGAAGAGGAATGTTGGGGTGTGATTTGAATAGGTTGCTCAAGCAGCTCAAAGAGCAAGGTGGTGGCATCGATTCAGTGATGCCAAGCCCAAGGTAATGTCTGGTTGAGCATCCTTGATCATTGGGGAAGAAAAGTCAAGAAGGCTTCGCCAAGAGAAGAGGAAAGGATAGCCCTAAAAAAATCAAGAAATCAAACCAAAAACGTAGTCTGACACAACAGTAGGGGGCGGGTCAGAGAGTTGACCCACGGTCTACTCTCGGACCCTCCTGGTTGGTTTACGTGGACCAACCAAGAAAAACCCTGGAAAATAAATTCAAAATACATTTTAAAATAGAAAAAGAATTTATTAATTTTTGGTTATTGAAAAAATGTTTATTATTTTCTAAAATATTTTATTATGATTTTTATTTATTTTTTCGAGATTAAAAATTGCACGTTTCCTTTTGTGGCTTATATACAGGTATATTTATCTATATATTTTAATAATTTATTTTTATTTTTTGTATTTAATTTTATTATTATTTTTATCACTTTATAAATTTATGACTTATTTTTATATACTTAAATATATTTTTATTTTATTTTTATCTTGCGTTTTATATAAGTAAAAAATAGATGTATTAAGTATATAGGTATATGTAAAGGTATTTCATCTATGTATGTTATATACAAGTATTTTATTTTTGTGTTTTCTTTGTAATTTTAGTCATGTTTTAGTATACATATATATTATACATAATATTGAGAAATTTATAAAATATAAAAGCATAAAAATAATGAATAATAAATAAAATGAATATTTTAATCTGTACAAGTATACACTAGGGGTCCAGAACCCAACTTTCAAACCGTAGCTCCGCAAAATCGAAACCACCTTCATTAAATAGCATATTAAAAGTTATATACAATTAAAGGTGATTTTGATACATTTCGAGTTTTTATTTGAGAGATACATGTCTGGGAAGTTGGGATTATGGAATTTTATTCAGATCATAACTTTTTTTCTTTACATTATTTTAGCATGAAATCACTTTTGTATTTTTCTTGATTTAATTATCTACAACTTTATGTATAAAGTTTCTTTATTTGAGGTATAAAAAGTGGAACTAAAAATAGATACCAAAATGAATAAAGAATGAATTAAATAAAAGGGATTCTTATCGTATTTTGGCCCTTATCTCACCCTACTTTATTCCTTGTCGACCTAGTCATCAAGATGCCTAGGTCTCGTGGTTTTGGATCATAAAATATTTACAATATTTTATTCTTTTTCTTTTCTTTTCTTTCTTCTATAATTTTGGCTTTGAAAACCGTATTTTATACACTATTTACACTATGACACATGGATGCTAAAATAACTAAAATAACACTATTTACAGGCATTTACTAGGGTTTTTGAGGCTAAAATGATAGAATAAAGATGATGAAACGGAGATTCATCACCTGGAGGTTGGAGAGGAACCGACAGAGGATGTGGCTTGGGCCGAGGTTCTAGAAGGTCCTTGGGTCGTCGCCTGACGAGGTCAGCCTAGTCCTCGGAGCTCAACGGTGCTTAGAGCAGCCGTGACATGGTCGGGGACCATGGGTCAACACTTGAGCATAGAGGATGTCATCGCTCGCCAATGTTGCCCTCCGTTGTCATCGAAGGGGCGACGGAGACTGGCCTCAGCATGTGGATTGGTGGATGAGGGTTCATGCGACGGGGCGAAGGCTTTTATAGGCGGAGGAAGTCCGGCGGTTATGTGGTGGGGGAGGGGTGTTTGAATGAGAAGTGAAGGCAGGGCAGTAATGGAGTAGGAAGGCTGGAGGTTACGCGAAGATGCATGATCGAAGAGCTGTGTGAAGGTGTCGTTATGGAGTGGAGAGAAGGTCGGTAGGCGACGTGAAAAAGGAAAGGGGGCGGTGATCGTAACGTCTGAAGAGAGGGGGGGAGGGGGTTACAGAGGAAGAAGATAAGGCCTAGGTCATTGGATCATGTGATCCAATAGTCCAGATGGCGGTGCAGACGGAGAGTAGGGATCAGACCATAGAATTTGATCCTACGATGTATAGACAGACGCTAAAGAGTGGCCCAGTTTAGCATGATCAGATGGCTGGGAAGGATTGGGTGACGTGGAGAGCGGTGGACCACGGGATACAAGTAGGATCAGGAGGCTGAAGTGAAAGGGCAACGTGGAGAGATGCTGGTCGTAGGATCAAAAGAAGATCCAGTCGCTGAGTCGACCGCTCCAAAATACCCAGTTCAATCAACAATTAACCCACAATAAAGTATATGCAATGAATATAAAAAATGTGGAGTTAAAATTTATTATAACTCTACATGCAAATGTGTATAGGTGTAAGCACAAGTAGAGGTCGAACGCTGGGAGGCGAAGGGAATGTATGGTGAAATTGATTGTGCAATTATTCAATTCAATGATCATGTCCAATTCTTTATTGTTTTGGTGGGTTTTTGATTTTATATATATTTTTTATTTTTTTGGTTTTTATAATTTTTATTTTGTTTTTATATTTTATATTTATTTTCTTTTTATATTTTTAGTTATATAATATAGATATGTATACATATATATAAAGATATATAGATATATATATAAGAAGAGAGAGAGAGGAGTAGTATAAGGTTAAATATGTATATAAATACTCAATATATATTACATATAATAATTTTTTTTGGCTTTTTTAATATTTTTGTATATTTTTTTAGTTTTTTTTTATGGAATTTTTCTAATTTTTTTGTATTTTTAATTCCAAAAATGTCCCTAATATAGGACTAATTAACTAGGCCGGACATAATTTGGGTTTGAAAAATATAAAATAATCCCCAAAATTACCCAAATTAATTTTAATACATTAATAATAATATATAGATAATTATAAAAGAGAAAAATACATTTTTGGGATTTTTAAGGGTTTTTCAGTTTTTTTAGATTTTTGGAGCTTTCTGATTTTTTTTGTTTTTCTTTTTCTTGTTTTTAGGGTTTTTTCAATTTCTGGACTCAATATATATGTAAATATACTATATATATATTTTTTTTAAATTTTTCAAAAAACATTTTATAATTTTTTTGTATTTTATAAATTAAACAGTACAAAAAGGGCTTCTTTTTCATTTTTAATAATTAGGATAAATGCAAAAAAATGTGAAATAAAATATGGGCGTGGAAGAACACTACATGAAGCACTTATCCTCATTTTTTTGAATTTTTAGAAGCACCCTAGGTATTTTTAATATATAGGTAAAAGACACAAAAATCAACCAGCCTGGCAGGGGTATTTTTGCAAATAACATAAGTGACAAGGGCATCAGTGCAAAAATTCCAACAGAAATAAACAGTTATTTTAATTTTTTAGAACTATTTTACAATTAATAAAAACCGCCAGGGGTTACATTCACTTTTCACGCGCCTCACGTGGGGGTTGCACGTGAGGTGCGGAAGGACCTAAACGTAATACTAAGAAGCTCAGGGTCCTTTCAGCAAAATTCACAATTTATTTACAATGTGCTATTTATTTTACAGTATTAAAAATTAAATACACAAAAAGGCGGGGGTATAGGTGAAGTTTACCCCCAAAGGTGCTGAATCCAACGGCTGGTATTCTTTCACTAATCCACGTGGCGCCTCCACGTGCGCCGATGACGCTTCGCCGATGAGCGGTGAGCATTAGATCACCCAAGGTGATCTGACGGTCTGAGCGATGCTCCATCGGACGGCAGTGATTGAAACTGGGACGTCATCTTCATCCAACGGCAAGGAGCTCACGTGCAAGAACAAGGAAGAACGCTCGCCTGGGCGAGCTTCTTCCGACCAGATCTCGCTCCTCCGCCGGTCTTCGCCGCACCTGAAGGTCCCAAAAGCTTCCTGGCAGGTCGCTTGATCTGCTGGAGGTGTTGGATCGGCCGGAGGCACCCTGGAGCGCCACCACGAGCTCGGAGAAGGATCGGGGCTCCAGGTACCTCGGCCAGCTTGGATTCCGTCTCCTGGCGCTTCTTGGCGCACTAGACCTGCACAGGAAGAACGCATGGCTCGAGGGCTTCACCCTCGACCTGAGATTGAAGCTGTTAGCATTAAAGAGGGGCGAAGTGGCGAAGTCTCCGGCGAGCGGCGGAGGTGGAGCTTCGATTCGCGGATCCAAGTGAGAATCCGGTTGGACAAGGTGGCTGGGAGGTGGAGAAGGCGTAGGGGAACGAAATGACAGTGAAAGGGTGGTCGGAAAACAGTCGGGGAACGGTGGTGAAGTCGCCGGAGCTGTGCTCCGGCGAACTTCGAATTAACTCAACCTAGGCTAATTCTAACCACTAAACGCTAATCTAAAGACAGAAATGAAATGCTAAAACTAAAACCTATCTAAAAAAAGTAAAAGCCAGCTCTTATACCTGGGGGCCTCCAGGGAGCAGGGCGGACGCCGGAGGTCCGCCGCGACAAAATTTTCCTCCTCCTTGGGCCGAACCAAGGTGCTGGGAAGCGTCCTGTCACGAGGGCTCATCCAGGTATCGATTCAAGCTTATTGGGAGGAATAAAATTGGCCAAATTCAGCCAAGGAGGAAGAAGACCTTATTTATAGACATCCCTGGAGACCTTTATTGACCGGCTAAAATCGAAGAATCGGCTGTATGTACAAGGGAACAAGAGATGCGGCGGGGATCATGATGCTTCTGGGAGAAAGTTTCGTGAAGGGACTGAAGGTGATGGAGCGTCAGATCACGCGGGAAATATGGAGGAAAAAGGGGGGAAAAGATGGTTCAGAGACGCCAGAGCTGGATGGGACAGTTGACCAGGGGGTCCACGAAGGCCGTCGCCCCATTGGTCCACGTCAGCCGCTAAAAGACAAAACAGGAAATTTGAAAATTGATTTATTTACCATAGTAAATGATTTATTAGAATTTTCTTAAAACATAAAAAATGTGTATTTTTTCATGTAGTATTTATTTGTGATTTTTATTGAATTTTTTGAAGTGTTTTATTATGGTTTTAATTTAATAATGTGTATATGTATGTATTTACATGTATTTTTGTGTATTTTATTTTTAATTTTTTTATTTTCTCTTATTATTTTGTTGGCTTATTTTATAAATTTATAATTTATTTTTGTGAGTATAAAGGTATTTTTATTTAATTTTTAGGAGTTTATTTACATTTTTAAATAAATAGGTATATGCATATATAAGTATACTTATAGGTATTTTACCTATATATTATATACTTTTTATTTATTTAATGAATTTTATTTTGTTTTTATTTTGGATTTATATTTTTAATAAGTTATATATAATATAGACATTATTATAGAAGTATAAATGAATAAAAGAATAAAATAATAAAATCCCCTTTTATTTATGTACATTCTTAACATAGGTATTTTGCCTATGTATTACATAAGCTTATTTTATTTTACAAATTCTTTTTAGTTTTCTTTTAATTTTAATATGTACATGTATTATATACATTATTTACAAAATTGTAAAAATACAATTTGCTAAAAATAATGAATATGATTAAATGGAATATTTTAATCAGTATTATATACAATGAGGAGCCCAAAACCTAACTTCTACAGATGAACTCCAAAAATTATGAAACCAATTTTATTAAATAGTTCTTGGAAAGCTATACACAATTAAAGGTGAGTTTGGGTGATTTGGAGTTTTTTTTGCAAGATATGGGTCTGTGAAGTTGAGATTTTGGCTTTTTATTCTGTGTGTAAAATGTACACTGAGTGTTATTTTTACACAAACTCAATTTTGTATTTTTATTTACATTATTATCTACAACTTTTATGTACAAAGTTTCTTTATTTGGTTACTAAATAATCATGTACAAAATAGGTGTCAAAACTGCATAAATGAATGAATAAATAAATGAGGTATTTATTGTATACTGGCCCTTATCTCCCCCTACTTTATTCCTTGTCGACCAATTCCATGCTGGCCTTGGTCTCGGGGTTCGGGTCATAAAATATTTGCAATATTTTATTCCTTTTTCTTTTTCTTCTCTTTATTCTATAATTTTGGCATTAAAACCCTTATTTTATGTACAATAAATACAATGAACAATGAATGCTATTATATACAAATTAAGGCTATTTACATGCATTTGCTGGGGTTTTTGAGACCAAAATGATAGAATAAAGGTGATGAAATGGAGATTCATCACCCTCCTATACTTGCCTATACTAGTCCCTAGCAAATACTTATGCAATAAGTACAAAAAGAATAAAGAATAAGAAGAAAAGAAAAAGAAAAAAATAAAGAATTCAAAGAATAAATTGAATTGATCATGATTATTAAACTCATCTGTACAAAATCGAAGTTTGGAGCTCAGGTTAGACCTTCGTGTGAGAATGTGTGTGGAACCTAGTCGGGAACCAAATTTAAAACACAACAGCCTCGAGAGTCACAGAACTCGATTCAAATCACCTCAATAGCCAGGTCAGAACTAGCCTACATCATACGCAAACCCTTATGACTATGAAGCTGACTTGTACGGTGTAGGTGATGGTGGATCTCCCCAACTGAAATGACAAAGGAACTGACTTCTCCAGAATGACAACCCAATGATTCCCTAATCCAGCCCTCTACCGTCAAGGAGCGGGGTATTCCCTTCTAAGTTCAAGTGGCATCCGACTCAAGAGGAGGAGGTGGAGAAAAGAAGAATGAACGGCAGCCAGTGTAGCTACCTATCCTGGGATGCAAGACCAGTGAAGGCAAGTCATCCAGTTGCAGGCTCACATGGTATAACTTCGATGCTCAAGCTTGCTTATTTTCTATACAACATATATACATACTCCGGCAGGCACTTTTATTTTTATTTACAAGCCTGTCCACTTTTTTGGAGTTTTTCTTTTTATTTTTTTATTTTTTTTAACATACTATGTACAACAGCATTTACATAAGGACTTTTTCCTCTTGAGCCAGAAGACTATCCCTCTTTTGAAGCTTTATTGCAACCCACACTCTCCTGTCATTCGATTTCATTGAAACTGGACCAGGTTGGGGTGCACTTCCCTCCCTAGACGAGGACGAATGTTTCCACTCGTGTGCGTCTCAGACTGGCAAATCCAACCCCCTCACCACTCCAACTGAGTTGAGCCAAGTGAAAGGTGCAAGTGTCCAAGTTAGGTCACGACCGACAAGAGTCATGCATGTGTTTCGAAAAGTTCTAGTTAGTCCACTGAGGTGACTTGAACCTAGCCCTGATTTCTCAAAGAATTAAGTCTGAATAGACCTGAAGTACCTTAAACCTAGTTCCCACAAGGTTCCAGTGCAGTTAGGTGCAGTAAGGTCCAACCAAGCTCCAATCTTCGACTTTATTGGACTAGTTCAATCATCATACTCAATCAAAGAATATAAATGCTATGCAAATGCTATTTACAAATATGCAAAGAATAATGCAATTTTTTTACAGAATTTGAAAACAAAGAGAAAACTTTTTACACAAAGAATTTACAAATAAAAGAATTTTTGCACTCAAAAAATAAGATATATACAGCTATTTACACGGGCGTGCCGCTTTATTTTACAAGACTTGGATAATTTACAGGTTTTAACAAAGTGATTTTATTTAGGTGTATATAGAATTGATAAATAATTTTAAGTATTTTATTTTATTATTTATTTATTTTATTATGATGCTTTTTATTCCTCAAATTTATTTAAAATCATTTTGAAAACTATAGTACAAAATAATTTTTGCAAATTTTTACAAACATTTGAAAGCCATTTTGCAAAGATTTTTGTAGAAACTATACATTTTCACAATATTTTTACAAAAAATGTTTTCACAATCATTGCAAATAGGTTTTCAAATCCTTTATTTCACGCAAATAGAAAAACTTTGCAATCAAAATATTTTTACAAAGGTTGAAAATATTTCACAAAAGTTTTCCAAACAGTTCACACTATTTTTCAAATCATTTTGCAAAAGTATTTTAACCTGATTTATTAATCAGTATATACAAAAAGAATCTGAGGAATAAGAAGCCTTATTAATTAATTTTCAATGAATTATATCTTATTTTTAGTCATATTTATTAATAATTATACGAAAGTACGAGTTATGGATATAGTATATACAGAGTATATACGACCCCCCTATACTTAGCTCGAGCTATGTCCTCATAGATCGGAAAAGAGAAAGAGACGACATAACTCGTACTGAGTATAGAAAAGTCTCTACTACGACGACTAAAAGAATAGTAAATGAAAGAATAACGAGATAAATGAATAAGAAAATGACCGCCCCCCATACTTAGGATCAAATAATCCTAAGTATAGCAGACTGTACACAAGGCAGGGAGGGCCATGGGTGGGAATAAACAGTTCAAAGAATTAACAAATCAGGGGTGCACCCCCCCTATACTTAGGACAAAGTACGTCCTAAGTATAGAAGACTGTCTACAAGGGACGACACCTTTTATTTAGATACAGAAGATAGAAAAAGAAAAGAAGAAAAGAAGAAAAGAGAGATATATACAGATAGATGAAAAGATCGTGGAGAGTATACCGCATCACTCCCCCTATACTTAGGGTGAGATATCCCTAAGTATGGGTAACAATAGGAGTGACGAAACTGAACGACGAAAGAACAACGCAGTGTGTACCCCCCCTATACTTAGGACAAAGTACGTCCTAAGTATAGACACAAAGATATGGCGATAGATCTAGGGCACACATAACATGCGGGAAAACGGAATATACAAACACATATATACAAGCGGTGAAGAGACTATTGAAGTACAGGACGGTATCTGACAAGTGAATACCGTACTCGCATCATCGTCTCCCTGTGAGAACGGTGACGCACCCAGAAGGTGAAAAGACACCTGGATATACAGTCAGGTGGGTGTCGGCTACCGGGGACAAATAGATCAGAAAGTAAAGATATCAGATACGGTAGCATGAAGCACTCAATCGACTCATAGGTTCAGCATGAGGAAACAAAGCCGATACTATAAGACCGGGAGGAAGAAAGAGCAGTAGAGAGCCCTCAGGTCAATCAGAGTCTCGATAAGATTAGGAAAGGTAAAGAGCAAGAGACGTCGTGGCATGCGATGGTCATGAGGTCGGAAGATCGTAGGAGACACACACCTAATGCCGCAAGACATGGCTCAACCCTGCGAGGGTCGTCAAGGTGAGCAGGCTCAAAGGAGCCAGGAATCAGACCATAATTAGAAGACTTCGTCCTGTGATCCGCAGAATCGGATACACAATCAGAGAGGGGACCAAGTTCACAACTCAAAAGACTCGGCTTCGTGCTCCAACAGACAGGAGATACCAGAAATGAAACCGAGTATCTACAAAGTGATGTACCCTCCCGCAGATAACCCTCGGGGAGTAGTACATGCTAGTCACTGAATAATAAGGAAAAGACTCGACCTTGCGAGGGTCGTCAAGGCGAGCGGACGCAAAGGCGTCAGTAATCCATCAGACGGAACATCAGTATCAGTCTCGGTGGTCGACATATCGGCTACCAGCAGAAGAGACCGATAAATCAAGAAAGTATGGCAGCGTCCCGCAGATAACCCTCGGGGAACGTACTGTCAGCTAAGCATGAAAATAGCAGATATCAGGAGCTCAGCCTTGCGAGGACCGTCAAGGCGAACAGACTCAAAGGAGTCTAAACAGATGGGCCCCATAAATAGATCGGATGTGCAACTCAGGATGGGACCGCAACCATATATATCAGATGACTCGATTTCATGTTCCGCAGATCAGAGACACATGCAGCAAGGGGAACCGAGCGTAAGGAAAGCGTCGCATACTCCCGCAGATAGTCCTCGGGGAGTTATGCAATCTAGGCAAGGAATAGTCAGAATGTGTCTCTTCCTTACGAGGGTCGTCAAGGAGAGAGAAGGCTCAAAGGAGCCGGATCCATCAGACGGACCCACTTAGTGGCCTCAGTAGTCGACACGTCGGCTACCAACAGAGGAGACCAATCAGATCGGAAATGTGTCGTAGTCTCCCACAGATGACCCTCGGGGAGCTACGATCTAGTCAAGGAATAATCAGAAAAGATCTCATCCTTGTGAGGACCGTCAAGGAGAGCGGACTCAAAGGAGTCTCAGCAAGTCGGTCTCATGCCACAACAGATCGGGCGCATCAGCAGGAAGGGAGACCGAGCACACAAATCAAACGAATCGGCTTCGTGCTCCAACAGACAGGAGGCACCAGAAATGAGTGAAGCCGATCGTAAAGAAAGTGTCACATCCTTCCGCAGATAGTCCTCGGGAAGGGATGTGAGCTAGATCAATGTAGGTCATGGGAATGCTGGTATAGAGTCTCAGGTCCTCGAAATAATGTGAATCCATCAATCAACAGGAGGGCATAAGATCATGTGAGGGAGAAAATCATCAGGCCAATCATAAAACATCCTTCGGGTCAATCCAATCAGCTGAGATGGCACGAAAAATAGTCAGAAATCCTCTCAGTGCCAGGGTGGAGTAGAGAGTCAGGAGATCAAGGATGGGTCAAATAGGAAGATGAGATATCATGCAGGATCTACACACCTTTATCAAGCAGGCCATATCAAAATAAGCAGTCAATCCTCAAAATCCAGATGGTTGGAACCTCAAGAAAGATAGATCAATCAATACTCATGAAATCATCACCAAATTATTGCATCATATCACATCCTCAATCCGGTACGCGAGATCTAAAATTCCTCAACGATGCATCACACCTAATGATCATGCATCATAAAGAATCCTCAATACGCTCGTATGCATGTATCCAAAGTCAAACTCACCAAATCAATCTCAGCATCCTCAACATCATTGGCCCGGCTTACACAGATAATCAAGATAATCATGGAATCCTCGATGCGGGCCTCGTTAATATGCACAACATTCCCGTCACCTACTAAACACAGTGAAGAGGTATATGTATAAGAGAGGTAGAGAGACTCAAAGCTGAAAAAAATGCATGACCCACATGGATGGGTCCTACTACTCTAATAATGAAAGAAAAGCACAATGGACTTCAAGTCACAATCAAGACACAAGGCAAACCCCCAATTCACCTACTAAACACAGTGAAGACCGTCAGGTGACAATCATTTATCTTTTCGGTTTTTAGAGTTAGGTGAGAATCACAAAGTTGTACAAACACTTAGGAGGCTTGATGGGATTTGGGCTCTACTCCTTAGCGTGTACGTGAGCACTTAAAACGCATACAATGAGGGGGTTGCTCTCCTCAAGACAAGGAAGTCATTATGTTTTTATTTTTAGGTCCAATAGAGTTAACAGTCCCGATTTTATTTAAATTATCACTTTTTTGGGTATTTTCAATGCACGTGCCTAACGAGATTCCAATTTCTATTAAGCATCCTAGGTTGGCAAAAACAGAGGGAGAAGATCGGAAAAGCCATGCAAGTTGGAAAACGATGATGCATGCTAAGTAAGAAGACTTACAGTGCTTCCCAGCTCTCTCCATGCGGGAAGCAGAACAGAATTGAAACCTATGCTAAATGCAAATGGAAGCCGAAGAAATCGCCCTAGGATAGTAACTGCTATTATCGTGAAGCACCACAAGTCGGTTACTTATCCTCAACCAAAGAGTCCGATCTTGGCTCACCCCTCCTCTTCTCGACACACTCGAGTTCAGGAGTAGCGCTTGATGGGGCTCGCTCACGGCACAAGGGTTAAGAGATAAATGAACTGACTGTTTAGATTTGACTAGATCCAAAACGCACTATAGGTACATGCAATTATATTAGGGGCTTTGGACCTTAATCTATCGACAAGCAATTCCTAAACTAGGGCTCATTCACGCAAAATAATAAAAATAAAATAAAAAGAAAAAGCATCAAAACCGTCGAGGCCCTCAAGGGAACAATCCCTCGGGCAATGGACCTCGGGAGTCGGAGTGTCTGAGAGTCCTGCATCATTACATGTCAATTGTCACTCTCTCACATAAATATACAAATAAATAATGCAAAAATGAGACTGCCATCCAAAATTCTCCTCCATCTGCCTTTGATGCTCTCTCCTGTTGGCTGGTATAGAAGGGCCAACTCCGCCTTGCTTGGGTGCATAGGTCCTCCTAGAAGGTCCTCCTTCGCTTGGCGGTCCCTCGCATCAAAGACAAAGAAAGAAGGTGGGTCAGAACAGTCAATCAAATAATGTCAATAAAAATAAGAAGTCACATAAACAAATATATAAAGGACATGAACAAAGAATTAAATAAATAAATAAGCAACCATACAAAAATCTGTTGCCTCCCCGGCAACGGCGCCATTTGATGACTGGGAATAATCGAGGGTCTAGATGTCTCACAAGGCGAGACATCCAGTCGATGCGGTGACCGCTCCAAAATACCCAGTTCAATCAACAATTAACCCATAATAAAGTATATTCAATGAATATAAAAAATGTGGAGTTAAAATTTATTATAACTCTACATGCAAATGTGTATAGGTGTAAGCACAAGTAGAGGTCGAACACTGGGAGGCGAAGGGAATGTATGGTGAAATTGATTGTGCAATTATTCAATTCAATGATCATGTCCAATTCTTTATTGTTTTTGTGGGTTTTTGATTATATATATATATTGATTTTTATAATTTTTATTTTTTTTATATTTTATATTTATTTTATTTTTATATTTTTAATTATATAATATAGATATGTATACATATATATAAAGAGATATATATATATATAAGAAGAGAGAGAGAGGAGTAGTATAAGGTTAAATATGTATATAAATACTCAATATATATTACATATAATAATTTTTTTTGGCTTTTTTTTATATTTTGTATATTTTTTAGTTATTTTTTTATGGAATTTTTCTAATTTTTTGTATTTTTAATTCCAAAAATGTCCCTAATATAGGACTAATTAACTAGGCCGAACATAATTTGGGTTTGAAAAATATAAAATAATCCCCAAAATTACCCAAATTAATTTTAATACATTAATAATAATATATAGATAATTATAAAAGAGAAAAATATATTTTTGGGACTTTTAAGGGTTTTTCTATTTTTTTAGATTTTCGGAGCTTTCTGATTTTTTTGTTTTTCTTTTTCTTGTTTTTAGGGTTTTTCAATTTCTGGACTCAATATATATGTAAATATACTATATATATTTTTTTAATTTTTCAAAAACATTTTATAATTTTTTTTGTATTTTATAAATTAAACAGTACAAAAGGGCTTCTTTTTCATTTTAATAATTAGGATAAATGCAAAAAATGTGAAATAAAATATGGGCGTGGAAGAACACTACATGAAGCACTTATCCTCATTTTTCTGAATTTTTAGAAGCACCCTAGGTATTTTTAATATATAGGTAAAAGACACAAAAATCAACCAGCCTGGCAGGGGTATTTTTGCAAATAACATAAGTGACAGGTGCATCAGTGCAAAAATTCCAACAGAAATAAACAGTTATTTTATATTTTAGAACTATTTTACAATTAATAAAAACTGCCAGGGGTTACGTGCACTTTTCTCGCGCCTCACGTGGGGCTGCACGTGAGGTGCGAAAGGACTTAAACATAATTCTAAGAAACTCAGGGTCCTTTCAGCAAAATTCACAATTTATTTACAACGTGCTATTTATTTTACAGTATTAAAAATTAAATACACAAAAAGGCGGGGGTATAGGTGAAGTTTACCCCCAAAGGCGCTGAATCCAACGGCTGGTATTCTTTCACTAATCCACGTGGCGCCTCCACATGCGCCGATGACGCTTCGCAGATGAGTGGTGAGGATTAGATCACCCAAGGTGATCTGACGGTCTGAGCGATGCTCCATCGAACGACTGTGATTGAAAATGGGACGTCATCTTCATCTAACGGCAAGGAGCTCACGTGCAAGAACAGGGAAGAACGCTCGCCTGGGCGAGCTTCTTCCGACCAGATCTCGCTCCTCCGCCGGTCTTCGCCGCACCTGAAGGTCCCAAAAGCTTCCTGGAAGGTCGCTTGATCTGCTGGAGGTGTTTGATCGGCCGGAGGCACCCTGGAGCGCCGCCACGAGCTCGGAGAAGGATCGGGGCTCCAGGTACCTCGGCCAGCTTGGATTCCGTTTCCTGGCGCTTCTTGGCGCACTAGACCTGCACAGGAAGAATGCATGGCTCGAGGGCGTCACCCTCGACCTGAGATTGAAGCTGTTAGCATTAAAGAGGGGTGAAGTGGCGAAGTCTCCAGCGAGCGGCAGAGGTGGAGCTTCGATTCGCGGATCCAAGTGAGAATCCGGTTGGACAAGGTGGCTGGGAGGTGGAGAAGGTGTAGGGGAACGAAATGACAGTGAAAGGGTGGTCGGAAAACAGTCGGGGAACGGTGGTGAAGTCGCCGGAGCTGTGCTCCGGCGAACTTCGAATTAACTAAACCTAGGCTAATTCTAACCACTAAACGCTAATCTAAAGACAGAAATGAAATGCTAAAACTAAAACCTATCTAAAACAAGTAAAAGCACAACTCTTATACCTGGGGGCCTCCAGGGAGCAGGGCGGACGCCGGAGCTCCGCCGCGACAAAATTTTCCTCCTCCTTGGGCCGAAGCAAGGTGCTGGGAAGCGCCTCCTGTCACGAGGGCTCATCCAGGTATCGATTCAAGCTTATTGGGAGGAATAAAATTGGCCAAATTCGGCCAAGGAGGAAGAAGAGCTTATTTATAGACATCCCTGGAGACCTTTATTGACCGGCTAAAATCGAATAATCGGCTGTATGTACAAGGGACAAAGAGATGCGGCAGGGATCATGATGCTTCTGGGTGAAAGTTTCGTGAAGGGACTGAAGGTGATGGAGCATCAGATCACGCGGGAAAAATGGAGGAAAAAGGGGGGAAAAGATGGTTCAGAGATGCCAGAGCTGGGATGGGACAGTTGACCAGGGGGTCAACGAAGGATGGTGCCCCATTGGTCCACGTCAGCCGCTAAAAGACAAAACAGGAAATTTGAGCCTAAATTGATTTATTTACCATAGTAAATGATTTTATTAGAATTTTTTAAAACATAAAAAATGTGTATTTTTTCATGTAGTATTTATTTGTGATTTTTATAGTATTTTTCGAAGTGTTTTATTATGGTTTTAATTTAATAATGTGTATATGTATGTATTTACATGTATTTTTGTGTATTTTATTTTTAATTTGTTTATTTTCTTTTATTATTTTATTGGCTTATTTTACAAATTTATAATTTATTTTTGTGAGTATAAAGGTATTTTTATTTAATTTTTAGGAGTTTATTTACATTTTTAAATGAATAGGTATATGCATATGTAAGTATACTTATAGGTATTTTACCTATATATTATATACTTTTTATTTATTTAAAGAATTTTATTTTGTTTTTATTTTGGATTTATATTTTTAATAAGTTATATATAATATAGACATTATTATAGAAGTATAAATGAATAAAAGAATAAAATAATAAAATCCCCTTTTATTTATGTACATTCTTAACATAGGTATTTTGCCTATGTATTACATAAGCTTATTTTATTTTACAAATTCTTTTTAGTTTTATTTTAATTTTAATATGTACATGTATTATATACATTATTTACAAAATTCTAAAAATACAATTTGCTAAAAATAATGAATAATGATTAAATGGAATATTTTAATCAGTACTATATACAATGAGGAGCCCAAAACCTAACTTCTACATATGAACTCCAAAAATTATGAAACCAATTTTATTAAATAGCTCTTGGAAAGCTATACACAATTAAAGGTGAGTTTGGGTGATTTGGAGTTTTTATTTGCAAGATATGGGTATGTGAAGTTGAGATTTTGGCTTTTTATTCTGTGTGTAAAATGTACACTGAGTGTTATTTTTACACAAACTCAATTTTGTATTTTTATTTACATTATTATCTACAACTTTTATGTACAAAGTTTCTTTATTTGGTGATTAATAATCATGTACAAAATATGTAACACCCCGTAATTTTTGATTTTCCTAAAGTTTTAAAACCTATTCAATATTATACTCAAAAGAAGCGTCTCGTCGTAAGCTTTCCAACGAGTCCAAAAATGCGTAATTCTGAGTTCGGATGTGGGAGATATGCTTGTTTTGGTGAAGAGGGGTCATGGATATTGAGGGGATTAATGGTTACGGGATTAGATAATTAATTACGAATTTAGGGCTATTTTAGGGATCCTAAAACTAGGGTTTTAGTCCTAACCTATATTAAGACCCCCATCCTTCATCTCCCCTCATTCTCACTTCTTTCCAAACCCTAATCCATCATTTTCTTCCCCCACAAGTCATTCTCTTATCCATTCTCCTCTCCTTCTTCAGAGAATCAAGGAGAGAAAGGTGCCACAACCAATATCAAAAGCTCTCGAAGCCGCGTAGCTTCGAGACAAGAAGAAGACGAGGAGGGCCATCGAAGGGAAAGGCAACCCTCTCAACGGATTCGTGATCGGGCGATCGAGCACGTGGATCAAAGACGTGCACGAGTATAGGTAACAGATCTTTGACTCTCTCCTATATTCTTTCGCATATACTGCGAGTTGGAGATTGTCTTTTGGGGTTGAATATCCGATTTTGATCCGACCCCGGGATCACCTCTTGCTGTTGGTACAATGTTGTGTTTGTCATCGAATAATTTATGTTTCTTGTAGGTTTTTGCATAATAGTTTAGAAATATATTTATTAAAAAGAAAAAGGCGTTATATGAATTTGAGGAATGTGGTAATACGGGGTTATGTGATTGGCATTAATGCATTTTGGACCATGATGCTGTGGGTCGAGAGGAAGAGTGGATATTAAAAGTTATCACCCTTGAAAGTGACTCTCCCATAGACCTGGTCGTGATTAGTGGAATGAGGATTTTGGAGTCCAACATAAATTAATTAGGATAATTGAGGATTTATGTTAGTTTGGAATGGTTGAATACCCGTTTTTGGACCCTAACTTTGTATTGACTTTATATATATACATACATCCTTCTCTACATTATAAGATATACTCCCTGCTAATCTTTTACAATGAATCATGTGCCAGTTTTGTTTACATGTTAAGAATTCACGTGAATATCATTAAGGAAAATTATTATACCCTGTGTTACAGACTTGGAATTATATGTTAAGAGTCGTAAAGAATGATGTTGACGCAAGATGCTTGGTTTCAGGTTCTAAGATAAGAATGTATATTTTTCTTTGGAAGTGTGAAGGAATAACATATGAATTAGTCTTTATTAGAATATATCATGTGGGAATATATTGTGCATACGAGAAATACATGATACACCATTAATTATGGCGCGTATATGTACCAAGTCTTCTCTCCGGGTAATTAGGGTAGAGTTGGTTTCCTACAGCGAGTATCGCGAGAACCACTAGTTATAGAACTCTATTTTTGGGTAATTTGGGTAGAGTTAGTTTTCTACAACGACTAATATGTGACCCACTAATTATAGATTTTTTTCTATAATTTAGAGTAAGCACATTTTTTTCTATACCACTTTTACGTAAAATATTTTCATGACCTTGAATAAAACGTATGCCTTTATATTATACCAAGATGTATTAAGTAAAACAACCCTCTAAAGATTAGGAAAAGCTTAGTAATATTCATGGTATGCGTATAAATCTCATAGAATGGAATTATCACACGGACTCTGTGGATTCTTCTTTTTTTGTTAAGAAAAGGGTGTGTGTTGTTAACGACTAGTTGTTAGTAAGGTCACTAATTTTAGGTGAATTATATGGCAATAGTTTTGATTTATATAATTTTATGATCTGTGTTTAGTTTGACAGGATAACATTAAATGCATAATATGAGCATAATGAGGACGCATCCTTAAATAGCACCGTTGGATGGAGATATGTGGTATCTAGGTGTTAAATGGATGGCTGGGTGATTCACAAAATCCATTTGCAAAATTCAGCCTTGATTGTTTTGGATAAAACAAAATAATACATAAGGGGGCGAAAAATTAGTACTACAAGGTGGGTGCACACCCTTGTGGCCCGGCTGAGCCGACAGTGAGTCATCCCCACTCGAGGGGCATCACAGAGTGGAGTGGTGGTAGGTACTCTGGTGGAATTGAGGTGGGTGCACGCGTGCATCGCACCTGTACGGACCCGTTTGTGTCACTTGTTTTGGAGCGAGCGAGACTCCTCCGGCAGACTCGGTTGACGGAGTTACGACTCTTCGGGCTAGTGCCCCATGTCACGGGTTGGAGTACTACCAACTAGACTAGCTGAAGGATCGCGTTTGCGCACGGGATTTAGGTTGCACTCTGAATGGAGTGTTGCAGACTTCATTCCTAGTGTAGGCTTTCTCCTTTGACGAACAAGTCCGGGATAAATAAATAAAAATATGGATTAAGATGTGTCAAAGAATTGGTCGTGATGGCATATGTGTTAAAGGCCCAAAAATATAAGTGATTGTATATTGCTATATGTTTTTTTTTGTTTTTTTACTGGTTCAGTTACTGCAATTGCATTACCTACCTATATTCTTTTGATTTTATTTGTTTTATCCTTACTGAATCAGTTGACTCATGAGTTACATTCTTTAGAAATCCAACAGGAAGTGTCGAGAAGGAGACGGAGGCTCGTATTTTTGGTGGTGCATCTGTAGGACATTGTTGAGGTGGAGGCTTAGTTCTGTAGTTGCTTTATTTCCCTCTGTTTCGTCTATTTATGATGTAATAAAGAGACTTTTGATACTTTTTTTTCATGTGGACGGTGGTGATCAATGGAAGCTTAGATTTTCTTCCCTATGTCCTTATTTTTGTATAAATGGTATATCATGCAGGTTATTTATGACTGTTGTTGGGTAATATTGAGAATGTTTGTTGAGATGAGTTACCGTTGAGGCGGGGCGTTTCAAAATAGGTGTCAAAACTGCATAAATGAATGAATAAATAAATGAGGTATTTATTGTATACTGGCCCTTATCTCCCCCTACTTTATTCCTTGTCGACCAATTCCATGCTGGCCTTGGTCTCGGGGTTCGGGTCATAAAATATTTGCAATATTTTATTCCTTTTTCTTTTTCTTCTCTTTATTCTATAATTTTGGCATTAAAAACCTTATTTTATGTACAATAAATACAATGAATAATGAATGCTATTATATACAAATTAGGCTATTTACATGCATTTGCTGGGGTTTTTAAGGCCAAAATGATAGAATAAAGGTGATGAAATGGAGATTCATCACCCTCCTATACTTGCCTTTGCTAGTCCCTAGCAAATACTTATGCAATAAGTACAAAAAGAATAAAGAATAAGAAGAAAAGAAAAAGAAAAAATAAAGAATTCAAAGAATAAATTGAATTGATCATGATTATTAAACTCATCTGTACAAAATCGAAGTTTGGAGCTCAGGTTAGACTTTGGTGTGAGAATGTGTGTGGAACCTAGTCGGGAACCAAATTTAAAACACAACAGCTTTCGAGAGTCACAGAACTCGGTTCAAATCACCTCAATAGCCAGGTCAGAACTAGCCTACATCATACGCAAACCCTTATGACTATGAAGCTGACTTGTACGGTGTAAGTGATGGTGGATCTCCCCAACTGAAATGACAAAGGAACTGACTTCTCCAGAATGACAACCCAATGATTCCCTAATCCAACCCTCTACCATCAAGGAGCGGGGTATTCCCTTCTAAGTTCAAGTGGCATCCGACTCAAGAGGAGGAGGTGGAGAAAAGAAGAATGAAAGTATAGATGGACGGCCAGATGATGGAGGACATAGGATTGTGTCTAATTTTCTCTCCCTCACATTGGAACAAGGAGCCTCTCGAGTGCCTTTTTACTCAACAAATGTAAATTTTTAGATTGTTGGTCAATGTATCCGTCAAGAGAGTTGGAGTCGTCTATACTTTTTTTTCTGGGAGTACACCGAGGTGTGTCTCTTTTGAGTATCTAAGATACTTTCGACACCCAAACTTGTAGCATTTACGATGCAGAGCCCTTTTTTTGGTGTTAGCATTACTCCTTGGTCCTAATTAGCACTTGGTCTAAATGGACACTTTGAAAATGTTTGGGAGCGCTCGCCATTGGTGGAAGCTCATTTATAATTTTGAGTTTGGATGATAGAGCTTTTCTTTGACATTTCATTGCTTTTGTTGCCTAGATCCACTGCTTTTACCAAATGTTGGTGCATACTGATCAACAATTATCATTAAGTTTTGTCACACCCTGGCACATAGGTAGATATCAAAGAGATAGCATGTGAATCTTGTTCACATACTGGTTAGGGTTTTGCTGACACTCAGGTTTTCTGAAGCCTTCATTAACTTTATCCCATCCTCGAATATCAATAGATCGGATCTAAACTCAAATCTCTAGTTCTAGTTCCTCAAGTGATTACTCAACTCATCTCATCAATCATGCAGGTGTGGAAGTGATTGTCCAGATCATATTCTTTTGAAGGTAGAGATGAAGAGTGCAATATAGCGCTCAAATATTTCAAACTAGGGTAGTGTGGATACGTAAGTTTAAAAACCCTAATAACTACAACATGTTTAATCAGACTCTCTAGATAACATAAATCAAGTGTCCTCAAAATCCTCAAGCCTTGAGTGAATGTGAATGTGTCAATAATACTCCAACCCCTTAGTTAGTGATTTTTGTGTGATTTTTGTTTTTGCAGATTTTTATGGATTTTTTTTGAATTCTTTGGAGAGACAATGACTGACCTAGGATCAAATGAATAAAAGTATCTACTCTCAGCCAATATGGGTGTAAGTAGGGTCTGATAGATGGACCTGTATTTCTTAAGGACGGTGCCTTCCATAGTGTCCTCTAAACCACTCACTCTGATAAGGGAGACTGAAGTTCCCTCATTGAAAGTATCTACTAAGCCTAGTAGTCAAAGTCAATTTTTCATTTTTTTGAAAAGGGATTATTTACACAAATTAATCCCTCAATTTTCAAGAAAACATTTTTACAAGGTTTGTACAAAATTCGGTTCACAAGAATACTAAAACCAAGCCCGAGAAAGATATTTCAAAAAATTTTAAAAATATGAGCTATGGCTAATGTAAATATACAGTCAAATATGACATACCCCCCTATACTTAAATTTTGTTATGTCCTCAGAGCACAAGTGTCATGAAGCCATGTCTCGATCAAATATAGGGTGATATAGCAGAACTGAAAATGATGGTCCCCCTATATCTAGGCCAAAAGTTGACCTAAGCATTAAGAAGACAACACGAGGGATGGATGACTAGGCGGGCCCCCTATACTTAGGCTAAAAATAGCCTAAGTAACGAATCTGACTTTGGGGGGGTGGGGGGGGTATTGTGGTTGGAGGAAAATTTACACTACAATACAAGGGCGGAGGGGTTGTTTTTACATAAGATGACGATCGGGGAGAGAGGGAGCGAGAGAGAGAGAGTGATTGTGGAATATACAGAGAGAGGGGGTGAGTGTATATATGCAAGTGTGTGTGTGTGTATGTGGGAGAGGGGTAGATCATCAAGTGATCTACTTCCTTTCTTCTTCTTCTTCTTCTTTTATTTTTTACAACATGCAAGCCCTCTAATGAGGACTGTTAAAATAAATATGCACATGCACCATTTTTTTACAGTATGCAAATGCAGGCTGATTGATAAAAGATCCCAAAATTTCTTTGCCAATTCTTTTGCGGCCTCTTCGGCGGAAGCTCCCGACTTGACATCTTCATGAAGATCAATCGTCCTCAATTTTCATGGGCCCTGCCACAAAAGAGAAAAGTTAGAAAAATACAGAGGAAATTAATCAACAGATATGATGCAAGAAATGATGCATGAAATGAGGACCTGTAAATCTTGAAATTATTCAACAAAGATAAGTCAAAATTCAATAAATAAATTAAGTTAAGTCGTGTCCCCGGCAACGACGCCATTTGATGAACGTCAAATTTGCCTCTTTAATAATAAGGAATTGTCGTAGTATAGAAGGCAAATTCAGTTCAGCAAAAACTACAATATTTGAAAGTTGTGGACTATTTTTACTTGGCAAGTCTACCAAGGTCGAACACAGGGACACAAGCTACTCTATCTATTTATTGATTTTTGATTAGTTAAAAGCAAGTGTGAAACAATCTTCAATTACAGGCTTCCATGCAGAAGCACAAGATGCATTAATGCAATAAAATGATGCATGTAATTTTTCGTTGATTTTTATGCAATTATAAGCTGATGCATGAGAGTAATGCAAGGGAACTTATGTGCAGAATAAAGGATTACAAATATACCCTAAAAGATAATGAGAAACATAATAGGAATAGAAATCCGGGTCATTTTGGTTACAAAACTAAAATCAGTCACCAAATCAGAGCAAGGACAAGTAGAGCAAGGTCATCATCTAACAATAAAAATCACTTCTTTTACTATGATGTCGGATGAGAAAATTAGACATGCCATGAGATAGATGAAGAAACAAGGGTCAATATGACACTATAATCATGCAATTTGGACCTACGATGCTCAAGTTATGAAGAAAACAATGCAGGGGCATAATTGTAAATAAAATGCAAGAAATAAAAAGGATAACTATTACAAATAGATCCCTGGAAGGACCCATTTGTAAATACCAAAATTTCCTTGGGATCCAGTGTAATTTTTCCATGCACGTGGGGGCATTTTTGTAATTCTTCAAACTCGCAAGGACCTCCCTATAAAATACCCAAGCGTGCACGTTCCGAGCATGCGCCTAGGGACCAATATGTAATTACCAAAACTTCCAGAGTCGTTCATGCAATTTACCCAAGCCCACGTGGGGGGGGGGGGCACTAGGCTCGAGAGGTGTAGTCGGCTCGAGACACGTGGCATGAGATGGTGGCTTGAGAGAAGGTTTGGTAGACCCGAGCCTATTGGTTTGGATTGAGGCTCGGGTCATCCACGTGTCTTCATCGTTGTCATCCGATCCAGATGATCGGACGACTCTTGTATCGTCTGGCTTCTCCGCAGGCCACTGGAGAAGGCTGTGCTCCGCGGGCTCGCCGGAGCTCCTCCGTGCGCCACACGCTTGCCTGAAAGTCGGTGAAGATCGTTGGACGACTGGCGAGGATCTTGGAGAAGCGACGAAGCTCCGGGAATGGTCAGAGCTTGAAGTCGACGAAGCCTCGCCGGAGGAAAGCAGCCCGATAGAGATCTGATACGAACACTGGCCAATGAAGATGGTAGCACCTGCAATTGTTAGCATAGTCGAAGCTCAATGTGCGTGAGTGATTTATGAGGTGAGTGAAGGCCCTGGGGTGACGTGGAGTGGAGGCCATTGCTCCTTCTCCGCCAAAGTGGAGGAGGAGATGGGTCAGAGCGGGGGAGGTTCTGAGGAATAGAGGGGTTGTCAGCGAGGATAAGGGTGAACTTGCGGAGATGGTTAGGTGATTAATGAAGGGTAGGAGTAAATAGAGGAGGTGCGATAATTAGGAGAAAAGGTAATGGAAGGTAGAGGAGATGACCTGGAGGTCAGAGAGGAACCGACGGAGGATGTGGCTTGGGCTGAGGTCCTAGAAGGTCCTCGGGTCGTCGCCTGGTGAGGTCAACCGAGTCCTCGGAGCTCAATGATGCTTAGAGCAGTCGTGACATGGTCGGGGACCATGGATCAACACCTGAGCACAGAGGATGTCGTCGCTCGCCAATGTTGCCCTCCGCTGTCACCGGAGGGGTGACGGAGACTGGGCCTCAGCCCGTGGATTGGTGGACGAGGGTTCAGGCGGCGGGGCGAAGGCCTTTATAGGCGGAGGAAGTCTGGCGGTTATGTGGTGGGGGAGGGGCATTTGAATGAGAAGTGAAGATGGGGCGGTAATGAATTAGGGAGGCTGGAGGTTACGCGAAGATGTAGGATCGAAGGGCTGTATGAACGTGTCGTTATGGAGCGGAGAGAAGGTCAGTAAGCGGCGTGAAAAAGGAAAAGGGGACGACGATCGTAACATCTGAAGAGAGGGGGGGGTTACGAAGGAAGAAGAAAATGTCTGGGCCGTTGGATCATGTGATCCAATGGTCCAGATGGCAGTGCGGACGGAGAGTAGGGATCATATCATAGAATCTGATCCTACAGTGGATAGACAGGCACTAAAGAGTGGCCCAGATGAAGTGTTTAGCATGTTGGATGGCTGGGAAGGATTGGGTGACGTGGAGCGTGGTGGACCGTAGGATATAAGTAGGATCAGACGACTGAAGTGAAAGGGCGACATGGAGAGATGCTGGTCGTCGGATCAAAAGAAGATCCAACGGCTGGTAGTGAGGCGCGATGAAGCAGTCTAGATGCGATCTAGGTGATGATCTGACAGTTGTGGATGGAGCTGAACATGCGGTTGAGATGGAGGAGGAATGAAGGGCATCCAACGGTCCAAGGAGGAGCGAGGTGGCAGAAGGAGGCGCGGTCCACGTGGGCGGCCCAGAAGGCGCCACGTGGCCCAATCAGAAAATTCAAAAATGTATATACAAAGAAAAATACAACAGAAATAGTTAGAGGCAAAATTAGGAAAAAGTTAAAACATAAAAGTTGTTCGTCTCGATGAGATCTACAAGTTTCGTGTTGGACAAAAAGTTAAAAGTGGTAATTCATACAAAAATATTTTTGGGGGTATTTTTAAGGGGGTAAAAACATCGTCTTTTTGGTTTTGAGTTGTTTTTGTAATTTTTTTAGTCTTTTAAAGGTTGGTGAATTATAGACAATTACTCATCCTGATTTTTAGGGGGTTTTGATAATAAAATATTTACAAGACAAATAATAACAAATAAATACAATTAATTAAGGTTAATTACACACAAGATAAAAAGGAGGATTTAATGGCAACTTTTATTGGTTTGTTTGAGCCAGGGGTTTAATTTGTGACTTTTATCATGATGAATTCGAGATTCATCAGTTACCACTATCCTTTTTTTGTAGTGATGAATCTTGTATGCATTCCTAAGAACAGAAATTTGTCCTTTCATTTTTTGAGGTATCAAAGGGGTATGGAAACACATAGAATAGAACTCTTGAATGGAAATTGAAAAGAGATGTAGCCATCGGGGCATCTAATTTCTCTCCACTTAGCTCCAAACCCCACCTCCACATGTGAACACCTTAAGGTCTCTTCCGGCTTATTTACATCAAACCATAGTTTTCTTTTTTCCAATACTTTAGCTCTTTCTATCTATTTCCTCCAGCCGAGAGAGAAAATTCCCTGCCCCTAGAACCCTGATGTGTTGCTCCAGCAGCCCTTGAAGCTTCAAGAAATGGAGCTACTGGTGCTCCCTTGCAGTCGTTGCAGCTGTTGCTCCCAGCAGCACAACTGTTGTTCCTCCTTCTATGAGAAGCTACTCCAAGCTGTTGGAGCAGTTCCTATTATATTGTTGCATGTTAATGCAGTTGTAGTAACAGATGAAGTCCAAGGTGAAAGAGCGACTGGAGCTTCCAAAGTAGCCATGCTATTGCATCCGATGCACTTGGGGCTAACAACCATTTGCTAGAATTGTTTCAATCAACATAACCAGCTGCTATTGCCAAATCAAATAATTGATCTGTTGTTGGATCCTCAATTTCAACCCCATTTTCTCCCTTTATGTTGTTGTCCAACAACTATTTTAGTTGTTGTTTGAAAAACGCCACCCGATCACTTCTTAATCCCTGCAAAAAGAAACAGAGAAAATGTCACGGTCGTTATATCGACCAGGTGGGTTTTGTCAGAAAAGATTAAGGATAACTTAATCTTTTTCTATTTTGATTATTCTCCAAAACTTAAGTGTAGAGCGGTTAAGCATGGGAGTGTCGAACTCAGGGAGGCAAACTGTTGGAAACTAGGGGTAAACTATACACTAAGGTAAACGATTTTCTAAATTTTTATTTTATTTTTAGGAATTTTTCTAGATTTTTATTTGAATTTTAATGAATTTTATATTATTTTTATGATTTTAAGGTATTTATATATATTTTTACTTTTGAAAATAGTTTGTAGATTTTTATTTATTTTTAAATTTGTTATTTTTATGTTTTAAATTTGTTTAACTATGGATTTTTAGATGGTTTTTAGAGTTTTATGAGTTTTGATTTATTTTTAAGGTAAAAGACTATTTTTTGAAAATTGTGATGTTTTTATGATTTCTAAAATTGAAATAAGTACGAAAAAATTTTATTTTGTTTTTAACTGAAAGTAGATGAAATTATATTTAAAATGATATGTTGTGCATTTTAGGGGATTTCTCTTTATTTAGTTATGATTTTCTGAGTTTTTTGAATTTTGTATTTTTATTGATTTTATTATTTAATTTTTGTATTTATTTTTATTTAATATGTAAAATATGGTAAAATATACTCAAGAAAATTTTATTAGGTTTTTTTAAAGACGTTATTATGTTTTTAATGTGTTTTGAAAGTTTGTTTAATATGTAATATAAAGTATGTATCAGAATTAGTATATAGTATATGGATATTTCTGTTATTTTCTGGAAAGTTGAGGGTGCGTGTGATAATGTAGAACTTCCGGGGTGCTGATGTAATTTTTTATGTTATCTACGTACAGATTGCATGAAGAACTCCTCGACCTAGACCTGTTCGTCATTTGAGAATCAACGAGGGTGAGAGTGCAAGATGCCCCGTAAAAAAATTTGGATCCTCACGTGTTGTGCACATGAGGACCTAAAACGGTTGGGTGGTGAGCTCGGACTATTGTCGACACATGGCTTTCTAAGGCACGTTAGATCGCTCTTGATCGACGGCCTCGACAGCTTTGGGAGCTCGATCCTATATGCGTGGCAGAATATCGTGCGTCCGATCAAGTATAATCGAGTGACTCTGCTTCTATCCAGAAGTATGGGATTGTTCTTCATGATTCCCCTTTCAAGCGCAAACGATGATCTTGGATCTGTATAGTTACGCAACGATCGATGACCTGGTGATGAGGTTAGTCGAGGGCAGCGACGATTGACGGCGATCCTCGAGGTGCAGCGGTGGTCTAGAAGTGGATCCCTAAGCGGTTCACTGTACGTTGTTCAATGGTGTGCACTGATCTCGCAGAGGTGCTTCTCCTGCTTAAAGATTCTCAATGATGCTCTGGTTTGGAATTTGCATCATATCGATCCTCGACTGCTTGAAGATTCAAGGTGCAGTACTTCGTATTAGCAAGAATTGCTCTATTTCAGGTCTCAATTAATGCGTTGGATTTAGAATTAGATGAGGTGATTCGCCTCCATCTTCTCAAATATTATCTATGATCTCCAGGGGGATGATGTTGCAGCTTGGTTCTCTAGTGGTGGAATTTTTTTGGAAATTGCCACGATTCAGATTGATGTCTAATCTCAGATTCCAGTTGTCGCCTCCGACGATCCATAAAACTCGGATGGTTAGAAGAACAGACGGCCAACGACCGGTCATTGAGATGGTTGATGGGGACAGAGAAGGTTGGCGGAGGGAGATGGATTCCAGGAAGGAAGAAGGAGATGGGGAAGAAGGGGGATTGGGAAAGGTGGAGAGAGAAAAAGATGGGAGAGCAAATGAAGAGGAAAAATAAAATAAAATAAACTGATTGTTAAGAATAATAATGTTAATAAATAAATAATAAGTTATTAATGATTATATTAAATTAATGATTTAATTTAATAATTTTGTAATTAAAAAAATAAATATGATTAATAAAATAATTAAGTATTAATTAAATAATTAAGTATGTAATTAAGTAATTACTTAAATAAATAAATGATAAATAAATAATTTAAATGATGAAATGAAATATTATTTATTTTAATTTAAAATAAATAAATAAAGTATTAATGTATTAAATAACAATAATAAAATACAGTTTATTGTACAATATACCAATACGGACCCGAAAATCACATTTTTCGCATTAACTCCGATTTTAGTGAAACCAATATCATTTTGTAGATAATTTAATAATATAATTTTTAAACCATGTTTGCTCATCTTGGAGTTCATACGACGGAGTTATGAGGTCCGAAAAAAAGTCGCGGCCTCGAGGCTTCAGATTTTATTTGTATTTTAACTTAGTTATATTTTTATAGAATTTTTGAAGATTTTAGGAAAAAGAATTAAGTTAATCAGGTTTACGGTTACTTAATTAAAAAAATAGGAAGTTTATACATATAATACATATAAACAACGGGTCCAAAAGGCCAAAATTCGTCGATTTTATTCGAGTATTTTTTTGATACTTTTAATAAATAGTATTAAGTAGAAAACATATTTTAAAAGTGAGTTTATTTCGTTTGGAGTTTTCTATAAATATTTGTGAACCTCATAAGTCGGTTTTTGCGGATTTTATAGTTCATTATGGTTATTTATTTTTGTGTTTAAATATTTTTATATTATTTTTATAAAATAATATTTATTTTTGGGGAAAACTTTTATAAAAGAAGTGTTTTGGTTTGGAATGATATAAGTGATGAATAAAATAGTTGAAGTATTTACATTGTGTAAAATAGGTAATTTATATTTTTGATCTTGATTTTCTTAATATTTATATAGCTTACGATTCTTATCACCCCCTACTTATTTATTTTATCAATCCGGTTAATATTGACTTGATCTCGGGGGTAGGATCAGTCTGTATATATTACATATCTCTAGTCTTCTTTCCTTTTATTTTTCTTTTTATTTTTATTCTTTTATTTTGGATAAAATAAGTGTTAATTATAGAATATTAACAAGTGTGGTTAGAATGATAATTAATTAGAATTAGTAATTATTTACATGTATTTTACCAAGGATTTTAGCCAAATAAAAGAATAAAGGCGATGAATCACAGATTTATCATTCCCCTTTACTTTACCTTTGCTAGTCCTTTAGAAAACACTTATTCTATAAATAAGTGCAAGAAAAAAGAAAAATAAAAAAGAAAATAAAAGAACTTAGAACATGTTAGTTTCTTCAAACCGAATTTCACTTCACCCAAAATCTGGAGGTTGGATTCAGACGTTTGGATTATTATTGTGATGCGACTCTATTAGAATTAGGATTTAAGCCTCGGCAACCCTCAAGTTCCACAAATCCTTATCCAAATTCACTCCAACAGCCAGTTCAGATCCACCTATCCATCGCGCAAACTTTTCGGCTTTGAAAGCAACTTGACTGTGTGTGAATGGTTTTAGATCTTCCCACTTAAATAAGCGATGAAACTGTCCATCCAATTACACACCCCCAATGGGCCCTTATCTAACAGCTTAGTCCTCGAGGGGGGGAGGATTTCCTTCTAAGGCCAGTTCGTGTTGTTTCCACAATCGAGTATAGAAAGAAGTAGAAGAATTGGAAGAGAAATGGAGTGTGATCGGTGTAATCATATCTCCTGTGAGTCTGGTCAGTTTAGCCAAGTCTCCACGAAGACATGCATGCTTTTCTGAAGCTCGTATCATTGTGGTCATTTTTGGTATTTGGCTTCTTTTTGGTTGTAATAATTATTGCACTGCATAGGTCTTTTATGCCCCAACGGATATAGCTTCTTTTCATTCCGCCTATTTTTTTGGGGTCTTAGAAATAATTGTGCCAGCAGATTCTTCCCTCATCCAAAGTTTTATTTCAATCTCAATCTCTCCCGTCTTACGACCTCATCAACGCCAGACAAGGATGGAAACACACCACCGAAATGGATTGCCCTTCGCAGCCTTATGCAAGTCGAGCTAAGTACAAAGTGCTTGAGTCAAAATTGGTTCAAATGGAGAAGAGTTAAACAGATGACATCGGGTGTGCTACTTAGACACTTTCAAGTTGAATTCCAAACACGGTCTCATGTAACCCAAAGAATTAAGTCTACAAGACCTGAAGAGTCTCAATTCACGTTACCAATAAAGTTCCTTTAGAATTAAGTGGATTAAGAACTAAACCAAGCTCCATCTCTCGGACTTAGATCCATTTGGTTCAAGAATCAAACTTGTTCTGAAAAATGCGAATGAATGCAACAAATTTTTTTATAAGGTAATTTTTTCATCTTAAATGTTTTAAATGAATTTTAAAGACTTTTACAAATTTTTGTTGAGTTTTAAGCTTTTCAAATTTTAGGGGTCTTTTTGAAAAAGTTAGTGGATTAATTTCAATTTAAACAAATTTTACACGGATTTTGTGTATTTTAATAAAGGATTTTATAGAAGTTTTATATACAAGCTTATACGATTTTTTACAAAATTTACAAGTGTTTTATTTACAACTTTTTAATGATTTTATCAAAGAATTTTACAACATTTTTTCTGTACAAAATTTTAAACTATTTTTTTATAAGTCATATTTACGGTTTTCTTACGGCTTTTGGAAATCCAAAATATACATCCATACTTTTAGAAAAATATATTATTAAAAATACGATAAAGTAGGAGTTATGGCTTCTAAAGTATATATAGCATATATGCGACACCCCTTATACTTAGCGTGAACTATGTCCTCATAAAGATCAAAGAAGTGGCAAAGGAAGACATAACTCAAGTCTAGATCAGTGAAAAGAATCTATACTACAATGACTCAAAGAACAACGAATAAAAGAATAGAAACCGATCGGCTCCTCTATACTTAGGATCAAGTAATCCTAAGGATAACAGACTCAAAATCGAAGATGATTGAGGTCAAGAGAATGTACACAACTCAATGGCTTAGCTTGTCTCCCCTATACTTATGGTAAAATGTCCCTAAGTATAGAGACGAAAATCAAAAGGTGAGGGACAAGCAAGGGAGCAGACGATACAAAAATTGACGACAATCAAAAGGGGAAATGAGCGAGATTACCCCCTATACTTAGGGTAAAGCACACCCTAAATATAGGCAACAACAAGGGTAATCGAACAGAACGATTTGAGCAACAATGGTGTCTACACTCCCCTATACTTAGGATAAAGCACATCCTAAGTACAGCAGAATTCTAGATGAACCTAAGGGGTGTAAGACAAATATAATAAGGAAAGAATAAAATCGAAAGTGTTTATACAAGTGAACAAAATGTACAAGCTCAAGAAAGCCGAAGAGTGACCTTCTTGCATGACCTAGGAATAATGGAATGTACAAGAGTCAGCTCAACATCATGGTCATCCATAGAGAAATTCATATCCGAATCATAGAGTGTCTGATCTGTGTCGATCGCTGAGGAGCGGCCCGGATAGACGAAAAGATGGACATAACCTACCTCTGAGAGATACTCCATAGTCTCTGAAGTAGACTCAAGAAAGAGGTCGAACTCTGCTACGATATGATCTATCTCCTCATCAACTAAGCCATTATCTAAATCTGCGTGAAAAGGGGACTCAACAACTTCGCTACTAGAAGGCTTGAATGAAGGATCTTCAACTAGATCGGGTCCGGCCTTCGAAGCACGTGCCACCAGCGGTTTTGTCTCGATGACGTAGATACTGCGGATCTCGTCAACACATCTCTAGATATGTGTACTCAGATCACCAAAAGATGTGCTCTTCAAGCTTTCCTCTCTAGAGAGGAAATCTCGAGTCTCTATAGAATCAGGAGGAATATGATCATGTTCGGTCTCAGTTGTGATCCCACATGCCTCTGTATCTGAGGGTCCAGAAATGCATTCGTCTGTTGGCAGAGTCTCTATTGGCTCAGAGCTCGGCACCATGTTGTTGGAAGGGAATGTGACACTGTCTATCCCATAATCAATTACGGCCTTAGTTAAAGAATAATAGCAGCATCATGTGATGGTACTGATGATTCAGAGTCTATGACAACAAAATCTACAGTGAATTTTGTACCTTGTACCATCACGGCAACGTCCTTAAATATTCCCTTCGGCCTCTTGACCAATCGATCTAGAAATTGAAGAATTATTCAGGCTCGCTTCAGAGGCCCTAAAGGAAGAGTATCTAGAAGATGGAAGGGTAAAATATTCACTGACGATCCACTGTCTAACAATATATGCTCGAACTCATGATATGAAATCTGACAACTGACAAATGGTGTTCCCTGTCTTTCTTTCTTCTTGGGAGAGTTTTGCTGGATGGCGCAACATGTGGCAATGGTCAACACTTGTTTTTCAGAGTAGTGATTACGCATCTTCTTCCTTTACGGTGTGGTATACTGCTTCAGACATTTTTGAAGAAGAGGAATGTGGACCAATGCCTCCGAAAGAGTGAGTTTAATTTGAATTCAGTCCATCATCTCTTTCACAATTTTTGACTCTTGGATTTTTCTTAAATTTTCTGTATTCCTCCCAACCCAAGATTTATAGCATCCGAAAAGATTATCTTTACATCCTCCTCAACCATATATACACGCGGAGGATCATAAGAAAAAGATGAAGATCTTTTTCTAAAATGGGGACTAGCTCCATGAAGAGTAGAAACTAGAGATCCATCAGATAAATTCAGAGTCTTGTTTTTATTTTTGTTTTTATATTTTCTTCTTTTTTTGTGATTTTTCACTTTTGCTATGTGAAGAATCAGAATCTGAATGTGCTCCCACATCGTTGCCTGCTACACACTCCTCACCCCTAAATGTCTCAGGAACTGCATGTTGCTTTTGATCACCATGGGAACTGGAGGGAATAGAATTCAACAATTCAGGTGAGATAGAAAAATATGAAACTGATCTCTGCTGTGTGACGATGCTGGCAATAAAATCTCTGAAGGTGTCCATCTGTTCTCTACGATAGGCAGTTTGCTCATGATTCAAATGGACGAAATGATTGAATGTGGAATCGTATATATCATGCCTCTAGAAAGTAGTGTCCCACATCCATCTTGGGTTACCGAAGATGCTCAAAACGATCAAGTGAATCTGAGAAGATATGCTCCTGAGGTGGTTGCTTGTAGCACTGGTCCTAATATGGAAACTGAATTGGCTGATACGTCGACTGAAACAGTAAGGGCTCTCGCTCGGTCTCTTCGATTAATTGAAGAGCAGATATCCAAAGTTCCTGAACAGGTAAGCATGAGATCGACTCATACTCTAGCTGGAAACTCAATGGAAGAAGTCTCGTTCTCTAAAGATAAGAGCTCTCCACTACTGGCTCAACGTCCATCCTTAAGACTGCATCAGTGTTCACATCAACTGTCTGGTGTGCGGTCTCTAGATAAACTGGAGGTGGATCGCATCTAAATGGTCTGTAATATCCTTCGTTGTGTCGTCTTGACATCATAAATCTCTCTGAATAGATTCCAAAGTGAATCCTCATCAAGACTACGGTGTGAATCACCACACTAGGCATCGATCAATGCTTGCTGCTTTGCGGTCATCCTCGGATAAAATATCTGAGCTAGCTCAGCTTTGGAAATCCTGTGATCTAGAAATCTCCTCAGAAGAACATGAAATCGGAGCCACATATCCCGTAGTGGATCGTGGGGATCATGCGAAAATTCTCTGATAATTGACCGCCTGAAATTTTCTCGGATAATGGGGTAAAATTTTTTAAGAAAAGTTGTTCGCAGAGTATCCCAAGTAGATCTCTCCTTTCCCAAATGTCGGAATCATCTTGCGGTGCCTTCCTTGAGTGTCAAGGGAAATTTTTCATCATGGCATCCTCAGGTGTAATATCCGAGTAAAAACGAGTGCTAGAAATCTCCTCGAACTCATAAAGATGCTCGTACGATTCCTTGTGTGGCTTTCCATGAAACTTTGATAGCAGTGAAACGAAGTCTGAATCAATCAGAAAAATTGGCAAAGCTGAAGTAGAAACTGACTTAGCTCCTGATGTCGGCTGCTCAGTCCGCACCCTCGTCTCAGCAACTAGTGGACCCGAATCTCTCATCTGATCTGGAATCGGCTCACGGATTTCATAGATCTGCCCAGTTGTTACTGTGACTGAAGGTTGACTCGATGGAGACGAAGAGAAAGAGATAGAAGGAGACAGAGAAGATACGTAAACAAAAGGAGATGATTCTCCAAGGTTAGAGCGCTCGAAGAAAATTAGAGGACTTAATTCGGGTTCGAGACACGAGACGTCTCGAGCCGACCTAGATGATTGGGTAGATGCGCCTGGATCGAGTTCTGATGAAGCTCGGCTATCGTAGCCTCTAACGTTGCGGCAAAGGGGGAGTCTCGAGTATGGCGGAGCACGAAGCTTCAACACCAATGATCTCGCCAGAATCTCGCACCTGAACCTCGCTACTACTTCCTCGAGAAAATCGGCTCCTGTCACGAACAAGGAGGAAGGAGCTCACTGGATTGGGGGATATGCAAATGGCAGATATGGCTCGAGGAGGTCGGCGAGGGATATTTATAGAAATGGTGGAGTCCGGTCACTGGCCATGGTGACTGGATGCGTGGGCATTAGAAGAACGGCCGGCCAACGGGCCGACCGTTGAGACGGTTGACGGTGACGGAGAGGGTTGGTGGAGGGAGATGGGTTCCAGGGAGGAAGAAGTAGACGGGTAAGAAGGGGTATTGGGAAAGGTGGAGAGAGAAAATGAAGGGGAAAATTAAAATAAATTAAACTAATTATTAAGAATAACAATGTTAATAAATAAATGATTAAAATTATTAATAATTATATTAAATTAATGATTTAATTTAATAATTTCAAATTAAATAATTAAATATGATTAAGAAAGTAATTAAGTATGTTTTTTCTTAAATTAATAAATAAATGATAAATAAATAATTTAAGTAAATAATTTAAATAAAGAAATGAAATATTATTTATTTTAATTTAAAATAAATAACTAAAATATTAATTTATTAAAAATAATAATAAGTTACGGTGATTGTACAACATACCAATACCGAACCGAAAACTACTTTTTTCGCATTAACTCCGATTTTAGCGAAAGTAATGTCATTTTGTAGATAATTGAATAATATAATTTTTAGAACCGAGTTTGCTTAATTCGAAATTCTTACGACCGAGTTATGAGGACCGGAAGAAAAAAGTAGCGGCTTCGAGGTTTCAGGTTTTATTTGTATTTTAACTTAGTTATATTTTTATATTTTTATATATAATTTTAGAAGATTTTATGAAAAAGAATTAAGTTAATCAGGTTTACGGTTATTTAATTAAAAAATCGGGAGGTTTATACATATAGTATACACAAACAACGGGTCCAAAAAGCCGAAACTCACCGGTTTTATTCGAATATTTTTTTGATCTTTTTAATAAATAGTATTAAGTAGAAAACATATTTTAAAAGTGAGTTTGTTTCGTTTTGAGTTTTTTATAAATAGTTATGAACCTTGGAAGTTGGCTTTTGTGGCTTTTACGGTTCCTTAGGGTTAATTATTTTTGTGTTGAAATATTTTTATGATATTTTTATAAATATATATATATATATATATATTTGAATACATTTTGTAAAAGAAGTATTTTGGTTTGGAATGATATAAGTGATGAATAAAATAGGTGAAGTATTTACATTGTGTAAAATGGGTAATTTATATTTTTGGTCTTGATTTTCTTAAAATATAGCTTAGGATCCTTATCTGCTCCTACTTATTTATTTTGTCAATCCGGTCAATATTTACATGGTCTCGGGGTTAGGACCAGTCTGTATATATTACATATCTCCATCCTTCTTTTCTTTTATTTTTATTTTTATTTTTATTCTTTTATTTTGGATAAAATAAGTGTTAATTATAGAATATTAACAAGTATGGTTAGAATGATAATTAGTTAGAATTAGTGATTATTTACAAGTATTTTACCAAGGATTTTAGACAACATGAAAGAATAAAGACGATGAATCACATATTCATCATTGTTGCGTGCTAAATCAAGCCCCAATTATCCTCAAAACTTAAAGGATTAAAGGTACAATCTCCCTACTCTCTTGTTGCCTTCTATGCATGTTTTTAGATTCAATTTAAGACCACTATTATACTTGATTTCATGATGAAATATGATGAATTTGTGGTTCAGTTACATATAATTGGACCTAACTTCAAATCATTGCATATGCCACTAATTTATGATGAAAAATCAAAGAAATTTAAGGTGATTTGTATGTATTAGGATCTAAAAGTTAGACCACTATTTAGGTATTGTTCATTCCTTAAGTTTAAGAGAATTGGGGGATAAAATAGCACGATTTGAGTCTGAATAATTCAGACCACAAATAGCTAGAGGTTTCATCCTCAAATTGTGAAGAATTGAGGGTGAATTGCATGCATTAAGATCTAGTTTCATATTATGATATACTATAGTTTTCATACTTGAATAATGATATTTTGGGAATGAATTAGTATGATATTGAGTCCCAATTCAGACTACTAAATAAGCCCCTGATCTCAAGTAGAAAGATGAAAATTTTGGTATGTCTAGCAAGCAATAGATCTTAATTTCAGATCTATAATTGCTTTAGATTTTGCATACTTGAATAAGGAGAATTTTAGGATGAATTAACATGCAATTGGACTTTAAATTTCAAATCAATAAGCCACAAATTTCCTTGTTTGAAATATCATCCAATTTGGGAGTTCTTGCATAAATTATTGCTGCTCAAAAGTCCTGAATTTGTAAAATAACCTCCAAATACAAATTGTTTTTAGTTCATGATTTCACATTCTAAAATATGAAATTTGAGGATTTTTGTATGAGATTTTCGATTGTTCAAAAGTCAATAAATTGTGGAATTAGTACTTAATCCATACCAATCCCATAACTCCAGATCTTAAAGTTTAAGATTTAAAAGTTGAAATTTTTAGCATGCAAGTTATAGTTTCCAATAACATTGATTGAGAATATCAAGATTTATCCCAGATCATTTCTAAGCTTTTGATCTAGAAATGAAATGTTGAGAAATTAGGGGTTAGCATGCAATTTAAGGATAACTTCAGACCTAATAACTACTAATTTCATATGGATTGAAGACAAATTAAGGGTGAGTTGTACACAATTAAGTCATGTTTTAAGAGTATCAATTAGCCAGTGATCTCATGATAAAAAATTAGAGGCTTGGGGACGAGTTAGTACACAAGTTGAGATAAATTTTGGATTTAAATGAGTAACACTTAATCTCATGACTAAATTAGAAAAATTAGAAATTTTATATCAATCTAAACTTGAATCGAGATCTAATAAACTTTCTTCTAATCTCAGGATTTGAAAAATGTGAACATTGGGGTATTTTCATCTAGGGGACTTATAAAATTTTGATGAATAATCATGCCACTAAATTAAGAGTTAAGAAAAGTTTGGAGATTTCTGCAATGAATTGAACTTAGATCCATATCCGATGAACAATTTATAATCTCGTGATTTTAGAAATGATAACCTGTGACCACAAAGGTCGTTCATCTTCATGAAATAATCCTTTAGGTATTCTTTTCTAACTATAGATTACTATTAACAGAATTATTGACAACATACCTAGATCTATATAGTCAACCACAGTAAGGACCGAAAAAGGATGAGGAATCAAGTCAGTGATGGTGATTCAGGAATGAATGATAATTAAGAGTGCTAGTCTTAGCGACCCTTATACCTGACTATGCATGGGTGTGGTGATCCTCAGCTGGGCGGGAGATAGGAAGCCTAGTTAGGTCACCGATTGCTTAGTGTGTGGGTGTTGGATCCCAGTCTTTTCTCGGGTTTTTTAGTGATCGCTTGTAGTTTTTCGCCTCTTTGGATCCATAGGTTTTCATTTTTAACCATTCCGCTGACCTTGTGTTCTTTAGGGTGCTTAGGTTGAAGCGCCCTTAGTTTTGATTTTCCTTACGAGCGTGTTTGCCCATACTGGTGAAGAAACTATGATTCATCGCCTTTATTTGTTCATTTTGATTGAAATCCTTGGTAAAATACATGTAAATATTCACTAATTCCCAATAATTAACATTCTAATAATGTTTATTAATATTATATATTTAATACTTCTTTTATCCGAAATAAAAAGAGAAAAAGAGAAAATAAAGAAAAGAAGGATGTATATAAAATATATACAGACTGATCCTAACCCTGAGACCGGGTCAATATTGACTAGGTTGATAAAATAAATAAGTAGGAAGAGATAAGGATGTTTAATATATAAAAATATCAGAAAATCGATATCACAAAAATATATTCACATTTTTCATCTTTTAAATATTTCTCCTATTTTATTTTTCATTAAGAACACCTTAAATAAAAATATTTTCTTCATAAAGTTGTTTATAAAAATATATACTAATTTATAAAAATATCAGAAAAATTATTTAATACAAAAATAAAATATTACAACGAACCCCAAAAGTCGTAAAACTGAATTCCAAGTTCATAACTATTTATAGAAAACTCTAAATCAGACAAACTCATTTTATTAAAAATATGAACAAAATATTATAATAAAATGGGTGAGTTTTGGCGTTTGAGCCCCTTTGTCTATATGTACTATACGTAGAAACTTCTTGATTTTATAATTAATTATCTATAACTCCATTTAACTTAATTTCTTTTCTATAATGTTTCTAATGAACAGAAAAACATGAAATTATAATTTAAGCCAAAATATCAATAAATCCTAAGGTTATGAAAACCGTGACCTAAAATTTTCGGACCTCGTAATTCGGCCATATGAACTCCGAATTGAGAAAACTCCATTTTAAAGTTTTTTTTATTTAATTATTATCAAATGACACTAATTCTGCTAAAATCAGAGTTAATATGCAGAATGTTGATTTTGGGACCATATTGATATATAATGTACAATGTACCTTAATTTATATTATTTAATATATGTTATTTATTATATTTATATAATGTTATTTATTAAATTAAATTAAATAAAGATTATTTAATTATCTATTTACTAATTAATTAATTATTTAATTACTACTTATTATTTAATTATTCATTAAGTTGTTTAATTATTTCAATAATTATATATAATTAATTATTTAATTACTAAATATTTATTTAATTATGTAATTGTCCATCTAATTATTCCTTAAATTATATAGCTATTAAATTATTTTGATTTAATTTAATTTAATTATTTATTTATTCTTCTCTCTCTCTCTCTTGCTTCTCCCTTTCCCCCACACCTTTTTCCTACTTTTCCCCTGCCTGCACCGCTCCTTCCTTCTTCCCCAACTACTCCAACGGCCAAGCCGTTGGCCGGTATTCCAACCTCCTCGCGGTCACGGGACTGCTATACTGGTGACCGAAGCCGCTTCCTTTCCCCCACATCTTCTCTCCTATATAAACTCGTCTCCCCTTCATCTGAGAGGCCATCTGCCATTTTCCTCCTTCCACTATCTGTTAGCTCCGACGAGAAACAACAATGACATAGCTAGAGTCCCCATCATCAAAGCGAGGTATAGAGAAAGGAGAAGGGCAAGATCCTCGACGCATCGTGAAGCTTCGTGCTCCACCCCGTGGGCCTCCCAGATCTACCGCTGGTAGAGGCGATAACCTTTGGATCTGCTGCTCCATATTCCATGCAACTACCTTCGCCGACATCACTATGTTCACCTTCCTGGTTAGTATTCCCCTGATTTCATCTCTTCTATGATATCTTCCTCCACCCTATTTCCCTCATTCTACCCTGCTACTTTTCCTCCATTTTTCGTGGATTGATACTGCATCCACATTTTTTCATCTCCACACCCTTCAAAGATTTCCATTCACGTTCTCTATTTGCATCTGGATCGAGACATATACCTTGAGTTGGTGAACAACTTGCAGGTCTCTGATATCTGAAGCAAGACCTCAATATAGCACCAGCATAGCACAAGACCTGATCAAGCGTGAGTATAAGACCCGGAGATCTATGAGATTTTGCCACAAAGAATAACCAGATCAGACCTCAATCTGGGACCATCGCAAGCCATCATCTAAAGATGCACACATCTGATCTTCGTCGCCAACAAAGATCAGATCCTTGAGGGCTCTGCCACCTTCAATAAAAAAGGGAAAGAACAACTTCCATTCTAGATTGAAGAGAAGCCGTTGGATTAGTTTTAATCGGATAGACCCAATAAGGACATGCGTCAGCATTTAAAGTTGTGTCGCCCCATCGCTTGCTCGCCTCACGTGTAAGGCACGTGAGGTCGAGAAATCTTTTGGGCAATTTTTGATCTTGCCCCTAGAATTTTTTATTTGCTAGTAGGTTCTGCTCAAGATAAGTCACGTGCAAACCACGTGCTCTATTGACATTTTTTCCCATTACACCCTTTGATTTTCTACTAATTTCACGTAGCCCACAATATTTTTAGAAAATAACCACCATACCCCTATAACAATATACCTATACTATACGTACTACATACATAAAAAATAAAAAATATAAAAAATATAAAAATATAATAAAAATACATATATATTGTATTTTACTCTATATATAGTATTAAATTAGTTTGAATATTAAAAATATTTTCTATTTTAAATAGATGTTTAAAATTACAAAAATATAATAAACTTCACAAATCATAAAAAAACACCTTTAAAAACCTTATAAAAATCATCTTCAGTGTATTTTCATATAAATTCAAAAATAAAATAAAAATTGAATAGTAAAACCGATAAAAAATATAAATTCACAAAAACTTGTAAAAATCATAACTAAATCAATAAAAATTGCATAAAAATGTACAATATATTATTTCCAAGATATTTTCCTCAACTTCATATAGTAAAAGTAAAATAATAATATTTTCAATTTGTTTTCTATTTTATAAATCAAAAATAAAAATCTATTTTCAATAAAAAAAATTTTTTAAAATTAGAAACCAAATAAAAATAATAAAATAAATTTAAAAATTAAATAAAAATCACAAAACATTTAAAACTTATAAAAAAATCAAAATTAAAACCAAGATATAAAATTACAAAATTTATACCTAAAATCTTTCATGGGTATATAAAATCATAAAAATAATATAAAATCCATAAAATAAAAAAATTAGAGGAAAATCCCCTAAAGTAAATAAAACTGAGAAACCAATAAAACCTTAGTTTTTTATAATTTTACATTAGTTTATAATAGTTTGCCTCCCTAAGTTCGACACACCTATACTTGACACTACACACATCTAGTTTAGGAGTATAAATTAAAAAATATTTTTTCTGGCAAAATTACTTGACCGAAATAGCAATGATAGTTTATTCTTTTAGAGCTATCAGATAGGGTGACTTTTCAGATGGTGTCGTTGTCAGGGAGGCAACGCTCGGGTAGATCGTTGAAGCTAGGATTAAGGTTTCCTCATTTCCGTTTCACAATCTTATTTTTTTCACTTCAGGACGTTTTCTTTCTGATTTGTGCTACACGAGTTTTAAGCCGCACAACTGAGAACCAAAGAGACGACATGTTGTTTTTTGTATTAACCACTGTAAAAAAAATAAGGGCAATTGACTGTTTTTCTATTTTGTAGAAAAGGGCCCTGTAAGGGCATCATGATTTTTTCTATTTTCTATTTTGTAGATTTCCGGAGTCTGTTGAGGTTAACAATATATATATATATATATATATATATAGAGAGAGAGAGAGAGAGAGAGCGAGGTAAATGGGGCTGCCCCTAGGGAGTAGCCAAGTGGGCTACTCCCACCCTTATTTTTCTCTTATTTTTTTATTTTTTTGGAAAATAAAAATTTGTATATTCATAATTATATCCCTCTCACATTCTATTAAAATTTCGTCAGAAACAGAGACTCCTACGGCCTCCATCCAAACATGGTCGATTTAAAAAATCCTGTGACCGTTAAAAAAATGACGTCTGGATGGAGGGCTTAGGAGTCTCTGTTTCTGACGAAATTTTAATAAAATGTGAGAGGGATATAATGATGAATATACAAATTTTTATTTTCCAAAAAAAATAAAAAAATGAGGGAAAATAGGGGTGGGAGTAGCCAAGTTGGCTACTCCCTGGGAGCAGCCCCATTTTACCCATATATATATATATATATATATATATATATATTTTGTATGGGATAAATGGGGCTGCCCCCTGGGGGGAGCTAACTTGGCTCCCCCCGCCCCATTTCGCCCGATTTTTTATTTTTTTTTGAAATTTTCTTCCGTGGAATTTCATCACTATATCCCTATATTATGTCATTAAAATTTCGTGTGAAACAGAGATTCTTACGGCCTCCATCCAGACAGTCATTTTTTAACGGTAACAGGATTTTTTAAATCGACCCCGTTTGGATGGAGGTCGTAGGAGTCTCTGTTTCGCACGAAATTTTAATAGCATAATATAGGGATTTAATAACGAATTTACACGGTTTTAGATTTCAAAAAAAAATAAAAAAATTATGTCAAAAAGATGCGGGGGGAGCTAAGTTAGCTCCCCCTAGGGGGCATACACATTTTACCCTATTTGTATATATGTATATATGTTGAGTAGTATGTCCTTGTCAAGTACATTGGTAATAACGATATTATATTGAATCTACGTAGCAATATACTCAGCCATCAATAAAAATTTCATAAATTTTCGTTGGAATACACTATTCCGTTTAACGTGAAATCCCGATCTGAGGCATTGAGTCACGGTACTTGAACGATCAGTCTCACGCATCATTGAGGACTTAAGGAGAACCATACAAGCATGCATACATTTATTTCACATTTATTGCGGAACATAAGAAAGAAACCGATCGAGGATGCCATCACCTTGCATCGTTACATATATAATGAATGCCTAAAGAGACTTATTTAGAGATGCATATATAGGATGCGCATAAATTGGACACACTTGATCGATATATTCATACATGATCATTTAGATCTTGGTATTGGTGGCCCATATTGGCGGACCATAGGCAGATCCTGACTTAGGACCGTAGATGACGAGATTGCGATCGGCCTGAAGAATGAGCGTGTAGGTGCCGGGTGTCCTATTAGTGTTGCTAGCCCATTGGGGTTTACCATCTGTATTGTAAATCACGAGATTGCCATCATCTTGCATGGCGACCCGCAAGTTGGTGCCTTTCCCGTATGTTCCTGAGGCCCATATGGGCTTCCCGGCATCGTAGAGGCAAAGATTGCCATCCGTTTGCATGACAAACGAATAATTCCCATATGTGAGTTGCTGACCCGCTAGAAGGGATGCTGGACTCGCCAGAATGTCTCCCAAGGCGGAAGAAGTTGCCATTGCGATTAGATAATCTCTTCTCTTCGCTACAGCCTAGAGATGTCAAGGATTTGCTTGGTGAGCATTGCCTCCACCGGGTTGGTATTTATAATTACAGGCCATCTATCTATATGGCGTGTGGGGCCTTCGTGATGTTATATTATTTATTCCTACCTACTGTCTAAGTCTCCCGTGAAATGGATCGGATTGAGATCTTTATTTACCGTGATGTGATGTGATCCCACGCGTTTTAATCGTGCCAATGCACATCTGTCTCGGTTCTAGATAAGGTACAATTTAGATCTCTCGGATCGAATTGGAAAGGTCCCCCCAAGTCGTGCCAATGCACATCTGTCTCAGATCTACGTCGGTGTAGAATCTTGTGATTGGCTCGCTCATGCTTTCCTCAACCATGATCATATCCGTTCCCTTTTTCCATGTGCACTGTAATCGTAATTATCTCCTTTCTCTTTCCATCAATTTCTTTTTTTTACTTCTTCTAAATATTGATGTGGACATGCTAACAACCAAAAGACTGAGATTTCTATTCAAAGATCGGAATATAAAATAATATATACGTATACACGCACTTATAGACAAATATAATATCGTGTTAGTAAACAAGTTGTTGTATTTGATAGTAATATAATTAGGTTTTATTTTAGTAATCTTATGCTATTACATTGGATTTTTATTTGATTTCAATTAGAAAATCAACTAACATCGGAAGGAAAGTTGGAAAATCTTAAATTTGAAACAAGGTGAGTCATAGGATGCTTTGATGATGTCTGAGATCTTATAAGTGTGAGGTTCCTTCTCGAATTCTAACCCAGAAATTCTATAGTATAGAGTTCATAAAGCTTCTGAGTTTACAATGTTCCAAGCCTCCGACCCTTTGTTGTCTTTTCATGGAGAATACAATCTCATCCGACCTCATTTCCTTGTATATCATTATCCCTCCAAAGTAAGTTCTTTCGAATATTGTCTTTGTGAGTCCCCTCGAACGTTAAACAAATCATTATCTCCAATAAATAAGATATTTTTATATCATGGACCTTAAAAACTTTGTGAATTATTTTCTTCTCCATGTATTATTCATAATTATCATGTAAACCCTGCAAACTTGTTTCGTCTTACATCACAACCCTTGCCATCAATTCTTAGTCTTTTTGGGTTAATATCTTGAGTTAGTCTTGAGTTAATCAAATCATTAAGAAGATCCGACGGTAGATTTTCCCTTCTATCTCCTTCCTTCTCCTCTCCTCCTTCTTTTTCATCTTTTTCTTCTCATTTCCACATGCTTGAAATCTACTGTCCCCCATAGTATGGCTTGCACTTAGAGTTAAAGGCAATTTATTTGTGCGCGTAACCTTGAAAATAAAGAGGAGAAACGCTGGGCTACAACCCAGCTATAGAAGCAGCACGATGGACTCAGTTTCCCGGAATGGCTCAACCATTGAAAAACCACTCGATCTACTACTCAAAAAAGAATAGTGTCGCTAAATCGATTAGGTGAATTTCAAAAAAAATATTTTTGTTATTTATACTCCTAAACTCAAAGGTATAGCGATAAGTACATGAGTGTCAAACTCAGGGAGGCAAAATGTGGAAAACTAAGGTAAAATAATAGATAAACTAAGGTGAAGATGTTTCTTGATTTTTATTTATTTTTAATACATTTTATTTTAAATTGATTTTATGAATTTTATATTAGTTTTATGATTTTGTATACCTATTGAATAAAAATATAAGGATTTTATTTAATATTTTTATTTAGTTTTTATTTTGTAATTTTTATGTGACAAATTTTATTTTTTTTATTTTTGTGTGTTTTTAAAGGTTTTTAGGATTTTTATATGTTTTGGATTATTTTGAATGAAGAAATCAAGTTTTTTATTTAAAATAGGGAACTATTTCTGGATTTAAACAATAAAAAATATTTTTATTTTATTTTTACTGGAAAGTAGGTAAAAAATCTTTTCAACGAGGCATTATTTATTTTTTTGATTTTTGTAGAATTATTTATGAATTTTTAAAATTTTTATGTATTTTTATTTTTTATTGGGGTTTAATATTTGATTTTTACCTTATTTTTTATTTAATTTGTAAAATAAAGTAAAATATACATGAAGTAAAAATTTTAGCATTTTTAAAAGTTTTTTATTTGTGTATGTTTATGAATTTAAGTATTTTCTGTATTTTAATGATTTATTTAAAAATAAAAATTATTTTTATTTTTGGAAAATATTATAATATTACATATAGTATAATAGTACGTATTTTTACATATTTGTTTTATATTTTTTATATTTTATTTGGTTCTGTACTTATTTAATATGTATAGCATTAATATACAATATATAAGGACATGGGTGTAATAGTTTGGAAATACTGGGATGCGTGTGAATATTAGAAAACTGCATTGGCATGCTTGTAAAATGCTCAAAGAAAGCACGTGCACGTCCACGTGATTGCTCAGCCACCGATGAGCGACCAACTGACTAGGGTTAAGTAATATCATGGGTCGTTGCGACCTCAATCATCTAACCGAACTCAACAAGAAAGTCAATACCACATGAATAAATCAATCAAAGCACAAAATCAAGGAAATGTCAGCGATCTCCGTTATTTATTTAACCTTGTAGAGCGACAAGGGTCAAACTCAAGGAGCACGGAAATGTACGAAGTAGTCAGGATTCAGATGAATAAAAACATATATTTGTGTTTTTCTATTTGCAAATTCTTTATATTTTTCAATCAAATAAGGCAAGCAAGAAAACAAGGTTAATACACACACAAGCAAGCCTTTTCAATTTTTATTAAGAGTAAAAATGCTCAAAAACATGAAACAAAAATATTTTTGTATTTTTCAAATATTCATATATTTTTGGTGATTTTATGAGATTTTCCAATTTTTAGAGGATTTTATAAAAAAATCAAATAAGGGTGAAAATAGTAAACAGTGTTTAGCCTGGACTAAAAGGTATGTTTTAAAATATGAAAAATGCCATAATGTCCTGGTTGTAATTTTTATAAAAATATAAATAAAAATATCTAACTATAGACTAGACTCTGATATTATATTTTTTGATTTTTTTTAGAATTTTTAATGATTTTTATATGGTTTTGGGTCTTTTCTAATTTTTAGAGATTTTATAAGGAATTTTTATGCAAAAAGTCTACTGAAGACAAAGCATATAAAAACACACATACATAAATTTTTCATGGAATTTTTCAGATAATTTTTTGAATATTTATGTGTTTTATAAAATAGATGGAACAATTTTTTGGTGTTTTTGATTTTTATAAAATATCGAATAAAAATAAACTAGTTCACAAAAATCACCAAAAATATTATAAGTTAGAGGATCGAGCTGCAATTTTTGTGGAATTTTTGAATTTGATTTAGTAATTATTTGATTAAAAACGACACACACAACAAGCAAGGATCTATTTGCAATTATTCAAAAGTTATTGGCCAAATAATAACACAATGGAAAACAAAGGGACCTAATCTGCAAATTATCCAGACAATCCCGTGCACTACACGTGACACATGCTCAGAGGGGCATAAACGCAAATACTGAAAAGTTCCCAATCCAAACATAACATTCATGAAGTACATGGAAGCATATACAAATAAACCAAAAGAGCACGTGACACCACACGTGATGTGACGCCCCACAATTTTCGATTTTCCTGAAGTCTTAAAACCTATTCAATATTATACTCAAAAGAAGCGTCTCGTCGCAAGCTTTCCAACGAGTCCAAAAATGCGTAATTCCGAGTTCGAATGTGGGAGATATGCCTGTTTTAGTGAAGAGGGGTCATGGATATTGAGGGGATTAATGGTTACGGGATTAGATAAGTTAATTATGGGTTAGGGCTATTTTTGGGATCCTAAAACTAGGGTTTTAGTCCTAACCTATATTAAGACCCCCATCCTTCATCTCCCCTCATTCCCACCTCTTTCCAAACCCTAATCCATCCCTTTCTTCGGTGCCACCACTATTATCAAAAGCTCTCGAAGCCACGTAGCTTCACGACAAGAAGAAGACGAGGAGGGACATCGCAAGGGAAAGGCAACCCTCTCATCGGGTTCGTGATCGGGCGATCGAGCACGTGGATCAAAGACGTGCACGAGTATAGGTAACAGATCCTCGACCTTCTCCATTTTACCTTCGAATGTTTGTGATATTGGAGAATGGCTTGAGGGGGGAATACCTATCCGATTTTGATCTGTCCCCAGATCGTCTTTTGCTGTTGGTAAACATGAAACTCTTGTGCCATCGAATCGCCTCCTCATGTTTCGTTCTAACCATATCTTGCTACTGCTCATCGTCATTAAATGGACAGTCTAGAACGTTAAAGGGATAATCTAGATGCTTTGTTTCATAATTCTTTTGGTCATGATTGGGTTTTATGCAATATCGTTTATGAGATATAAATCTTACGACATGGATGATATGCATGTGTTGGGATATGACTTAGTTATGGAGTAATGCAAGATAGCAACTCAAGATTGATAGCATCTATGTACATTTGGAGTTTACTAATGCTGTTAATATACGAAGTATAAGGTACAATAATATTGAATAATATCAATAGTATTGCGCTCTGAATTATGATATTACATAATAAAGTTTTGACTTTCTATCATGGGTGATATATTTTCCATAATCCCTGCTCATTGAATAGTGGAAAGTTTAGTGTCAAGATAGATAAAAGTATGTACTTTACTATTATGTAATTATAGAATATTGAGAGGGAAGAATGTATCAATCTATATCCTACGAAATGTTTAATTCCTTCCGCAAAGATGAATTTAATCTTAACCTCAAGCTATTATAGACGAAGACGTGAAATCTTTTTTGACATAGTCACAATAACATATCTAGGCAGCTTTTTTAGCATCGATATCCACGTGGTTTTGATAATTATAGTACAAACTTGTTATACCCCATACCTGTGTTAGTTATAAAGTGATTATCTTTTCCAAAAAAAATCAAGTGCCTTTATTATTAAATATATTTTTATTATTAGGCCATCCGTTGTTGCTCTCTTCCTAAATAAACGTTTAAACTTTTTTTATGTATATTACAAAATGCTTGATGTCCTATTTATGATGATTTAACTTTTTTTTTGTAATACCGCATAAGAATGTCTCGCATATATTTTATTTTATGTGTTCCATATACTTTCTATAGTACTGCATACGATGGGACTTCCCTAGTTGGTTATGCTAATTGCGTATTTATTTTTGTCTACACCTATTGGCAGTACCATCCGTTTTATATGACATGTCTATAATATATATGTTGGATTTCTCATTTGCATCTCATAATTATCAAGCTATCGGAACTCTTGCATGTACTTGTAATAGTGGATATATCCAGGTTCCTTGCGACTTGGTACTATAATTATGATATCTCTTGTATGGGCGATATGAATCAAGGTGCAGAAGTCTTCGTAATAACAGTTGGGTCGAGGTCTATGAACATACCCTTTCATTCAAGTACAATGTTGATGCTTGTGACATGGTTTAGAATCAAATATGTTGTGTAGTATATAGGTAAAAAGATAAATACCACAAGGTGGGTGCACACCCTTGTGGTCCGGTTGAGCCGACAGTGAGTCACCCCCACTCGAGGGGCATCAAAGAGTGGGGTGGTGGTAGGTACTCTGGTGGAGTTGAGGTGGATGCACGCGTGCATCGCACCATACGGATCCGTTTTGTTGCACTTTTTAGGGAGCGAGCGAGACTCCTCCGGCAGACTCGATTGACAGAGTTGCGATTCATGAGGCATGTATGCCCGTCTCGAGTGTCAGAGTACTACCAACTAGACTAGCTGAAGGATCACGCTTGCGCACAGGTCTTAGGTTGCACTTTGAATGGAGTGTTGCAGGCTTCATTCCTAGTGCAGGCTTTCTCCTTTGACGGACGAGTCCGGATAAGTAAATGAAAGTATGGATTAAGATATGTCAAAGAATTGGTTTTGATTGCATACGTATTAAAGGTCTAGAATATAACTGATTATATATTGCTAATTGTTATTGAAATGTTCTCTTCTAAACTAGTTCACTTACTGCATTTGCTTTGCCTACCTATAAGCTCTTAATTTACAATATTTTATCCTTACTGGGTCAGTTGACTCACAAGTTACATTCTTTGGAAATCCAACAGGAAGTGTAGAGCAAGAGACAGAGGCTCACATCTTTTGTGGTGCATCTGCAGGACGTTGTTAAGGTTGAGGACTAGTTTCATAGTAGTTTCCGTTATCCTTCCTTTCCAATTATTTATGATGTAATAAAGAGACTCTGAGGCTTTATTGCTACCCTTATGTGGACTTTTGTTATCAATGGAAACTTAGATTTTCTTCCCTATTTCCTTATTTTGTATAAATGGTATATCATGCAGGTTGTTTATGATTGTTGTTGGGTAATATTGAGAATGGATGTTGAGATGCGCTCCCGTCGAGGCGGGGCGTTTCATTTGGTATCAGAGCCAATTTACCCCATCAGTCATAGACAATTGTGTGGTAGGAGAAATACCATTATACTTTAGACAAGTAGTCTTCCGACTTCTGAAAAAAAAGTAATGATCAAGGTTGACTAGTGACCTCTACTCTTAGATCTAATCGCAATTTCCTTTAATTTCTACACTTGTAGATCATGCCGCCTCGTAGAAATCAGACTGCGCAACAGTTGGCTGCAATGATGGAGATGCCGCAAGATGTGCAGCAGAGGCAGCTCATGCTCGAGGAGCGATTGTCGAGATCTGCATCTGAGGGCGGGTCTGGAATGGGTGGGGGAGATGGTGATCCACCACCACCACCTCCTCCTCCTCCTCCGTCGCCGCCACCACCGCGACAAGAGGACATATTTTCAAAATATCGCAAGGAGAAAGTTCCAGAGTTTCTGGGCAATACAAGCCCAGATGTGGCAGAGAGATGGCTGAAGCGTGTGGAAAAGGTATTCTGCACCATACATGTACCAGACGAGGAGAAGGTTACCCTTTCCACTTACTCCTTAGTGGGCTATGCTGAGGAATGGTGGAGTTCTATGGAACCGCAGATTGTAACGTCAGTTACTTGGGAGAAATTTACTGAGGCGTTCCGGGAGCATTTCTATCCGGAATACTGGCTAGAGCAGCGCCGCGTGGAGTTCACACTACTCGAGCAAGGGAACAAGACTGTGATTGTTTATCTAAACAGGTTCACGGAGTTGCTGAAGTATGCTGCAAGCACTGTGCCGACTGAGGCTGACAAAGCATTCAAGTTCTTTCGAGGTCTCCGTAAGGAAATTCGCGAGAGACTAGTACCCCTTAGATTGGTTACTATGAAGGAAGTGGTTGATGCTGCATCACGAGTGGAGGAGGACTTGCGTGAAGGCAGGTCAGTACAAACCAGGCAAGGAGGATCGAGCTGTTATGGGAAGACTGCTCGTAATGATCGTTCGACCAGCACATCCAATGGTGAACAGCATAACCGATGCACGTGTTTGCTACCGATGTAACCAAGAGAGGCCCATCAGTTCCAACTGTCCGTTGGGAGCTTCACAGATGCGAGGTACTGTACGAGGGGGACGTCTGTAGCACCAGGGACGTGGTTCTACCTCTCGTGGTGGAAGGGGACATCCCAACCAGACTCGAAGCACGACAGGTTCCAGTGGGCCACGAAGGGAAGGACAACTCAATGCTATCACCGATGGGAAAGCACATGCTTCGGGATCAGTAGTACGAGGTATGATTTCAGTAGGTGACTTTACAGCTCATGCTCTTTTTGACTTGGGTGCATCTCATTCCTTCGTATCATGGAGTTTTGCAGATACCTTAGGCCGAGAGCCTACCATAGTTTCAAACCCTTATCTTATTAAGGGACCTGGGGGTCAGGTGTTTGTTGTCCATCGGGTATTTTCCGATGCCCAGTTTATATTGGAGGTTATATGCTGGAGGCGTACTTGCTGCTCATTCAGATGGAGGATTTTGATGTTATTCTCGGCATTGGACTAGCTAGAGAATCACCACGCATGTTTAGACTGTTTCCAAAAACAGATTATTTTCAGGATTCCTGAGCTACAAGAATTCGTATTTGATGGAAGCACCTCATCGAGAGGGGTAACCTGCATATCAACATTGCAAGCTCATCGTCTGTTATCTCAAGGATGCGAAGGATTTATTGCTCACGTCATTGGGAATCAAACTCCCATGGAAGGAATAGAGGCGATTGAAATAGTAAAGAACTTTCCAGATGTATTTCCTGTAGATCTTCCTGGGCTTTCTCCACCTCGTGAGGTGGAGTTTGAGATTTCTATCATTCCAGGAACTCAACCAGTATCCATGACATCATACAGGATGGCACCAGCTGAGCTGAAGGAACTCAAGGTGCAGTTACAAGAACTGCTGGAGAAGGGTTTCATATGCCCTAGTACATCTCCATGGGGAGCGCCTGTCCTTTTTGTTAAGAAGAAGGATGGATCTATGCGCATGTGTATAGATTATCTGCAGTTGAATAAAGTAACAATCAAGAATCGTTATCCTTTGCCGCGCATTGACGATCTCTTTGATCAGCTACAAGGGTCATCCATCTTCTCTAAGATTTATCTACGGTCTGGTTATCACCAGTTACGTATTCGGGATGTAGATATACCTAAGTCTGCATTCAGAACCAGATATGGTCACTACGAGTTCTCGGTGATGCCCTTTGGCTTGACAAATGCCCCAGCAGCATTCATGGACATGATGAATCGGGTTTTTCAGCCTTTCCTCGACAGTTGCCTGGTGGTTTTCATTGATGATGTCCTTATCTACTCTCGAGATGAGAAGGAATATCGCACTCACTTACATACAGTGCTGGAGACCTTGCGGAGGCACAAGCTATATGAAAAGTTTAGTAAGTGTGAGTTTTGGCTTCAAGAAGTATCATTCTTAGGTCATGTTATCTCAGGTGCAGGAGTGTCTGTGGATCCTGCAAAATTGAAGCAGTCCTTAGTTGGGAACGACCGAAGAACGTGTCTGAGATCCGAAGCTTTCTTGGTTTAGCCGGTTATTACAGACGGTTTGTGAAGGGATTTTCTCAGATTGCCCTTCCCCTCACCCAGCTGACCAAGAAGGAGATGCCATATGCTTGGTCATAAGAGTGTGAGAATAGCTTCCAGACACTGAAGGAAAGGCTCACTACATCTCCCATCTTGACAATTTCGTCAGGTCCAGACGGATTCACAGTTTACACTGATGCATCAAAGGAGGGTCTGGGTGCAGTTTTGATGCAACATGATAAGGTTGTTGCATATGGATCTAGACAGTTGAAGCCACATGAGAAAAATTACCCAACTCATGATATGGAACTGGCAACAGTTATCTTTGCTCTTAAGATGTGGAGACATTATCTTTATGGTGTTGCTTTCGAAATCTTCACAGATCACAAGAGTCTCAAGCATCTTTTTGATCAGAAGGAACTCAATATGAGGCAAAGGAGGTGGATGGAGCTTTTAAAGGATTACGAGTGCACCATCTCTTACCATCCTGGTAAGTCGAATGTGGTTGCTGATGCCCTTAGACGTAGGCCTCATTCAAGTGAATCTCGTCCTCAGCTTAAGGCGTGGGACCTTCTTGCAGCTTTCAGTGATTGGCATCCATTTCAGAGTAGTCGAGAGACTGTCATAGTTCCATCCCCTTCTCGTCCAGAGTTAGTTGAGCGAATCATCCAGGGGCAACAGGCAGACCTGAGTATGCAGAGACTCAAAGAGAAGGCTATTGCAGGAACTTTAGTTGGATTCTTTTATCAGGATGGTGTGCTACGAAATGGGAATCGATTGTGTGTTCCGGCAGATGTACAATTGAGGGAAGAGATCATGCGTGAGGCACATAGTTCACGTCTGTCGATACATCCTGGTGGCACCAAGATGTATAAGGATTTGAAAAAGAATTTTTGGTGGAAGCAAATAAGAAAGGATGTGGCCAAGTTTATGGCAAAATTCCTGACGTGTCAGCAAATTAAGGCTGAGCATAAGAGGCCATCTGGACTTTTGCAATCCTTTCCTATTCCTTAGTGGAAGTGGGAGGGTATATCGATGGATTTCATGACGGGTCTTCCTAAGACCACTAGTAGTCATGATGCCATCTGGGTCGTGGTTGATAGGCTTACTAAGTCAGCACATTTCATACCTGTGAGTATGGCATGCACTCCCTTACAGCTTACAGTGGTCTTTATTAAGGAGATTGTCAGACTTCATGGGCTGCCGAAGCAGATTGTATCTGATCGTGATCCAAGGTTCACCTCTCACTACTGGAGGGAATTCATGAGTTCTTTAGAAGTACAACTATGCCTCAGTTCTGCGTACCATCCACAGACCGACGGACAATCCGAGAGGACGATTCAGACACTGGAGGATCTTCTTCGAGCATGTGTGCTGGAGTGGAAGGGGTCGTGGAAGGACCATTTACCGTTAGCAGAGTTTACGTCTAATAATAGTTACCATGCCAGCATAGGCATGGCTCCTTTTGAAGCATTGTATGGAAGACAATGCTCTACACCTCTGAGTTGGCAGGAGATTGGGCATAACCTTCTACATAAGGTAGAGTACTTGGAGGAGACTGCTAAGGCAATCAAGACAGCTCAGAAGAAATTGCTTACTGCACAGAGTAGGCAAAAGAGCTATAGCGATAGACGACGCACTGATCTTATCTTTGAAGTTGGAGATTTTGTCTTCTTGAGAGTTTCTCCCACAAAGGGAGTTCAACGATTTGGAGTGAAGGGAAAGTTAGCACCCCGATTTGTTGGACCGTTCGAGATTCTCGACAAGATTGGTAAAGTGGCATATAGGATTGCTCTTCCTCCTCACCTTGCTGGTGTGCATGATGTTTTTCATATCTCCAACTTAAGAAAATATGTGCATGATCCATCGCATGTGATTAATTATGATGACCTTCATGTGGACACTGACATAAGTTATCCGGAGGAATCAGTTCGGATCATCGATCGTTCAGTGAAGAAGTTGAGGCACAAGGAGATACCTTTGGTGAAGATCCTTTGGCAACGACACAACTCAGAGGAGGCCACCCGGGAACCTGAGGCGGATATGCGACGGGACTACCCATACCTTTTTGAAGGTAATATATAAGCTACTTTCATCCTTTTTAAGGTTTTTATCTTTTACTCGATAGGATCCAACCTTTTAAGGTTGTTATGACTACACCTTTAGCATCCTAAGTCTCGGGGCCGAGACTGTTTTTAAGGTTGTTATGATGTAACACCCCACAATTTTCGATTTTCCTGAAGTCTTAAAACCTATTCAATATTATACTCAAAAGAAGCGTCTCGTCGCAAGCTTTCCAACGAGTCCAAAAATGCGTAATTCCGAGTTCGGATGTGGGAGATATGCCTGTTTTAGTGAAGAGAGGTCATGGATATTGAGGGGATTAATGGTTACGGGATTAGATAAATTAATTATGGGTTAGGTCTATTCTTGGGATCCTAAAACTAGGGTTTTAGTTCTAACATATATTAAGACCCCCATCCTTCATCTCCCCTCATTCCCACCTCTTTCCAAACCCTAATCCATCCCTTTCTTCGGTGCCACCACCATTATCAAAAGCTCTCGAAGCCACGTAGCTTCACGACAAGAAGAAGACAAGGAGGGACATCGCAAGGGAAAGGCAACCCTCTCATCGGGTTCGTGATCGGGCGATCGAGCACGTGGATCAAAGACGTGCACGAGTATAGGTAACGGATCCTCGACCTTCTCCATTTTACCTTCGAATGTTTGTGATATTGGAGAATGGCTTGAGGGGGGAATACCTATCTGATTTTGATCTGTCCCCAGATCGTCTTTTGCTGTTGGTAAACATGAAACTCTTGTGCCATCGAATCGCCTCCTCATGTTTCGTTCTAACCATATCTTGCTACTGCTCATCGTCATTAAATGGACAGTCTAGAACGTTAAAGGGATAATCTAGATGCTTTGTTTCATAATTCTTTTGGTCATGATTGGGTTTTATGCAATATCGTTTATGAGATATAAATCTTACGACATGGATGATATGCATGTGTTGGGATATGACTTAGTTATGGAGTAATGCAAGATAACAACTCAAGATTGATAGCATCTATGTACATTTGGAGTTTACTAATGCTGTTAATATACGAAGTATAAGGTACAACAATATTGAATAATATCAATAGTATTGCGCTCTGAATTATGATATTACATAATAAAGTTTTGACTTTCTATCATGGATGATATATTTTCCATAATCCCTGCTCATTGAATAGTGGAAAGTTTAGTGTCAAGATAGATAAAAGTATGTACTTTACTATTCTGTAATTATAGAATATTGAGAGGGAAGAATGTATCAATCTATATCCTGCGAAATGTTTAATTCCTTCCGCAAAGATGAATTTAATCTTAACCTCGAGCTATTATAGACGAAGACGTGAAATCTTTTTTGACATAGTCACAATAACATATCTAGGCAGTTTTTTTAGCATCGATATCCACATGGTTTTGATAATTATAGTACAAATTTGTTATACCCCATACCTGTGTTAGTTATAAAGTGATTATCTTTTCCAAAAAAAAATCAAGTGCCTTTATTATTAAATATATTTTTATTATTAGGCCATCCGTTGTTGCTCTCTTCCTAAATAAACGTTTAAACTTTTTTTATGTATATTACAAAATGCTTGATGTCCTATTTATGATGATTTAACTTTTTTTTGTAATACCGCATAAGAATGTCTCGCATATATTTTATTTTATGTGTTCCATATACTTTCTATAGTACTGCATACGATGGGACTTCCCTAGTTGGTTATGCTAATTACGTATTTATTTTTGTCTACACCTATTGGCAGTACCATCCGTTTTATATGACATGTCTATAATATATATGTTGGATTTCTCATTTGCATCTCATAATTATCAAGCTATCGGAACTCTTGCATGTACTTGTAATAGTGGATATATCCAGGTTCCTTGCGACTTGGTACTATAATTATGATATCTCTTGTATGGGCGATATGAATCAAGGTGCAGAAGTCTTCGTAATAACAGTTGGGTCGAGGTCTATGAACATACCCTTTCATTCAAGTACAATGTTGATGCTTGTGACATGGTTTAGAATCAAATATGTTGTGTAGTATGTAGGTAAAAAGATAAATACCACAAGGTGGATGCACACCCTTGTGGTCCGGTTGAGCCGACAGTGAGTCACCCCCACTCGAGGGGCATCAAAGAGTGGGGTGGTGGTAGGTACTCTGGTGGAGTTGAGGTGGATGCACGCGTGCATCGCACCATACGGATCCGTTTTGTTGCACTTTTTAGGGAGCGAGCGAGACTCCTCCGGCAGACTCGATTGACAGAGTTGCGATTCATGAGGCATGTATGCCCGTCTCGAGTGTCAGAGTACTACCAACTAGACTAGCTGAAGGATCACGCTTGCGCACAGGTCTTAGGTTGCACTTTGAATGGAGTGTTGCAGGCTTCATTCCTAGTGCAGGCTTTCTCCTTTGACGGGCGAGTCCGGGATAAGTAAATGAAAGTATGGATTAAGATATGTCAAAGAATTGGTTTTGATTGCATACGTATTAAAGGTCTAGAATATAACTGATTATATATTGCTAATTGTTATTGAAATGTTCTCTTCTAAACTAGTTCACTTACTGCATTTGCTTTGCCTACCTATAAGCTCTTAATTTACAATATTTTATCCTTACTGGGTCAGTTGACTCACAAGTTACATTCTTTGGAAATCCAACAGGAAGTGTAGAGCAAGAGACAGAGGCTCACATCTTTTGTGGTGCATCTGCAGGACGTTGTTAAGGTTGAGGACTAGTTTCATAGTAGTTTCCGTTATCCTTCCTTTCCAATTATTTATGATGTAATAAAGAGACTCTGAGGCTTTATTGCTACCCTTATGTGGACTTTTGTTATCAATGGAAACTTAGATTTTCTTCCCTATTTCCTTATTTTGTATAAATGGTATATCATGCAGGTTGTTTATGATTGTTGTTGGGTAATATTGAGAATGGATGTTGAGATGTGCTCCCGTCGAGGCGGGGCGTTTCACGTGAGTTCACACAGACCGCGCTGAAATGCAAATAAGTAAAAATACAAGGGTTCAATTACAAAATGTCCAAAATAAAACTAACTACGACACATATTTACAGGACCATAAAGTAATTGCAAATTAGAGAAGGGCCTAAGTATAAATTACTCTTTACTAAAGCTCGATCCGACGACTGAGAGCGCTCCACTTGATGGATGGACATGCAAGATTGATGGACAACGCTTCGGTGATGGACAACTGCAACACGATCCTCAGATAGATCTGACGGTCCAGGCCCCTTGAGATTTGACGGTCATGATTAGACCTGGAAGAGGCCTGCATCCAGTGGCTAGGACGATTACTGGAAGAACCGAACAACTCAGCTCCGGAGAGTGTCATTTGACCAATGTGCACAGTCGGGTCGTCCTCGCAAGCTGCGGAGAAGTAGGATTAGTCGGGGATGGCGTTCCGCAGCTCCCGGAAACCTCAGAATGGACCAAGATAGGGTAGAAGGTCTTGGGGATGGTTAGTCGCCTTGGAGCTCTCCTGGGGTGTACTTGATCTCCAGATGATATCTGGCTGCGCTCCAACCTAGCAGGGGAAAAGATCTTGCTTGGAGAGTGGTTTTGGCTCGGGATAGGACTTCATTGGTAGCCACGAACAGAAGATGGGGATGAATGGAAATGTCACGCATGCGAGGGAATCGACTTGTAGGGAGGGGTTCCAATCTAATGGCTGAAGCCCCTATGGAAGGTTGTTGTGCGAACGTAGAAATGATAGGATGTCGGAGATGAGGTGTATGACGGTCGGGGAGCGGCGAGATGACAAGATGGGTATGGTAATCAGAGATGCTCTGTTTCACGGGGAAAGATCAAGTTGAAGGGATATAAGCGGGATATGAAGTACCTGAAGGTGGACGGACATGCCTGGGATCGCAGACAACGATCCACAGTGGTCCTGGACTCGATGGCCAACACAACCAGAGGCTAGGCTCCGTGCAGCAAAGCAGAGGTTCGCACCTCACTGGGCCTAGGGTTTGGACGCATGACACGCTCCCATCGTCCTCTCTCTCTCTCTCTTATTGTCACTCTGGGAAAGGTGGACAGGTGCAATGGAAGAAGTGGCGCAACCAAAAGGTGCTAGAAAGGAATGGGGCCATGCAAGTTATATACACTCGAGGGTCTGTGAAGATGGGGATGGTGCCTGCGAACCGAGGCATGGATCGATCAAGGGATCATCAGGCGAGGGACAGGTATCCACCACCTCGAATCGGAGGGAAGGTTTGGGCAAAGAGGAGATCTGGCCGAGTCTAGAAAATTTGGAGAAAGTCGGCCAAAAACCCGACTTGACGCGGACGGGGTTCGAGGGGACCATTCGGGGTGAACGATCCAACGTGGCCCAATTAGAAGGGGCGAGGGAAAAGAATAAAAGATACTACACGACAAAACTGTTAGAAAAATAAAGAAAATTGATTTAAAATAATAAATGAATTTAAATTTAAAAATGAATAAAATGAGAAATGTTTATTATTTTTTAAACTATTTTTTTATATTTTAATTCTTTTTATGAAAAATAAATTAGTGTGTACCTATATATAGGTAAAATATACTTATGTATTTTTACACTTATTTTTATTTTGTTATTTTCACACACCCCAATTTTGTATTTTATTTATTTAACACATGTTTTTAGGGGTGAAAAATAATTTTTATTTTTTTGTGATTTATTTACAAGAATAGAATAAATAGGGAATGAAACCTATATACATGTGTCTTATACAAGTGAGAGAGGGTTTTATTTTTACTTTATTTTTTTCTGATTTTTATTTTATTTTTGTTTTCTTTTTAGGAATATATACAAGGAGGTAGAAAGAATATTTTATTTTTGTTTTATCAAAAATAGTTATTTACATATATAGGTAATATATACAACAAAGAGTAGGCCCCATCTCCCTCTACTTATTTTGTTTGGCGATCAGGACAAGGCTTGACCTTCTCTTAGGGTTCGGCTTACATTATATTTATTCTAAATACCTCCTTCCTTTTTCTCTTCCTTAATTATTTTACTTTTACACAAATACATGCTACATATACAATGTTAACATATGTATGCCAAATGCTAACTTATTGTATTTACATATATTTACATGATGCTTTGTCAAAATAGATAGCTAAAATAAAATAATAAATAGTGAGAATCAGGGATTCATCAACCCCCTGGACCTATTTGCAATAAAATGAAGCACGGGGGTCCCTATGCAATAAATCCTCAAGGCATGTGATAGATCGCATGAATATGTTTGATAGGGACCTGTTCAGAATATGATAGAGTTTGGGGGGCTAAGAATGGAAAATGCCCAAAAATATTTCGCCTAACGTGCGAGGGCACACGATGTTCCTTAGGCGGTGGGGTGGCATTTGGTCTCGATGCGTGGCGTAGGTGGGAAGCATCCGATGTGAAGAAAACGGTTCTTCCCTCTTTCTGAATCTGGCTGCGACAGAGCTCTCGAATCGAGCAGATGTGGAGGAGTCGGTTGCTCAGTCTAGCTTTGTTCCAGATGTAGGTCGATGCTCGGATCGGTTCCAGTCGGTGAGGGTGCTGCTTGCTCGGCAACTGTTCATTGGTGCTCACACTATTGTTCTAGAAGTGTGATTTTTGTTCTTCTCCCTTTTGAAATTTGCAAGTGGCAGAGGTTGTTCTTCAGGAGGTCGATCGAAGCTACCCGGTGCTATATGTAATTCAAATGCAAGTGTGATCGAAGGATCCAGATTTGTTCTTTGTGCTACGAGATGGTTCAAAAATCGACACAGAACCAGAGTTCATCGTTGCGATGCTTCGATGGTTATCCAAGTTGATTCGGATGCTTAGGTATTTGATGAATACCCATTCATCACTCTTTATTCTTATATTTTAGCTACAAAAACCTTTGCAAATACATGTATATTCATGTAAATACAAATAATTACTAAAAGCATGCATTGTATAAAGTTTAATAATTAGCATGTTTTTATGCAAAAATAAAAGAATAAAGATACAAAAGAAAAAGAAGGAAATATTTAGAATAAATATTGAGCAACCTAATCCCAAGGGAGGGCTCAGCATGGGCCTGACCGCATAAAAGCCAAAGTAGAGAGATAGGGGCTCGTGTGTGTAAATATACCTGTAAATATTACAAAAATATTTTCCTCCAAAAGTAGAATAAAATAGGCTCGTATACATTTGTATATATTTATAAATAAAAAATCAAAATAAAAATGGAAAAATTAAAAAGAAAATAAAAAGAGTCACTTGTGCATATTCACCTTGTACATACACCTACACTTATATTTATTTAGCCCTATAAATAAATAAATTAAAATCCTTAAAAATTTATATATATTCAATCTTTCATGGTGTAAATAAATAAAATAAAAGCTACAAAAACAAAAATCAAATAAAAAGAACAAAACTAAAAACCAAAAATAACATTGTACATATACCATATACATAAATGTATATATCTATTTATTTAACCATTGTTTATAAATGATAAAAATAAAATAAAAATACCCTTTTATTCCTAATTTTATGCTATAAATAAATAAAATATAAAATGGGAATAAAAATCTACAAAAATAACTAATTAAAAATCAAAAACCTATATTGTACATATACCTATATATAGCTCTATAATGTAAATACCCTACTTTTATTTCAAAAAAATAATTAAAAATCACAAAAAATTGAAAAAATTAAAACAAATATTTTTTATGCTTTAAGTTTTTATTAAATCGGCCATTTGCTATTTTTAAATGAATTAGCAAATATTTTCCACGTGGCCAATCCCCATTGGTCCACGGGGGATGTTGACCGTCCGGTCAACTTCCCCCTGTGGACCACTTCCCACGGGTCGTGACGCCCGACCCGACTTCCCCGATTTATCGCGTCACGACCCGACCTCCAGACACCCAAATCCAGGGTCCTAATTACACCCCAATCATCCGGGAACCTCGCCCGACATCGTGCCTAGGGGTCCGTACTCCGTCGAGCCGGACCCGATCCTTTCTTCCCGGACCTTCCACCATATAAAAGCCGAGCTCCGCCACCCATTTCCCCATCTTTGGCTCCCCACCTTGCCTTCCCAGGACCTCCACTGCCATCTTCGAGGTGACAGCTCGCCGCTGGTTGTGTTGCAGAAAGGAGAGGGTGCTCGGACCTCAGATCCGGCGAGCTTGCGCCGCCGTGCTCCGCCCGAAGGAGAAGCTCGAGCCTCGGGCCTCGATGACCCGCGAGGCAAGGACCAGAGCTCCCAGAGCTCACGCCCAGTCGATTCGTCCACCCAGGTAGCCTTAGTTCTTTCCCCTTTTCTTCGATTTTCATTTTGCCCCAAATCGCCCAGTTGCATTCAACCTTCGATTCCGTCCACCTCCGCATTCGATTTGATCATCGGACTATCCTATCACGTTCGCCTTCTCCCCACGCACGTTCTTCGCCCCTCCATTCAACCCAGCTCGCACAGGAGCTGGGGTTTCAAGTTCCACTGCCGACACCTCGCCGGAGCTCGACCGCCCCACCGCACCGATCATCTCCACCACCGCTAACGGGGTCGAGGGATTTTGTCCTCGACCCACGAGTTTGTTGCACACCTTTGCAGGTCCCAGGAAGCCCATCTGAAGGATTCGACATCCAGGTGCACGAGCTCGACCTCCGCCGGACTCGCCTGAGCTCCCCAGAGCTCCGTCGAGCCATCGGAGGACACCAGTAGATGCGGAAGGCCTCCACGCTCCTTCTCCGATCATCCGAGGCCTTCGAGGAGGAGTCCAGCGCCTGCACGAGCCCGACGAAGTTCGCCGGAATCCAGTTCATCCTCCATCCTTCCCTGCCGTCTGATGCACCTCCAACTCCAGTTCTGATCTCCACCGTCCATTTGAGGAGCAGCCACCACCGTCGATTCTTGGAGGATTGATCGGGACCGTTCGATCAGCGAGGGCGTCCCACGTCGCTTCCCAGACGACCGATCATCCACGTGGCGAGACCCCAGCTGCTCGATCAGGACGAGGACCCCAGCGTTGAGCGCCACCCTTTCCCAGTCGTCGATCAGCACACGTGGCGCCCATCTGACGGTCGACTTAATAAAGGGTAAATATTCCCTTAAGCCCTTAGTTTCTGAGTAGTTTAGTTTTAGTCCTGTAAATATTTTTAGTACTTTATTTACATTAGGTAAATTGCACTTTGGACCATGTCATTTCTTGCATTTACATGTATGCCCCTGTGTGTAGTGTATCACGTGCGTCGACACGTGTTTATTTGGGTTATTTGCATGTTTAGTCTTGTATTTCTAGGATGTTCCTGAATGGATGAAAATTTTTAGAAAATTGCAGATATGCCCCTGTGAATGATTTTTATGCGCATGTGCGTTCATTAGTGTGTTATTTACATCGAAGCCCCTGAACTTTTAATACTTGCTATTAATTAGTCCAGGAACTTTGTTTCTTTGCAATTAGGTCCCTGAGTGCCCAAGTCACGCGCCTCGTGCGTGTTTTCTTGGAATTTTTGCACCGAACCCCCTGGAACTTCTATTATTTGCGTACAGGTCCCTATGCACTGTACCTTGGTTTTGAGTTTTAATAAAATAGCAAACTAACTCCAAATTCAACGAAAATTGGAAACATGGCTCCTGCCATGTTGTAAAATTTTCTAGAATTTTTGGAGTCATTGTTTATTTTATTTACTATTTTTAAAAATTCAAAAACACGCATTTTCTTTACTGTCTAAATTTAAAATTCAAAAAAAATATTAAATAACCTCCAAAAATTATAAAAAATTAGCTAATGTGTATTTTGCCTTGTTTGATTTTCTGACCAATTTTGGTCATTTTTCATTATATAAAACTCATAACAATTGAAAAACATCTAAAAACCTATAAAAATTCTAATAATTAATTGAAAAATCCAAAAATAATAATTCCAGTGGCTGAATTTTCTTTGTAGATTTTACTATACAGGAAAATTACCTCCAGGCTTTCTAGGGACTATTAGATATTTTATCTAAGTTCCCTAAGCTTGGCTGTACATTGTTGTTGTCTGTTTGCATTGTTTTATTTTTAGAAGATTAAATAAAAATCAGAAAATACCAAAAACTACCCAAAACAGTAAAAAAATATAAAATGCACAAAAACATTTTTATTTGAATTTTTGGTTGATTTTTGAGTGCTTTAATAATTGTTTGTACTTGGCTTATTCACTTGTTTTCTTATTTTCTCAATTAATTAAAAATCCAAAAAAATATAAAAAATTTAAAATCCACCAAAAACACTTGTCTTTTATTTTATTCTTTTTTATACTACTTCGTAGGCCGCAAGGCCATTACGTGCTCCTTGTGTTCGACCCTGGTCGCTATACCAGGTTAATAAAATAGCAAGACCGCTATTTGATTTTAAGTTGATTTTTATCCGATTTGGTGGTCTATTTTTCTCGATTGACCACACCGAGCGATTGAGGTCGCAACGACCGCATGAGATATACATGATCTACCTCGCTTGCTCGGTTTTGTGGTCATCAGAATGGCGCTGTTGCCGGAGAGCACGACTTAGTAGTCAGCTTTTTCCGCGGCTTTCTTTTTCGCGATTTTCTGTATAGATTTGTGTATATATTTTTCTGACATCGTTTATAAAATAATCTGGTCTGTGACACTTGTCTTCTTTCTTGCGAGGGCCCGAGGACCGAGGAGGTGACTTTTGAGGAGCCGGCGCAACTGCGGGATTCGGAGGCGGCTCCCTTCTGCACGGAGCCACAGGAGAGAGCGAGAGAGTAGCTGAGTGAGAAAGGAGTAGTTTAGGTTTATTTTAGCACATTTGATTATTGTAATAATACAGGTACACTCAGACAGAGACTTGAACTTTCGGGGTCTATTTCGCCGAGCACTGGTGTGCTCGGGGGACCCTTAGATTTTCTGCGGCTTTTCTTCACGGTTTTTGTTTTTACTGCCTTTTACGGTTTTACGTGGTTTTTCTCGAGCCCCTAGCTTTAGGATTTTCTGGTTGACTGTGTCGTACTCAGTAGGATCCACACACCTAATAGATTGCCTGCTCCTATAGGTCGTTAATTGGACCTACTAATAAAAAAGTTAATAAAAATAGCTGATTCACCACCTTCGAGCCTACGCGCCGCGAGCCTGCCCCGTCAAGCGCTACTCCTGAACTCGACCTGTCGAGAAGAGGAGGGGTGGGTCTAGACCGGACTCTCTGGATCGAAGGCTGGTGACCAGCTAGACGGTTTTTCGAGTAGAAGTTGCCTGCTTAGGACTCGGTTTTCCGCTGCACCATATAGGTAGTTTACTTTCTGTCTTTCAATTCTGCGCGGATCATATTGCATGTAGAGTGCTGGAGACAAGTATGCATTTCTGACTTTGCATGCATCAGTGATTTTTTGCGCATCGTCTTTTTCATCTTCTCCCCCCTATTTTGAACTTAATAACCAGGAGAACCGAAAAATTCGTTAGGCGTTTTTGCTTGTATTAAAAAAATATTTAAAAAAGAAAAACAATAAAATTGGGACTGCTAAAACTATTGACCCTAAAAGACACTTGACTTAAAAATTTGTCTTGGGAAGAGCAACCCCCTCATTGCTTGGTTTGATTGTGCGAGAGAGTGACCCGAACACTAGGTAGAGCCCTCCGGTACTATTCTCGACTGATTACCGACTCTTCTGTGCGGGACAGTCGGTTGGGAGAGTATCGGGTATCCCAACAGGTCACGTAATCGCTCTGATATTTTGATTGTTCACCAAAATAAAATTGACAAGATAAATTGACCAAACCTTCACGGTCTTCAGCTCGCGTTGCGTTGGTGAACTGGGGGTTTGCTTGTGATCATAGTTTTCCCAGATCTCATCCGCCTTACTCGCTAGATCACGATGATGGGCAGGAGGTCTCTTAGGCAGCCTCTGGCTGCACCGCTTTTTGGCACTCCAGCCCACTCATCTTCGTGAGAGCTCAGACCCGCTCTATGAACCCGAGTACGATTCCGCCCTGTTCCCCCTCGACCACCCTTCTTCTTCTGATACCGAGATACCAGTGCCAGAGGAGAGACAGACAGATGATTTATCGGCACCTGAGTTCGGTTGTTTTGATTTTTCAGAGACTATGGCCGGCGCCAGTGATGATCGCTCCAGAGGTCCGCAGGAGGAGCATTTCGTTCTGGGTCAGGGTTCGATCAACTCCACCCTGATCGCCTCCCTTCGGTTAGTGCAACAGTAGTTGAGGGATCAGGGGGCATTCATGATAGAGATGAGGTGAGAGCTTGAGCAGTTGAGAGCCGACCGCGAGAACCGCGGAGGAGGACCCGACGATGCGGCAGCTGCCGCAGCAGCCGCAGCTACGGCAGCAGCCGCAGCAACAGCCGCAGCAGCAGGAGCAGGACCACCGAGACCGATGCGGGAGAACCACAATCCCGGATCAACATTGACGCACCGTTGGGTGGTGCTACCAGCCATCGTGGGGGACTTCAAGTTCCCCCCGAACACTTTGCAGCTCCTACCCCGGTTTCATGGGTTGGCCACTAAGGAGCCTCATCTCCACCTACAGGAGTTTGAGATGATTTGCAGTACTGTCCACGATCGTTAGGTGGACCATGATACCATCAGGATGATTGTCTTTCCCTTTCCTTTGGCAGACAGAGCAGCCACCTGGCTGAAACATCTGGGGAAGTTCGTCTACACTTGGGAGCAGCTCCGCGCCGAGTACTTGCACAAGTACTATCCACTCGGGCGGACCAATGCTGTGAGAGCCCTGATCAGCAACTTCTCCATGCTCCCCAACAAGCAGTTCCGTGAAGCATGGGAGAGGTTCAGAGAGCTGACTGATAGATGCCCGCACCACGATATTTCCAAGCTGAACCTTGTTCATAGCTTTTTCAGCGGGCTGACACCTGAGCTTCAGGGCTTGGTGAACGCTTCTTGTGGCGGGTCTTACTTCGCCAAGGATCACGACCAGGTCTAGGCCATTTACAAGGAGATGGCTGAGAACTACATGATGATGTCCCAGACCCGGTTGTACACTCAGGGCAGACCCCAGCAGCCAGGACCCGTGCAGTACCAGAGGATAGCATGGGTCGACGCCAGTCCTTCCAGTTCGTCCGCAATAGCAGCAGCACAAGCAGAGTCATCAGCTGCAGACATGGGCATCATTAGCGAGAAGTTGGATCGGATGGAGCTGATTGAGAAAAAGCAGTGACAGGGCATCACTCAGATGGAGCAGATGGCACAGACTCTGAGCGACATGAAGACCCAGCTTTTGTGTCTCCAGGAGGCACAGACGGCTTCCCAGCCCCGTCTTCAGTCGCGAGGCGATCACGGCAGCAGCAGCAGCAGCTCATCCCAGCGCTCCAGCTCACACCAGCAACCTAGACAGGTTCACCTTGTAGAAGCGGAGCCGTACCAGCAGCCGCAGCCCACCTACCAATCACCACCATCTCCAGACTTGTAGATGGTGGTATACCAGCCGGATCAGCCTCTGGCAGTACTCCCGCCAGCCCAGTATGATGCAGAGCCGTTGATGGATGTCAACGGGATGTGGTATGACCGCCCTCAACCCGGTATCCGACGAGACCTTCCCGGATTCCGGTGGGGGATCGGAGGTACTCAGCCCCAGCAGCAGCCGTCAGGACAGGGTGGCCAGTACAATCATCAGAGAGAGCACCAGCCGCAGCAGCAGCCCCCAGTGTACCCATCACAGCAGCAGCAGCAGTCGTCCTATGGTCCTCGTCCCTTTCAGCAGGGACAGTCTTTGAGGCGTGAGCACCCTCACCAGCAGCAGCATCACCCATACCCCTCTCAACCACAGCAGCAGATCCAACAGCCTCACTATCAGAGAGGCTACCCGTCGGGCTCCCATGAGAGCCCCGTCTTGGATGATATAGCCCGCATTCTCATAGACCAGCAGGCTACTTTTCGATGGGAGATGGACGAGTTTCGCCAGGAGATGCGGGACATCGTGAGAGGGAAGGTCGCCATCCCTGCCCAGATTAAGCCGAACCCCAACAACCTGAAGCGGAAATCTGAGCAGGTAACATGTACTGAGTATACCACTCCTAGTGATGCATTTCGTGATATGACTGGATATCTGTTTGATACTGATTTTGTCACACTTAAGAGCGGTAGGATGCCAGCAGGCGGCTCCTCGTCTGAGCCACATCATGAGGATCCACCCAGAGCGCCCGACGAGGAGGAGGAGAGCGGTACTGAGGCCGCTAGAGATGACGACGGTGGTACTGATGCCACCAAGGATGATGACTCCACCGGCGGTGCTGAGGCCGTCGTTTCACCAGTTCGAGGAGGTGGTACTGAGGCCACCCATTTTGCCGAGCCAGAGCGCGGTACTGAGGCCGCGAGTCTTCCAGCCGATCCAGCCGATGGTGGTACTGAGGCCACCCATACTTCTGAGAGACATGTAGTTTTTCCTTCTTCTGCACCTGTATCTCGGAACATTTCTGTGAATAAAGGAAAGGGTTTGTTTTCTTCTGGTCCCACTGTGGTGCATGATGTATGTGTGGATTCGGTCATCGAACCGCCTAGACCCTTTCCTAGTCCTTCACCTGAGAAGGACCCAGTGATCCCCTTCCCTAGAGCCCTTTAGATGGGGAAGGGGAAGAAAAAAGAAAATCCAAAAAAGAGAGATCAGGAAGAGTTCAGCCAGCAGATGATAGATCGATTTCACATATAGCTGACTCTTCAGGAGGCTTTGCAGCACATCCCCCTTCTTCAGCGTTCGTTGAGAGACAGGACCACCGTCAGGAGGAAGAGGAGGAACCACCATTCAGAGATCCATGTGCTGACGAAAGCCACGTGTTTCGCGATCCAGAACCGTCTGCCGGCCAAGAGGCCAGATTCAGGAGCCCCATATGTCAGATGTCACATTAGAGAGCAGAGGTTCGACCGTACTCTATTAGATAGCGGATCGTCGATCAACCTCCTTCCGGCAGCCCTTCTCGACCGCTTCGAGTTGGGCACTCTTAGACAGAGCAGGACAGTCCTTCAGTTTGTTGATCGATCTGTCAAGAGGCCGAAGGGGTTGTTGCGAGACGTTGTCGTCACTATTCAGGGCCTGCAATTCCCCGTGGACTTCGTAGTGTTGGACATGGAGATCCCTGATTCAGCGACCGATACCCCCATCATTCTCGGTCATCCGTTCTTGGCCACAGCCAAGGCGGTGACTGACCATGATAGCGGGAAGGTATACTTTCGCGTCGAGGGCGAAAGTGTACAAATAGAGACGGTCGAGGATAGCTGAGCCAGAGAGATCATGCTCAGAGACCACCTCAGATACAGAGCAGCTGACAGATGCCGGGCTAGACATCCACCAGGACTGTGATTTTGTGATCACAGACGATGAGGCAGTTTGGGCAGACCCAGCAGCACAGGCCATCCTCTCATTTTTAGACACCGTTGATGCAGAGATGATAACAGAGGAGAGCTTGGAGAGCACATTCCTGGTTCAGGATACCTTAGAGGCAACAGAGCAGGTTCTTGACCACGAGACAGATTTTTGTGATGATGGTGGTACTGATGCCACCTTGGATGACACAGATCCCTCGGAGTCAGAGTCTGATTGGGCAGATTGTGATGATTACATGCCAGACCAGACTTCCACTGAGCCTGCAGATAGGGAGGAGGTAGATGCCGAGCAGATCAGAGACAGTTGAGTTGAGCAGCCTTCTTCAGATCCAGTTTGCGAGAATACATTCTCATTCTTCCGGGCAGATTTGGCAGCATACACGCGGCTTCTTTCGAAGCCAGATTTGCCATCACCCAGTTGTCCAGAGCTGAAGCCACTTCCTGCATCGTTGAAGTATAGATTCCTTGCGGGTGAGCATGAGATGTACCCAGTCATTATCTCAGCCGATTTGACTGGAGAGCAGGAATCTCGTTTGATGGGGGTTCTTGAAAAGAACCGCAAGGCGATAGGATGGAGCGTAGCAGATCTCCAGGGGATTAGTCCGGCTCTGTGCTCTCACCATATCTATCTCGAGGATGAGGCGAAGCCGTCGCATGAGTTCCAGCGGTGGCTGAACCCGAATCTGAGAGAGGTTGTAATGAAGGAGATATCGAAATGGTGGAGCGCCGATTTTATCTACCCTATCTCCGACTCCAAGTGGGTCAGTCCTTTTCATGTGGTGCTCAAGAAGACGGGCATTACTACAGTTATCAGCGAGTCTGGAGAGGAGATTGCTACACGAGTACCCACTTCTTGGCGGGTCTGCGTTGACTACAGGAGACTCAACCAGGCCACCAAGAAGGATCGTTTCCCCCGACCCTTTATTGACCAGATCATTGAGAGACTGGCAGGGAAGAGCCATTATTGTTTTCTGGATGGGTACTGGGGCTACAACCAGGTGGCCATCGCTCCTGAGGACCAGAAGAAGACCACCTTTACCTGTCCCTTCGGCACATACGCCTTCCGACGCATGCCATTTGGGCTATGCAATGCCCCTGCGACCTTTCAGAGATGCATGTTGTCGATCTTTTCGGACATGGTAGGGGAGTGTTTGGAGGTCTTCATGGATGATTTCTCTATTTACGACAACGGATTCGACTCCTGTCTTGACTGCCTAGACCGAGTACTCCAGCGATGTATAGAGGTTCACTTGGTGCTATCTTGGGAGAAGAGCCACTTCATGGTGACTCAAGGGACGGTGCTTGGCCACATCATCTCCAACAGGGACATGGAGGTTGATCCGGCCAAGGTAGATGTCATTAGAAAACTCGTACTGCCGTCCAATCTGAGGAAGTTACGGTCATTTCTGGGGCACGTCGGTTTCTACCGACGATTCATTCATGATTTCAGCAGGATTGCCCGACCGTTGACTGATCTACTGACGAAAGACACCGAGTTCCTTGTCGATGACAAGTGTCTTTCGTCCTTTGAGACTCTCAAGCAGTGTGTTATTGAGGCTCCTGTTCTCCAGCCGCCTGATTGGTCTCTCCCATTCGAGATCATGACGGATGCCTCCGATTTTACCGTAGGGGCCGTGCTGGGACAAAGGAGGGATGGAGTCCCTTTTGCTATCCACTACACTAGCCGCACATTGGATTCCGCCCAGCGAAATTATACAGTCACAGAGAAGGAGATGCTAGCCGTAGTATTCGCCCTAGATAAGTTCAGATCTTACATCATTGGATCTAGAGTGACCTTGTACACTGATCACACCGCCATCCGATACCTCATGGCAAAGAAGGATGCCAAGGCCAGACTGACTAGATGGATTCTTCTACTCCAGGAGTTCGACATTGAGATCAAGGATAAGCCTGGAGTCAAGAATGTGGTGGCAGATCATCTCTCCCGTTTAGAGCAGCCTGAGGAGTCTGAGCATATTGATCCCATTTGTGAGACCTTCCTAGATGAGGCGATCCTTGCTATCGCCTCACTCCCGTGGTATGCCGACATTGTGAACTTTCTTGTTGCTAAGAAAGTCCCACAAGGTTGGCCCAGGCAGAAGCTTGAGACCTTCCTCGCGAAAGCCAAGTCCTACAACTGGGAGGATCCCATCCTTTACCACGAAGGAGGGAATAGCGTCTGGCGTAGGTGCATTCCTCAGGAGGAGCACCATAGCGTCCTCACTTACTGCCACAAGCTTGAGGCAGGAGGACATCATTCTGGGAGGAGAACGGCACAGAAAGTGCTCCAATCCGACTTGTGGTGGCCTACCCTCTTCAAGGACTCTGATGAGTTCGTGAAGAGGTGTACTGACTGTCAGAGGATGGGCACTTGTGGACAGCGTGACATGATGCCGATGCAGCCTATTCACTTCTGTGAGGTTTTTGACGCATGGGGCATCGATTTCATGGGTCCATTCCCTAAGAGTTAGGGATTTGAGTACATTCTGTTGGCCATAGACTATTTTAGTCGTTGGGTTGAGGCCATCCCCGCCCGAGCCACTGATGCGAGGACAGTTTGCAGATTTTTGAGGAAGCACATCATCATGCGGTTCGAGGTACCTCGAGTATTGATTTTAGATGGGGGGTCTCATTTCATCAACGACCAGGTGAAGGCCCTTGCTAGCGAGTTCGGCATAAACCATCGAGTTGCCACTCCATACCATCCATAGACGAATGGTCTAGCCGAGGTGTCGAACAGGGAGATCAAGACTATTTTGCAGAAAGTCGTCCGCCCTGACCGAAAGGATTGGTCACAGCTTTTGGATTCGATCTTGTGGGCATATAGGACGTCTTTCAAGACACCATTGGGCACATCTCCCTTTCGTCTCGTTTATGGCAAGCCATGCCATTTACCCGTTGAGTTGAGGCACAAGTCACTTTGGGCAGTCACAGATATTCTTTTAGATCCTGATAGTGTAGGAGACCAGAGGAGGGCAGAGTTAGCAGCCCTGGAGGAGCTTCGTGATACCGCCTTCTCAAACAACATACAGTATAAGGAGAGAGTGAAAGAGTGGCATGATTCTCATATCAGCCACAAGCATTTTGAGCCTGGACAGAGAGTATGGTTGTTTGATGCTAGGCTTCGTCTATTTCCAGGGAAGCTACAGAGCAAATGGAAGGGACCTTATCTTGTGAGAAAGGTACACGACAACGGGAGCATTGATATATCTGAGTTGTCTTCTGAGAGTACCTTTCGAGTGAACGGCCAGAGGCTCAAGCCATTTTTAGATCACGAGCCGCGGGTCGTTGATGTTGCCCCGATTCATTTTGCGTGAGATGTGGTCTCTTGACTCACATCTATTGCATCTCACGCCTGATTATCACTGTTCTCCCGACTTGTATAGATCCAGTTGTCTATATCACTCTATTCTTTAGTCCCACATCCCTTTTTCTCATCTTATGATTATGCTATACTTAGGGTGTACTTTACCCTAAGTATAGGGGGATGTAGGACCTTCGGGTATTCTTTTTATCCTTTCTACCCCTGTTTTGTTGCCTATACTTAGGGATATTTCACCCTAAGTATAGGGGGGCAGATTCTGTACATCCTTCACTCGGATTTCCCTTAATGTACAGCTCGCTATACTTAGGATTACTTGATCCTAAGTATAGGGGGAAAAGCCGAGACCCTCTTGATCTTCTACTCATTCTGATTACTCTTTGATTCATCTCTGTATATAGCCATTCCTTTTCACGTCCCTATACTAAGCACGAGTTATGTCTTCTTCATCGCTCTTGATCACTCTGAGGACATCGTTCGAGCTAAGTATAGGGGGTGTGTGTATATTTCATATATACTTTAGGCATAACTCGTACTTTGTGTGAGTGTATTAATAAATAAAAGTGGCTAAAAAACCCATAAAATTTAAAATTTTTCCTTGTATATAAAATTCATCTTGCACATACCTATTCATTTGTACAAATTATTTTTGTAAAAATGTTTTCAAAAATCTTTTGTGTAAAGTTTGTGTAAATATTTTCATATCAAAATTATGTATATAATACAAATTTTTTCCAAAATGTTTTGAAAATCAAAAGTTTGCAAAAGACATTGTGTAAATGTTTGTAAATATTTTTGCAAAACTTGCATTCATGCATACATCCATGGTTTCAAAACATTTTTCAAAAATTTTGCACGATTGTAAATATTTGTAAATAGCATCTTTGTAAATAATTGTATAGTTTTTCCTGGATCATAGTTGACATTTAAACTAACCTGGAATTAAATTGGGAAATGGAGCTTGATTAAGATCTTAATCCACCTAATTCTAAGAGGAACCTTATAGGGCTTAGGGTTAAGATTTTTCAGGTCCATTGGGACTTAATTCTTTGAGTCCACTAGGCTATGAGCATATGTCATCTCAATGAGCCTAAGTAGAGCACTTAACAACACACGCGTGACTCTTAGAGACAATGGCTTGACTTGCACCAGCACTTTACACATAGCTCTCCACGGATGAGGTGGTGAGGAGGCAGTTTCCTTTGGCTTGGGGTAGCATATGAGGGTAGTACTTCTAGGCGGAACCTCTCTTCTTCTAGTGAAGGAAGTACGCCTCAACTTGGTCTAGTGGTGATGAAGGCTAAAGACAGAAGCCGTGGGTTGCAATAAAGCTTCAAAAGAGGGATAGTCTACTGGCTCAAGAGGAAAAACTCCTTGTATATGTTGCACCATGTAGATATGTTGTACAGTTGCACATGACAAAAAAATGTGCAAAAAGAAAAAGAACTCCAAAAAAGTGGTGGGTCGGATTGAAAATTTAATAACCCCACTGGAGTGTATATAGTCAAATAAAGCAAAAACTTATGGTATCCATGTTACATCTCATGAAGCTTGCAGCGGGAGACTTAGCTACACTGGTTGGGCTCCCAAGGATACATGGCTACACTGGATTCTTCATCTTCTTCCCCCTCTTCTTGAGCCGGTTACACTTGAACTTAGAAGGGAATACCCTGCTTCTCGAGGAAAGAGTTGCTAGACCGAGGCATTAGAGTTACCAGGTTGGGGGAGGTTGTTTCTTTATTACTCTTGAGGTGGGGAGCTACATATCACTTACACTGCATGAAAAGATTCATGGTCATTAGAGTTTGTGTATGTAGACTTGTTCTGATCTGGTTTATTGAGGAGTCTTGTCCATAGATTGGTGGAACTTAGAGGCTGTCGAGTTTTAAGCTTAAGTCCAAATAAGGTTCCGACACATTAATAATCCAAAGATCTGATCGAGCTCCGTATTTCAATTTAATGAAGGCGAGTTTAATAATCAACCTTAATCCATGTATATTCTCCTCTTTTTCTTTTTCTTTTTCTTTTTTTTCACTTCTTTTTCAATTAAGTGGTTGCTAAGGGACTAGCAAAGTTAAGTATAGGGGGGGTGATGAATACCCATTCATCACTCTTTATTCTTATATTTTAGCTACAAAAACCTTTGCAAATACATGTATATTCATGTAAATACAAATAATTACTAAAAGCATGCATTGTATAAAGTTTAATAATTAGCATGTTTTTGTGCAAAAATAAAAGAATAAAAGAGACAAAAGAAAAAGAGGGAAATATATAGAATAAATATTGAGCAACCTAATCCCAAGGAGGGCTCAGCATGGGCCTGACCGCATAAAAGCCAAAGTAGAGAGAGATAGGGGCTCATGTGTGTAAATATACCTGTAAATATTACGAAAATATTTTCCTCCAAAAATAGAATAAAATGGGCTCATATACATTTGTATATATTTATAAATACAAAATCAAAATAAAAATGGAAAAATTAAAAAGAAAATAAAAAGAGTCACTTGTGCATATTCACCTTGTACATACACCTACACTTATAATTATTTAGCCCTATAAATAAATAAATAAAAATCCTTAAAAATTTGTATATATTCAATCTTTCATGACGTAAATAAATAAAATAAAAACCACAAAAACAAAAATCAAATAAAAAGAACAAAATTAAAAACCAAAAATAACATTGTACATATACCATATACATAAATGTATATATCTATTTATTTATCCATTGTTTATAAATAATAAAAATAAAATAAAAATACCCTTTTATTCCTAATTTTATGCTATAAATAAATAAAATATATAATGGGAATAAAAATGTACAAAAATAACTAATTAAAAATCACAAATCTATATTGTACATATACCTATATATAGCTCTATAATGTAAATACCCTACTTTTATATCAAAAAAATAATTAAAAATCACAAAAAATAGAAAAAATTAAAACAAATATTTTTTATGCTCTAAGTTTTTATTAAATCGGCCATTTGCTATTTTTAAATGAATTAGCAAATATTTTCCACGTGGCCAATCCCCATTGGTCCACGGGGGATGTTGACCGCCCGGTCAACTCCCCCCTGTGGACCACTTCCCACGGATCGTGACGCCCGACCCGACTTCCCCGATTTATCGCGTCACGACCCGACCTCCAAACACCCAAACCCAGGGTCCTAATTACACCCCAATCATCCGGGAACCTCGCCCGACATCGTGCCTAGGGGTCCGTGCTCCATCGAGCCGGACCCGATCCTTTCTTCCCGGACCTTCCACCATATAAAAGCCGAGCTCCGCCACCCATTTCCCCATCTTTGGCTCCCCACCTTGCCTTCGCAGGACCTCCACTGCCATCCTCGAGGTGACAGCTCGCCGCTGGTTGTGTTGCAGAAAGGAGAGGGTGCCCGGACCTCAGATCCGACGAGCTTGCGCCGCCGTGCTCCGCCCGAAGGAGGAGCTCGAGCCTCGGGCCTCAACGACCCGCGAGGCAAGGACCCAGAGCTCCCAGAGCTCACGCCCAGTCGATTTGTCCACCCAGGTAGCCTTAGTTCGTTCCCCTTTTCTTCGATTTTCATTTTGCCCCAAATCGCCCAGTCGCCTTCAACCTTCGATTTTGTCCACCTCCGCATTCGATTCGATCATCGGACCATCCTATCACATTCTCCTTCTCCCCACGCACGTTCTCCGCCCCTCCATTCAACCCAGCTCGCACAGGAGCTGGGGTTTCGAGTTCCACCGCCGACACCTCGCTGGAGCTCGACCGCCCCGCCGCATCGATCATCTCCACCACCGCTAACGGGGTCGAGGCATTTTGCCCTCGACCCGTGAGTTTGTTGCACACCTTTGCAGGTCCCAGGAAGCCCATCTAAGGGTTCGACATCCAGGTGCACGAGCTCGACCTCCGCCGGACTCGCCTGAGCTCCCCAGAGCTCCGTCGAGCCATCGGAGGACACCAGTAGACGCGGAAGGCCTCCACACTCCTTCTCCAATCATCCGAGGCCTTCGAGGAGGAGTCCAACGCCTGCACGAGCCCAGCGAAGTTCGCCGGAACCCAATTCGTCCTCCATCCTTCCCTGCCGTCCGATGCACCTCCAGCTCCAGTTCTGATCTCCACCGTCCATTTGAGGAGCAGCCACCACCGTCGATTCTTGGAGGGTTTATCGGGACCGTTCGATCAGCGAGGGCGTCCCACGTCGCTTCCCAGATGACCGATCATCCATGTGGCGAGACCCCAGCCGCTCGATCAGGATGAGGACCCCAGCGTTGAGCGCCACCCTTTCCCAGCCGTCGATCAGCACACGTGGCGCCCATCTGACGGTCGACTTAATAAAGGGTAAATATTCCCTTAGGGACTTTTAGATATTTTATCTAAGTTCCCCAAACTTGGCTAGACATTGTTGTTGTCTGTTTACATTGTTTTATTTTTAGAAGATTAAATAAAAATCAGAAAAATACCAAAAATACCCAAAAACAGTAAAAAACATAAAATGCATAAAAACATTTTTATTTGAATTTTTGGTTGATTTTTGAGTGCTTTAATAATTGTTTGTACTTGGCTTATTCACTTGTTTTCTTATTTTCTCAATTAATTAAAAATCCAAAAAAAATTATAAAAATTTAAAATCCACCAAAAATGCTTGTCTTTTATTTTATTCTTTTTTAGACTACTTCGTAGCCGCAAGGCCATTACGTGCTCCTTGTGTTCGACCCTGGTCGCTATACCAGGTTAATAAAATAGCAAGACCGCTATTTAATTTTGAGTTGATTTTTATCCGATTTGGTGGTCTATTTTTCTCGATTGACCTCATCGAGCGATTGAGGTCGCAACGACTGCATGAGATATACCTGATCTACCTCGCTTGCTCGGTTTTGTGGTCATCAGTATTCAAATAGATGATGCACTCCTTCTTCTCGATGTTGTTCAATCATCAATGATATCCCCGATTAGGGCTGCTAATTGAACTGAATCATTCGAATTCGATTATAATTTTTTCTATAAAAGTTCAAAAAAAGTTCGATTCGAAACCAAATAAACTAAATTTGAATTTAACATAGGGATTCGATTTTCAAATGAATTGAATCTGAATTTACCTGAATTCGTTCGATAATAATTCGATTGGATTTAATATTTTATATCCATACATATATGTATATATGTAACAATGTATTTCTATATACGTAGTACATACATATACATGCACATAATAAATTCATATTTACATATATACATGTAACAACCACTCTGGATTGATTAAGATCTTTTCTGAATATTCGTGTGCAAGTAATTATAGCATAATTACATCAAAAGGTTGACATGCATCTATTCGAATTCATTTGTAAGTAAATAAATGTAGAAAAGAGTATACGCATATGCATTAAAAAGCTACTACATTTCATTTACATTGAAAGATTTAGCATTTTCATTTTATCACTAAGCATAACAAGTGCAAGCAACTAAAGATACTCTCAAACTAACTTACTAAATTTATTAAGTGGTTAATTTTAAACTTATAATCATATTTAGACTCCATTGATATGATTTATCATGTTCACCCTTCACCGCTATGATTTATGTACTCATAGTATCATGTTATACCGGCGTGACTTGTCAACGTGTGACGTGTATATGAAAAATTAGGCCCCCTAGTGAGATCAAATCTCTTTCCTTTCCTCTTTATAACTAAGTTCAAGTGGTGAGTTAGAAATGTGGGTACTTCATGCGTCCATTATACAAAACATCTAAGTTCGTGTCTTTACTTATTATTTTAGCCTAGTGACAGTAGCTTAGGTATGACTTACTTTGTATAAATACAATAATCAATCTTAGCATATTATTCAGAGATTTTGAGGCATTAAGAGTATATAAGAACTCTAAGCCATAACAATTCTAATATGTATATATATATGTATGTATAATCCTATTATTTAAAAACTAAATATCAAATATAACCAAGAGTAAAAAATATTAGTCTTGAATTCTAATAGGAAAGATCAAATATTTATTGTTATTCTAAATCCTCACCCTCACATTTATTTTCATGTTCCCACATTTCTTACAGTGTCTTTTCCATTCTTCCATTCATTATCTACCAAAGACTCTAAATACCAATGATAAATTATGGTGGCCTTCTCCTAACATGTGAAAATGATGATTTTGCTACTTCGTGTTCCTCCTTAACATTTGTCGTGATTAAAAATTTATCAAGATATATCCCCCTTGCTTTTTTGTTGTTTTCATTCCTGGCATGGAAATCCATGATGATTATCATTGTCAAGGTGATATTTATCATCACATGAGTAATACACAAGTTCTTCTCACCATAATGTAAGTTGTTCTATAGTGCATCAAAAATTCATATATTTCATTTTCAGGATCGGTTTTTGATAATGAAGATCCTCACGCTTACCAAAGAGGTGTTATCTTGCTATATTATTTTTTACTATTCTCATTATTTCAAATAATAATATTAATTTATATCAACTTTCTACATAAGTTCGATATTATCTTTGCTTAAACATGCAATGATAATCGCAATGTGTTTAGCTTTTTCGTCAATGATATCATATCTTGTTGATAGTCTCATAAAATTATATTGTATTTATACATATCTTCATTATTCAAAAAGAGTATATTTAGATTGTAAAAAACATAATAATTATAAAAATTAGGTACTTTTATCCACTATGTTGTATTGGTTTGATATTTTCCTCGATTTTATAGTTTTTTCAACTTAACTTAGTAATATACTTTCAAAATTAGATTTATACAATAAAATATTTATATTATCTTGTTCTTCATATAATATTATTTATATAAGCTCTAATACATCAATTAACCTTTCAAATTCAAAATAAAATAAATCAATGAATATTCGAATCTTTAAATGAATTGGATCTGAATTTAAGTTAGTAAATTCATTTAAAATTTGATTCGAGTTCGGATTCGAAACTTTTATAATAAATTGAATTAGAATACTCGTGGATTCGAAGGTATTCGATTCTATTAGCACCCCTATCCCTGATGAGATGCGAGATGATCCTCACTGTGAGATGCCTCTCGCGTATCTGTGAAGAGTCGCGAATCTCCAGCAAATGTTGGCTTCTCATTCAAGTGATGATTACTGTTCCAGATGAAAGTGCTCGACATAGTGGGTACTCCTAGCGGCGGAGCGGCTCAGATTCACGATGTAATTGTGATGAGTGCTATAGATCTTCCATGTGTTATCACTATAAGACGATGTGTGTTCAAATCCTCCAACTGTTAATCTGCTCCAGGTGCACGTCCTTTAGCTCGCTCGGTTGTGCTCCTCGTATCAGACTCCTCTCCGAAGACGATGGATGGGAGCGAAGTTTCAGAGGTTCTCAAATCAGATGATGATCAAGTGGTCACTGTTCAGCAACCAGATCTGTAGGGTTTGCATATGGCTCGAAGATGTGGATGAAGCTTACAGGTTCCTGCAAACATATACACATACACTCGCCTCGATCTCGAAGGCTCGAACAATAGCAGTAACAGAAAGGGTGAATCAGACACTCTTATCGGAGGCTATGAGAAAAAGGAGTGGAGATCCGATCTCTGTCATGACTAGAGTTGATTAGGTATAAAAGGTAGAGTAGGAACTAGAAGGGGGATTAGATGGTGACAGATTCGTTGATGATTTTTAGTATCAAATCAGAGAAAAGTTTGGGAAGAAGATAGAAATGGAAGAGGAATATAGAGAATAGAAGGATAGAGAGGAGAAATCGAAGGAAAAAATCTACAGGAACCTAACCTAGATGGAGGTGGATGATGGATGTAGGTCGCTTGTGGATGAAACTCGGAAGAGCTCTTGGTTGTTGTCTGCAACTTGCGGTGAGAGGAGGCTGAGAGCATGACAGATCTATGCTATGACGCTGACAATGATCATGATGGTTTTCCCTCTCTCTCGATCTCGCTACGATGGTGGAGACAGAGAACGTTGTAACCGACCCTATCTCTCTTGGAGCTCACGAATCAGAGGAACAGAGCAAAATGGTGGATCTGAGATTCTTAAAAGAGTCAAGGTTCTTAAATAGAGGAGGATGTGTAGAGCACACGACGATGGGTCTCATCACTGGCTGAGGATAATAATGGTTGGGCAACGGCCCAACGGCCAGGCCGTTGGGCGGTTGACGGAGAAAGAAGATGATGGGAAGAAGGGGGTGAAAAGGAGAAGAAGGTGCATTAGAGGAAGAAGAAACTGGAGAGAGAAAAGAGAGGAGAAAAAAAGAATAATACAATAATTAATTAATTAATAATTTAAAATTATGTTAATAAATAAAAAAATTATTAAATAAATAATTTAATTAAGGTAAATAAATAAATAGTTAAATAATTAAGTAATTTAAATAATTAATTAATTAAATAATAGTTAGTTAATTAATTAATTTAATTAATTAATGCCTAAATAATTAAGTAATTTAAATAAATAAATAAATAAAATTTTATTTATTTTAATTTAATATAAAAATATTAGTAAAGTATAACAATATAAGAAATGACATAAATAAGATTAAGATACACAATACAATTTATACCAATAGGGTCTTAAAACTTACTTTTTGCCTATTAACTTTGATTTTTGTGAAACCAGTTTCATTTGATAGATAATTTTATAAAACAAACTTTAAAAGTGAGTACGTCCAATTCATAGTTCATATGACTGAGTTATGATGTTAGGAAGTTTAGGGTCACGGCTTTGTAACTTTGGCCTTTATTGGCATTTATTAACAAAAAATTCAAGTTATTTTTTTATACCTTTTTATTGATTTTTATAAACATGACAGAAAATGAATTAGGTTAAACTGGATTAGGAATAATTAAATATAAAATGAAGAAGATTTATACACATATAGTACATATATACAATCCAAACGCCAAAACTCGCACATTTTATTTTAATATTTTTTTGATATTTTTAACAGGTAAAATTAGTTATAAAATGAAGTTTAAAGTAAGTTTGATCAATTTCGTAATTTTTATAAATAATTATGAACCTTGGAAGTAGGCTTTTATAACTTTTTAAGTTCATCATAATTATTTATTTTTAGATGAAATAATTTTTTTGAGTTTATTAAATTTTTTGGACAATGATTCTATTATCTTCAATAAATCCAATTATATTTTCCTCCCTTTGGATGGAATCTTAATAATTTGTTATTTATCATTAATCAATGATTTATCAATGAGTTTCTTATGGTTCTTGAATACTATTTGCATCTCAATGTGAGATATACGTTTTCTAATTATGAGAATTCTATTTATTTTTTCGAAAACATTAAGATAATCAATTAGTAAGTTAGTAGGTTTGTCATTGGAGTTCAAGTATTTCCGAATATGTGTAACAATCAATTTGGGATATGACATTCTAAAAGCTTATTCAAAGCATTTCCAACAAGGTATTCTTCTAAGTTTTTTTTTGAAAACATTATTGACGAGAAGCTTTTTAAATATCGGAGATCTCCATCACGTAATTATAATGAGTATTTATGTTCACATATCATTGTATTTTATTCGAGTCTTGATTTCGTTGAAACTTTAGGCAATCAATCTTATCATCCATTATTGGCATATGGTATGCTCCCATTCAAGAAGGTCCTTACAATAAATAGTTGACAGTTTCCATCAAGTGAATTTTTTAATGAATAATTACTGATGAGAACTTATAAGTATGAATAAGATTGTCTTGATATAACGCATATAATGTTATGATGAACTCAAGATAAAGAAATGGAAAAGGAGGACAACATGGAGGAAAATGATGCGAAGAATGAAGAGGATGCCATAATACATATAATGTTTTGTTGTCATCTCAGGACAACTACAAGCAATCCAAGGAAGCTAATAAGGACAAGGTGGGCAAGGGTAAAAGCAAGGTTAAGATTGAGCACGCCTTTTCCAAGGAGAACGAAATTTCAATGGGAAGATTTTATTATCTAATAATAGTTTCAATGTTAACAATTTAGATTCTCGATATTAGTTAGTTTAGTATTGAGATATTAAGTGGCTTAGTATATATTCTGGTCTCCTACAAGCTTTGGCTTAGATGGTTTATATGTTAAAATACATGTTGAGTTCCTAGAGGTTGTGGTTTATATTGTTTAGAATGTTAAAACATTGTTACTTTTATCCTCTTGGTTTATATGATTTATAATGTGTTATGATATTTTCCTCCAGGTTCATTCTGAAGAGATGATTATTGAGATGCATCAAACTTGCAATAATTGTTGAGAGATTGTTGAGACTTTGAGACAAGTTGCAAATTTAGATTGCAACATCTTATTTTTTTGCGGCAAAGCCAACTTTGCGATTGCATTGCTACCATGGTAATAGCAAAGTGGCCGCAATATAGTTGCAACTATGTCTGGCTTGGTCGTAAAAAATGCAAAAGACAACTTTTGGGTTGTGGTATGGTGTTAATGTGATTGTAAATTGGTGCAAATGTGGTCAACGTGGTGCCTTAATGCTCACAAAATATGACGACTACCATGGCTACTACTTCACCACCACTTATGACTACATTAGCAACTACATTATTGATCATAGAGTGTTCGCCAAGCGTTTGCAACCATTCTGTCGCAACCATGATCTTTACGAGCACATGCATAGCAAGAGAGGTTTTACGACTACTTTGCTTCCACATTTGTAGTCATAAAAGCCGCCTCTTTTAGCAGATCTTCTTGTAATATAGTGACATCTTTGAAAAATTGGCTATCACACTTAATATTTTTTTTTTCAAATATTTCATGTTTGAAATAAATAAGAAAAAATTGGCATTTTGTATTTTCTATTGAGGCCTTAAAGTTCGGTCTTTAGTTCAAAATAATTTGAATTAATTGTAGAACAATCCTCGTACTTATTTTATTTGCAATAAGGTCCTTCGTGTCATCACCTCTTGTGCATGTGTGCGTGAGGGAATGGGATTTTTGTAGGGCCTCGTCAATGGCTTTTTTTGTGTATAGCCTAGTAATTTCTAATTACGTGTAAAAGTTTATTTGAAAAATTACATGTATGCCTTGTAACTTTTTAGAAATTATATTTATACCCTACTAGCATTGTATGAATTAAATATTTAGGGAATTTTGTGTAGAGGACCCTAAAGTTTGATTTTGTGTTTTGGATTGCATTTTGCTTTATTGTTCAATTGCAATTAGGTCAATACCAGCATTGTCATTTTTATTTCTTGTATTTCTAACATTAAAATATCATTTTACATCGAAGATTTTAGGAAAATTAATTTAAGTGACTGACATTACATTATATAAATATATTTTTTACAAGGTAATTAAACTTAATTTCCTATATTTGAATATTCAAAAAATTTACGGTTATTCCTTATTTGCATTAAAGAATACCTAAAACTAAATATATGTTTTGAAAAAATCCAAAAAAATTATAGTAACCTTATTATTATATTTTTAACTATAAAACAAAAATCATTAAAAATCTAAAAGAAAAATACTAAAAATTGTAAACCCTAAAAATCTCATAAAAATGATTAAAAATTCTTTAAAAATACAAAAAATTTATTTTCTTTTTATATATCTTATTTTATATTATCTATTATAGATTAAAATATAGTTTTGGAAAAATTTTAGGTATTTACCTATTTTTAAACTCCAAATACAATCTGACTTGTGTTATTGCTCATTATTTTGACATTTTTTTTCAATTAAAAATATGAAAAAAAAAATTAGAAAAAAATTATAAGAAAAATATCAAAAAATAGAATAAAAATAAAAAGATAAAACATTTTATTTCCTCTATTTTGAGTAGTATACCTATATCTATATAAATATATTTACCTGTATTATCTATATAAAGCTATATTTACTTATATTTGTATTAGTGATCTTATCATTATTAAAAGGGATATTTACACCCATAACCCTTAGTAGTTGCATAATTACCCCAGGTACCCACAATAGTCACGAATTATATGAGAAAGCCCAAATATTACTCCGTCTCACACCAATAACCTTTTGTTAGTTTCAACCATTAATCCTAACGAAACCATCAAGTTAATCTAACCTAGAATCAATCCAACGGTTAAAAATAAATCAAAATTAAAAGGAAAAAGTACCCCCTCCTCCAGCAGCTTCCCCCAACCGCCGACTAGATCCCCTTCCTCATCCAGCAACCCCGCCCCCCGCCGACCAGCTCTCCCTCCCCTTCTTCCTCGGCAAGCGACTCGCAGATCGAGTCCATGCTAACAGAGATTTTCTTGCAGGCGCTGTCTGAGGCGGCAAGGGTGTCAATAGGAGAAGCTTGTAGCTTGCACATGGGGGTGATGGGGGGGCTTGTAGGCGATGGAGGCTCTGCCGAGTGCGAGTGGAAGTTGCCGGGGGACTTTGCCCAACGCGAGTGGAAGATGCAGTAGAAGGGGGGTGTCGGCAAGAGGGGAAGCTGCAGCATGGGGGCCTTCCAGGCGGTTGGTCGGCCAGAAGGGGGGGATTTGGCCCAGCACGAGCGGAAGCTAGTGCGGTCTATGATCGGAGGTTGGAGGAGGAAGGAGAGACCATTCCTAAATAAAAGAGAAATTTGGGTATAAAACGTAAAATGCTTAACGGATACCGTCATAGTTAACGAAAAATTAGGTAGAAGTTAACACGGGGTTATGAACGTATAAGTTAAGCAGTATTCAAGGTCTCAAGTGTAATTCGTGTTTATACAGGGTTTCTGGGGTAATTATAAAATTACTCAGGGTTATGGGTGTAAATATCCTTTATTAAAAATACCCTACATATTTTGAAAACCTTTAAAAAAGTAAAAAGGACTATACTTAGGGTGTTTTCCTGATTTTTCTATATTATATATTTATATATATATATATATTTATATCTTATATTTATCTATCATATATATATATATCCTTTATATACATATTACAACTATGAAAAAGAAAAATTTTAAATCAGAAACTTTAAAAAGAAAATAAAAATTACGAAATTAAAAACAAACACAAAAATATTATAAATTAAAAATAAAACCCACAAAAATTCAAAAATCGATATAAAATAAAAAAATAATTATTGTATTTTTTAGCCAATTTTTATGGTATATCCCTGTCGTTCCTTGTGTTCAACACCCTACATATACTTACGCATTATACATATTTATTAGTCGGATTATAGTAAATTTTAACTCCACATTTTTATTTTTACATTACATGATCTATATTGTGTGTTAATTGTCAAATTAGCTCGGGTTTCGTGTTCGGTCGCCTCAGTGACAATGTTCTTGCCTTGTGTAGAATGCTAGACCGATTAAAAATTTGTTCCTTTCATGAAGTTGCAATGAGGGCAATGGTCAATGGGGATGCAATCTCATTCCAATAATTAGGGAGGGAGTGATGGGGTGCGATCTCATTTTCCCTATAGTTAAGGAGGAGGGAAGGAGCGTGCAAATGTGTAGGGCAAAGAGATTACACCTCATGACTCCCTCCCTAATTATTGGAACGGCACCTCAATATTATGATCACATTCCCTAAAATTAAGGATTGGAACCCACTTAATTGGTCTGGTGGTAGTGTAATGTGTCTACCACCCAAAAGACCAGGGATCAAATCCCCCTTTTTTACAGGTCATGTTAGGTAATCAACAACCAGCATAAAAAATAGTCGAACCTTTCAACGTGGATTTGATCAAGGATCAATGTAGCCAACTCAAATATAGCAGGAGAAGGCTTTTCCATTTATAGGTAGGCATATTGCACGGGGAATGAGAATTTTGATGATTGGAGAGGGGATGCGTGGAGGAACGGGGAGGCCTGGGCCCTTCATCTCCCCCTCCCTATAAGAGAGAGTTTGTGTGTCTCCGCATCTGTGTATTCAAACAAGTACTAATACATGTTAGAAACTGTAAATGCATCTAAAAAAACACATACTAGTTATACTTGAACTTTACAAACTCCATAGATTCAACTCAAACTATACAAACTCTAACTAGAAATATTATATATGTGTATATAACTGTACATACTATAACTCGAATATATATATATATATATATATATATATATATATATATATATATATATATATATATGACACCCTTCTAAGATTTCATCTCCTTAAGACTCTTCTTTTTCTTCCATGTACATATAACTGGTTCTATGTAATACTTATATAAACTTAGTATATTGTCTCTTCATATGAACTATAAATAACACTTAGTTTTGATAATCTTTGTTCAGGACTTGGAATTTTGAGGACTCCAATTTTAGAGGAAAGAGCATTTTATCTAACATATGTTTATGTTTCATACAAAACAAAATATTATGGTGGAGTACATTAATGCAAATAACATAGATCCTTAATATAGACAATCATTTTAATTAGGCTTTTGACAACTCTTGAAACTTCTAAGAAAAAGAATTATTGGAATCACAAGGTAAGCACATGTTTTTTGATTACACAAGAATGTTCATTTATATAACAATAAAGAAAAAAATATAAACTTATGAGATCCATGCCCAAAAATAGAAATCCCACCATCCCAAGCAAGAACTACCTCAATTTTAAACAATAAATTAACAAAAGAAATGCTAAAATTATGAGTCTTATGTAATGAAAACCACTAAACTAGTACATGTACAAGGCATCCATTCATACAAACTTTCATCCAAAGTCATACCCAACCAGATTGTTAATATAACAACAAAAATTCCTTCACTAACATAAACAACAACATACATATAAATCTGTGGTACATCGCTTTTATTAATATATCCCATACACATCTCACATCATCAACCTCTTTTAATGTTCCTTCAATTACACATAATATCCTTTATTTGTGATGTCAACTACATCTATTTGTCCACGTTTTATAGATAAAAACCCAACAAAATCATATACGAATAAAAGAACTTACTTAAACAGATCATTCTTCCTCTTAATTCCTAGTTGTAATCAAAGTTAGTACTAATACTATGTTATTTTAGGTTCATTTTAAATTTTTATCCAGTTCCTAATAACTGTATGGACTTTGATTGGACACACATCGCATAGTAACGTAGCTATGAGTAAATATATTTCCTTCTATATGATCATTTTTCTTCGATCTTAAGCGCCAAAAAAAAGTTAGCCAACAGTGAGCATTACCAATCACTTACCCCAACTCTCCTATATATGTTGAGTAGCGTGTCCTTCTCAAGCATGTCAGTAATAACGATATTATATTGAATCTATGTAGCAATATACTCAGTCATCCATAAAATTTTCATAAATTTTGATAGGAATACACTATTCCATTTAACGTGAAATCCCGATCTGCGACTTTGAGTCACGGTATTTGAGCTATCAGTCACACGCATCGTTGAGGACATAAGGAGAACCATACAAGCATGCATACATTTATTTCACATTTATTGCAGAACATAAGAAAGAAATCGATCGAGGATGCCATCATCTTGCATCGTTACATATGTAATGAATGCCTAAAGAGACTTATTTAGAGATGGATATATAGGATGCGTATAAATTGGACACACACGATCGATATATTCATACACAATCATTCAGATCTTGGTATTAGTGGACCATATCGGCGGACCATAGGCAGATCCTGACTTGGGACCATAGATGACGAGATTGCGATCGGCCTGAAGAATGAGCGTGTAGGTGCCGGGTGTCCTGTTAGTGTTGCTAGCCCATTGAGCTTTACCATCTGTACTGTAAATCACAAGATTGCCATCATCTTGCATGGCGACCCGCAAGTTGGTGCCTTTCCCGTATGTTCCTGAGGCCCATATGGGCTTCCCGGCATCGTAGAGGCAAAGATTGCCATCCGTTTGCATGACAAACGAATAATTCCCATATGTGAGTTGCTGACCCGCTAAGAGGGATGCCGGACTCGCCAGAATGTCTCCCAAGGCGGAGGAAGTTGCCATTGCGATTAGATCTTCGCTTCTCTTCTCTTGGCTACAGCCTACAGATGGCAAGGATTTGCTTGATGAGCAGTAGCTCCATCGGGTTGGTATTTATAATCACAGGCATCATCTATCTATCTATCTATATGTCGTGTGGGGCCTTAATGATGTTAGATTATTTATTCCTACGCTGGTACTACTGTCTTCAAGTCTCCCGTGAAATGGATCGCATTGAGATCTTTATTCCAATCGTATTGTGATGTGATCCCACACGTTTTAATCGTTTTCACCTGCTCACGGCCACGAATTTTCACTATTATTGTGATGCAGAAATCTAGCTAACGCCCACCGATTTTATTTTAATGTTTGAGGTCTCTCGTGAACCACGATCATATGGGATCCCTCCAAGTCGTACCAATGTACATCTGTCTCAGATCTACATCGGTAGAGAATGTTGTGATTGGCTCGCTCATGCTTTCGTGAATCACGATCATATCCGTTCACTTTTCCATGTGCACTGTAATCATAATTGTATGTTCCTTTCTCTTTCCATCAATTTCTTCTTTTTTTCACTTCTTCTAAATATTAACGTGGATATGCTAACAACCAAAATATAGAGATTTCTATTCAAAGATCGGAATATAAGATAATATATATGTATACACGCACTTATAGACATACATATATAATATTGTGTTAGTAAACAAGTTGTTGTATTTGATATTAATGTAATTAGGCTTTAGTTTGGTAATCCTATGCTATTACATTGGATTTTAATTTGATTTCAATTGGAAAATCAAATAACATCGGAAGGAAAGTTGGAAATTCTCAAATTTGAAACACGGTGAGTCGTAGGATGCTTTGATGATGTCTAAGGTCCTATACGTGCGAGGTACCTTCTCGAATTCTAACCCAGAATTTCTATAGCATAGAGTTCTTAAAGCTTTTGAGTTTACAATGCTCCAAGCCTCCGACCCTTTGTTGTCTTTTCATGGAGAATACAATCTCATCCTACCTCATTTCCTTGTATATCATTACCCCGCCAAAGTAAGTTCTTTCGAATACTGTCTATGTGAGTCCCCTCGATCGTTAAACAAATCATTATATCCCATAAATAAGATATTTTTATATAATGAACCTTCAAAACTTTGTGAATTATTTTCTCCACCATGTATTATTTATAATTATCTCGTAAACCTTGCAAACTTGCTTCGTCTTACATCACAACCCTTGCCATCAATTCTAAGTCTTTTAGGGTTAATATCTTGAGTTAGTCTTGAGTTAATCAAATCATGAAGAAGATCTGATGGTAGATTTTCTCCTCCATCTCTTTCCTTCTCCTCTCCCCCTTCTTTTTTATCTTTTTCTTCTCATTTCCACATGCTTGAAATCTACTATCCCCCGGAGTATGGCTTGCACTTAGAGTTAAAGGCAATTTATTTTTGCACGTTACCTTGAAAATAAAAAAGGAGAAACTCTGGGCTACAACCCAACTATAGAAGCAACAAGATGGACTCAGCTTCCCGGAATGTCTCAACCATTGAAAAACCAGTCGATCTACTACTCAAAAAAGAATAGTGTCGCTGAATCGATCAGGCGAATTTATCAAAAAATTTATTTTTGTTATTTATACTCCTAAACTCAAAGGTATAGCGATAAATGCATGAGTGTCGAACTCAAGGAGGCAAAATGTAGAAAATTCATAAAAAATAGAAAAAAACTTTTAAAACTTTTATAAATATTTATTTAGTTTCCTTTTATCATCTTCTAGCTTCTACCTACTTTTTGTTTGAAATACCTCATAAAAACCTAAAATTATGCAAAATACTAAAAAACTTATAAAACTCATATAAAATCAACAAAAAAACCAAAAATGCATTTTTAGTTCCTATTTGTAGATATTACTTCATAGTTTATCATAAAAATCACTAGCAATATTTTGACATTTTTGTCTATTTTAAAATTGAAAAATACCCCTAGTTGTGCGCTATTTGCTTGTTCTATCACTGTTTGATTTTTTAGAAACTCACAAAAACATATGAAAATTCCTCAAAAAATCCTTAAAAATACTACAAAATATATAAACCTTGAAAATATTTTTACTTTATTTTTCTAAGTATTTGTGACATATTTCAAAAATACAAAAAAAAGACTCGTGCAATTTCATCTTATTTGCCTTGTTTAAAAAATTAAAAATTTGCAAAATAAAAAATCGCTAGAAAGTGAAAAACCACCCGATCACTTGTCTTCTGAACTTGTAAAAGAATCAGAGAAAAAGATTTACGGTCGTTGTATCGACCGACTGGGTTTTGTCAGAAAAGATTAAGGTTTACTTAATCTTCTTTATTTTTTTATACTCCTAAACTTTGATGTATAGTAAATGTACGGGAGTGTTGAACTCAGGGAGGCAAACATTTTTAAACTAGAGGGAATCGGTAGAAAAGCTTAGGTCTTTGGGTTTTCTAATTTTGTTTTATTTTTAATGATTTTTTTATTTGAATTTTATTTTATACTTTTTATGTTTTTAATTTGTATTACCGTTTTTATGAATTTTTAAAGGTTTTTTATGATTTTTATGGTGTTTGGTTAATTTTTAAGGTAAAAAGTACATGAATCATGAAAACTGTGATGTATTTTGAATTTTTAAGATTGAAACTAATGGCGAAATATTTTTATTGTATTTTCTGTACAAAGTAGACAAAATTACCTTCAAAATGACATGTTGTGCATTTTTAGAGGATTTTTAGTTATTTAGTTATGATTTTTATAAGTTTTTCTGAGTATTTTATATTTTTTATTGGTTTTGTTATTTATTTTTTATTTTGTTTTGGGTTTAATATGTAAAATATGGTAAAATATACTCTAACTAATTTTTAAGACTTTTAATGATGTTTTTTTGGATTTTTTATTGTGTATGTAATATGTATAGGGTATTATATATATATATATATATATATATGTATTTTATTGAGGTATGGATGCAATTGTGTTATTTTGTAAGGATATGCATGTAAATTCCAGAAATTATGCAAGAGCTGGAGGATCACTGTGCAATTACTCCAAAATCACATGCGCCTTCACGTGAGGTTTCAGCCCTTAGATGTTGCACATGGGATAAGCGGTGGGTCGGTGCAGCGTCTTGGGCCGAAGCATGGCGCGACACCAAGGGCATGTTTGGTTGTTGGGTTGGACTAAGTTGGGTTGGAGTACATCAATGTACCCCTCCTTCAAACCCTCTCAATCCTCCCCACAATTTACTATTCACAGAGTACCCCAACCCAACCCAAACCAGTCCAACCCAGCAACCAGGCCCCAAGCATTGGATGCGATCCGATTTGTTAGGTTCAGTTATTGACGCTTGACCGTATTTAGTCTATGCGATCAGAGATTGATCATGCGGCTGTCATGGAATCTGGAGTTCCCGAATGTTCTTCCCAAATCTCGCGCGGTGGCGTTTCTACTCGACTACAGATTTCGCATGAAGCAGATCGCAAATCTGAGCTTGTTGAAGCTTCGATTAACGATGCTATCTGAAGGTCTGTAGTGCGTTCAATCACTGTTCGAATACAAATGGTGAAGTTTCTCAAGGCGAATGTAGTTTCCCTATTTTCGGATCTCTGCTAATGGCTTTGGATTGTACGGATCCACGTTGTGCTCTTGGATGATTAGCTTCAATCATGGAGAGATTTGTATATCTCCAGGAAATCAACTTAAACCAAAGGGTTGTGTATCCCCTATGCGTCAGAACTTCCCAGATCCGGACGAGAGAAAAGCGTCAACTGATAAGCTCCATCATCATCAATCCGGGGTACACTATGCTCTTCCCGTAATTAGGAACCAACGACGGTGGCTTTCGTTTTGATTTCTGATCAGAAATCGGAGTAAATTTCCGAGTTGCTGCACGGCTCGCTATGGTTGGAACGACGCAGATCTATTCTCAGATTAAAATCAACACACTCCAGGCAACGAAATTCAGGTAGCTAGATATAGATCCCGATCTCTATGCATGTTCGATGATTTATTGATCCAGGTGAATCAGATTATTGTGCTACTCTAGACGAACGCCTCCAGACGAAGCTTCGTTTCGGATACTCCTGTTGTTGTTCGAGATGGCGTCGAAGGCTCCAGTCAGACCTGCAAATGGTAGTTGTCTCGAAGACGATGCTTCGACCTCTAAACATAATCCGAGGTGATGAATGAATCGATCATGGAATGTGTGCACAGGTAGATTCGCATGTGACGGAGCATGAAAGTGAATTGTGGAGAAGCGAATCGAAATAGAATGAAGTGGAATCGATTGGATTCGGTAAAAAAAATTCAAGTTGATTGTTGTATCAAAATAGAGAGAAACAGATGGGAGGGTATGAGAAGAAATGGGGAACAGAATCGGATAAGATCAGATAAAGGAGATCGAGAGGAGAAATCCTACTTGGAAGATGGAGGTTGTGCGCACGGGGTCGCCTGGGAAGCGGAGCTCTACCGGAGCTCAGGGATCACTGCCTCAACTGGCGGCGGCAGGAGGCTATTCACGCGACGGAGCGAAGCTCCACGCCGGCGCACGATCACGCTCTTCTCCGACCCTCAACCTCGCTTCAGCGGCACTCGGAGAGACGCTGTCACTCTTCTCTCCCGCACGGGAGCTCACAGGAAGATGGTAGAAATGGCGGATCCCGGATTTGGGAGTGGACGAGGGGTTTTATAGATGAGGTGGCTTGGTGAGCACGCCGCCGGTTGTCGTCACCGGTGGTGGCTCCCGTCACCGGAGGTGGTTGGTGAAACAGCCCAACGGCCTTGCCGTTGGGGCTGTTGGCGGAGGAGAAGGGAATGGAGAAAGAGGGCGGCGTCGTGAGGAAGAAGAAGTGAGGAAAGGTGGATAGAGGAAAAGGTTAACGAGGAGAGAGATAAAAAATTAATTAAATTAAATAATTAATAATAATAATAAAAGATAATTAAATTAATTATTAATATTAATTTCGTAATTGATTAAATATTAAATATGGATAATGAGTTAATTAAGTAATAATTAAATATATATAATTAAGTAATTAAGTATTAATTAAATAAATAAGTAAGTATATAATTCAATAAATAAATTAATTATAAAATAATTTAAATAAATAAATAAATTAGAATTAAAATATAAATAAAGTATATAAATTAACTTATATAAAATAATAATATTTTACGGTACATTGTACAGGATACCAATACGGACCTGAAAACGGAATTTTTCGCATTAACTCCGATTTTAGCGAAACTAATGTCATTTTTTAGATAAATATAATTTTAGGCGAAAAAAATAGCGGCTTCGGGCCTCCGGATGTTTTTGATATTTTGACTTTATTATATTTTTATTTTTTATATACATTTTTAGATGATTTTAGGAAGAAGAATTAAGTTAATTGGATTTATGATTATTTAATTAAAAATCCGGGAAGTATCTATAAATAGTACAAATAGACAACGGGTCCAAAAAGCTGAAACTCACCGATATTATCCGATTATTTTTCTGATATTTTTAATAAATAATATTGTGTACAAAACACAATTTCAAAGGTGAGTTTGTTCAATTTGGAGTTTTCTATAAATAGATATGAACTTCGGAAGTCGGCTTTTGCGGCTTTTCCGGTTCATTACGGTTGTTTTATTTTTATGTCAAAATATTTTTTTGATATTTTTATAAAATAAATATATTTTTGTGAATCACTTTTACAAAAGGAGTATTTTTATTTGAAGTGGTTTTGATGATAAATAAAATAGGTTAAGTATTTACATGGTGAAAAATGGGTAATTTATTTTTTGGTCTATATTTTCTTAGTATTTTTATAAGTTAAGATCCTTATCTCCCCCTACTTATTTCATTTGTCGACCCGATCAATATTGACCTAATCTCGGGGTTAGGATCGGTCTGTATATTACATATACATCCTTCTTTTATTATTATTTTCCTTTTTCTCTTTATTCTTTTATTTTGGGATAATTAAAATGTTAATTATATAATATTAGTAATTGCGGTTAGAATGATAATTAATTAGAATTAGTGGATATTTACATGTATTTTACCAAGAATTTTAGCCAAAATGAAAGAATAAAGCCGATGAAAAGATTCATCACAAAAGACAAAAGAATCTTTAATTTTCGAATCACCAACTTAGTTTTTAATTGCGATCCTTTAGTTCGACCTTGGTCGCTATACCAGATTAATAAAAATAGCAAAACCTCTCATTTTCACTGCTTGATTTATTATTGGTTTGAATAATTTCTTCATTGATTGTGAATCGGATTTTAGTCATAGTGACACATAAATAATCACTTAGCTCGAATCGGATTTTCCCCTCATCATCTAACATTTTTGAAGACGTTATGTCTTTTTCAAACATATATATTGCATCATTTACATAAGGATTTTACTTCTTAGACCAGTAGGGTATCCCTTTTTTGAAGCTTTATTGCAACCCACAACATCCAGTCTTTAGATGTCGATGCTACTAGACTAGTTCGAAGGCATTGGCCTCCTATTGGGGCTTGTTTCCATTCGTGTGCATCTCAAGCCGACAGATTCTGCCCCTCACCACATCATATATATATATATATATATATATATATATATGTTGATCTACGTGCAAAGTGCTTGTCCAAGTTAGGTCATTGTCTACAAGAATCATGTGTGTGTCATGAAATGTTCTACTTAAACCAATCAAGATGACATGTTAACATAGTCTTCTAGACTTAAAGAATTAAGTAGCTCGCTGAAAAGTCTCAACTCCAGTTCCTATAACGTACCTCTGAAATTAAGTGGATTAACATATTAACCATGTTCGATTCTTCACCTTTATTCCTTGCTAGTTTAGTTATCAGTATCCGTCTGAAAAATGTTAATGCAAATGCAACAACTTTTTTATTGAAATGCATTTTTTATTTAAACTTTTTATGTGGATTATAAAGAGATTTTGTAAACTTTTATGAATTTTAGACTTTTTTCAATTTTCACGCATTTTTTGAAAGAGTTGGTGGATTGAATATATTTATAAGTACTAGCATGGGTTATGTGCGCATTCAAAAATATTTTATACAGAAGAATATACAAGAATTATACAAGATTTATACAAGATTATGTTTACAGAAGAAATCAATTACAAGTCTTATATATATTTTTTTCCAAAAAAATATTTATTAACATGTTTTAAATACAACTTTTGTGTAATAATTTTATAAACATAATTTACAAATAATTATGGTTTTTATTTACATGAATTTTACAATAACTTTATATACATATTTTACATTACTTAATTTATATGAATTTTTGAAAACTAATTTTAAAAAACAAGTTTACAATAGATTTTATAAATAATTTACAAAAACTTTTCAAAATAATCTACAAAAGTTTTACAAAAATTTTCACAAGCCTTTTTACAAAGAATTTACAAAATCTTTCACCAATATTTTACAAACAATTGTTTTAATACATTTTATTTTCAAAACATTTAAGACCACATTTCCAAATGGTAATTTTTTGTAAAAAATAATTTTATGAAAACATTTCACGGATAAAATAATTTTATAAATATTTTCTAACAATTTTTACAAAAATATTATACATAGTTTTTTGTCAAAGATTTTACAAAAGAATTTCAAAATATTTATGATAATTGTTTAAAAGATTTTTTACAAATACTTTACAAATCATTTTACAAAAATTTTTATTTTAATTTTATAATATGAGCCATATTATTCAAAATACAATAAAGTATGAGTTATGGCTTCTAAAGTATATATACAATATATACAACACCCCCTATACTTTGTTCGAATTATATCCTCATAGTGACCAAGAAACGACCAAGGAAGACATAACCCGTGCTAGGTGTAGAAAAGTGAAACAAATCTTATATTACAACAACTCAATGAATAAAGAATTAAATGGATAGAAGTCAATCATCCCTCATATACTTAGGATCAAATAATCCTAAGTATATGAGCTTGTAAAAATGAGGATAATCAAGAAAGAGAATGTGCAAACTCAACAACTCGGCTTGTCCCCCCTATACTTAGGGTAAAATATCCCTAAGTATAGAAGAGAATATCAACAGTTGAGGGGCAAGCAAGAAAATAAAATAAAATAAAAATAGAACAACTCGATTTCTACACCCCAGATACCTAAGATAAAGTACATACTAAGTATTGAAAAATCCTAAATAAGACCTGAAGTGTAAAACAAAAAAATGGAAGAAAGAAAGAAATAAAATAGAAAACATGTATGTACAAGGTGAAAAGAATAAAGAAATCAGAAAGAACTATACAAGCTCAAGAATGTTGAAGATTGGTCTTCTTGTGTGACCGAGGATCAATGGAATGTATTAGAGTGATGTCGACATTAAGGTCATCCTCAAATATATCCATATTTGAATCAGAGGATCCCTGATCTGCATCGACAGTTGAGGAGTGACCCGAATAATCGAAAAGATGAACAGGGCTGACCTGTGAAAGCTGCACCACGATATCTAAATCAATATAATCATCAACACTGAAATAACAATACGATGAATCATATTCCAAATATGACTCATCTCTATGTGACTGAAGAAAACTTGGTGTTGTATCTGAAGTAGATGTGAGAAATAGGTCAAATGTTGTTGCAATCTGTTATATCTCAGCATCAACAAAGCCCATATCAGAGTATAAGTGAAAAGAGGGTTCAAAATTCTTGCAAATGGATGGCTTGAATAAAATGTCCACAACTAAATCATGTTCGGCCTCCAAATGATCACAATCAGGTGCCACTGGCTGTCTCAATGGCATATATCCCACGAATATCATCAATACATCGCCAAACATGTGTCAGTGGATAAAAAAGGCTATGTTCTCCAAGTTTCCTATTTGGAGAGGTTTCATGTGTCTCAATATCGTCCAAAGAAGGTAGAATCATGTCTACTCTCAGTTGTAAAGCAGCATGCCCTTGTTTCTGATAGGTTGATAACACATTCATCTGAGGCAAGATTCTTTGTCGGCTCTGAGGTCGACTCTAAGCCGCTGGAGGGAAAAGTCATCACATCAATCCCATAATCAATAACGGCCTTTGATGCAAGCAGAAAAGGACAGCCAATAACAATGGCAATGTCCTGTGATGGTACTGATGAGTCAATGTCCAAAACAACAAAATCCACAGTGCACTTTGTGCCTTGTACCATCACGATAACGTCATTAAGTATACCCACTGACCTCTTAACTACTCTATCTAGAAATTGAAGAATCATTTTGGGTTTCTTAAGAGAGCCTAACTGAATTGTCTCAATAAGATAGAAGGGTAATATCTTCTCTAACAAACCATTGTCCAACAAAGTGTTCTCGAACTCATGATCTGAAATCTCACATCTGACAAATGTTGATCCCATGTCTTTCTTCTTTTTCTGGGGAGATGTATGCAGAATGGCACAATAAATAGCAATGGTCAACACTTGTTTCTCAAAGCAGTGATTTCTCCTATTCTTTCTTCTAGGTGTGGAATGCTCCTTTAGTCACTTTATAAGAAGAGGAATGCAGACTAATGCCTCCGAAAGAGTGAGCTTGATCTTGATTCTGTCTAGCATCTCTTTTCATGAAATTATGTTTGTGGTTCTTTTTGATATTTTCTGATTTTGCCCCTTCCCTAAATTTAGATCATTTAGGAAGGGTATTTGTACATCCTCCTCAGCCATATGTACACCCAGAGGATCAGAAGTAGAATAATTTTTTTTGTAAAACTAGGACTAGTTCCATGCAAATCAAGTGAAATGGAAGGAGAACTAACAGAAGATGCTTAAGTCTTGTCTTTATTATTCTTTTTTTATTTTCTCTTTTGCATATTATTTTATGATTTTGTGCCTTCACTACATGGAGAGTCAAGCTGAATCTTTAACTTCGTGTTGTTTCCTACTATATACCTTTTGTTCTTAATTGTCTCAACAACTGAAGGTTGTTGATGGAACTGGGAGTACAAGTACTCAACAACTCAGAAGTCGGCTAAATAGTAGAATATTATCCTCTCTCTATGACAAATATGGATACTAAATCTCGAAGGGATTCCATCTGTTCCTTATGATATGCATCAGTCTCCTGAATCAGATGGACTAAATGCTCAATTTTGGTATCATATGTAGCTGCCATATCAAAATGATGTCCCAAGTCAAAATCTGTCTATTAAGAGGTATGGAATTATATGTAAGAATAAGAGAGGATATTCTCCTGAGGTGAAGATTGGTCATGACATTGATCGTGATATGGAAATATAATAAGATGAGATAACTGTTGAAACAAAGTAGGCTCCTGCTATGTAAAGTGCTGAACAGGTCCAAACTCTGGCTGTAGAACAAATGAAGGATGAACGGGTAACTGAAAAGTGGAACTCTCTACAAATGCCTTAACATCCATCATCTATGTTGCCCTAGTATCCACATCAACTATCTGATTTATGATCTCTGAATCATCATGAAGTTGACCACATATAATTGGTCTTACATCTCGCTCATGGCATGTCTCAATTGCATACTCTCGAAGAGAATTATATGTCGACTAGAAGTCAGACAACTTCATAAAAAAAGCCTAGAGTGAATTAGGGTCAAGACTATGATGTGTACCACCACACGAGGTATCGACCAATGTGTGTTGCTCTGTGGTTTTTCCCTAGTAGAGGATGTGAACTAAATCTGATTTGGAGATTCCATGGTTCAGAAATCTCCTCAAAATATTCTAAAAAATCGAAGCTGCATATCGTAAAGTGGCTCAAGGGGATCATTTGTAAAGTCTCTGGTAACAGACCTCATGATTTCTTCTCGGCTAATGGGGTAGAACTTCCTCAGAAAAGCTACTCGTAGTGTACCCCAAGTAGCTCTATCTTTTTCCATACTTTGAAACCATCTTGCAAATCTATCTTAAGTGTCATGGGAATGGTCTTCAGCTTCGCATACTTAGGTAAAATATATGAATAAGCTCTGCTGCTACATACCTCCTCATACTAAAAAAGATACTCATATGGATCCTCGTGTGGCTTCCCATGAAATCTTAGTAGCAATGAAACAAAGTCCAAATCAATAAGAAAATCTAGTAAACTCGATGTATAAACTAATTTCGCTCATGAATCATATATTAGCTGCTCAGTCTGCACTCTCATCTCAGCAACTCGTGGACACGTGTCTAATGAATAGTCTAATATCTACTCACGAGTCCCAAAGCTCTATCCAGTTGCCACATATGGAGTAGAAGGCTGACTCAATGGAAACGATGAAAGGAGGGATAGAGAGAGAGATCGAGAAAATGAAGAAACTCGAGAAACAAAAGGATACGATTCTCTGAGGTCGAAGTCACACTCGAAGAAGCAAAGATGGAGGAGTGATCAAAGATGGAAGGGAAGTCGGGGGGTCATTTTGAATGGTTGACGAGCAGGCTACAAGAATGATGAATATGTGTTGATTCAGTGATCCATTCCCCGAGAAAAGCATTGGGTGAGTATCCTGGATGCGCGAGCTTGAAAAGTCATGAAGGAGCCAACACCAGATAATGAAAGACGCGCTCTCCAAAATTCAGAGAAAATGCCAAAAAAAACACGGTTCTGACAAAGCTGCAGAGGGGGGTCACTCCTGGTTGGTCCACGTGGACCAATCAGGAAAAACCTCTGGAAAAAGAATTGAAAATTCAATTAAAAATAGAAAATGAATTTATTAATTTTCGATTATTAAATAAAAAATATTTATTATTTTCTAAATTATTTTATTGTGATTTTTATTAATTTGTTTGAGGTATAAAATTACAAGTTACCTTTTTAGATCTATATATTTTAATATTTTATTTTTATTTTGTGAATTTAATTTATTTATTTTTGTTTATTATTTTATAAGTTTATAAAATATTTTTATACACTTAAATATATTTTAATTTTATTTTTCTGAAGTGTTTTGTATAGTTAATAAAATAGGAGAATTAATTATATAGGTATATGTACATGTATTATACCTAGGTGTTTTATACACATATTTTATTTTTGAGTTTTATTAATGTTTTAATTCCAGTTTTAATATACATATATATTACAAATAATATTTACAAAAATATCGAAATAAGAAATTATAAAAATAATGAATAATAAATAAATTGAATATTTTAATCTGTACAAGTATACAACAGGGGTCCAAAAATCAACTTTCAAACCGTAGCTCCATAAAATGCGAAACCACCTTCATTAAAATAACTCATCGAAAATTATATACAAGTAAAGTGATTTTGTCGTGTTTCGAGTTTTTATTTGAGAGATACATGTATGGGAAGTTAGGATTATGGAATTTTATTCAGACTATAACTTTTTGTCTTTACATTATTTTTGAGTGAAATCAATTTTGTATTTTTCTTCATTTAATTATCTACAACTTTCAAGTACAAAGTTTCTTTATTCAAAGTATAAAAAGTGGAACTAAAAATATGTCCCAAAATGAATAAGAATGAATTAAATAAAAGGTGTCATTATTGTATTTTTGACCCTTATATCCCCCTACTTTATTCCTTGTCATCCTAGTCATCGAGATGCCTAGGTCTCGGGGTTTTGGGTCATAAAATATTTACAATATTTTATTCTTTTTCTTTTTTTCTTTATTCTATAACTTTAGCTTTAAAAATCACATTTTTTACACTATTTACACAATAATGGATGAATGATAAGATGCCTAAATTAACACTATTTACACGCATTTACCAGGGTTTTTTAAGACCAAAATGATAGAATAAAGATGATGAAACATGGATTCATCAGACTGCTCAGAGTGTCTCCCAAGGTGGAAGAAGTTGCCATTGCGATTAGATATTCGCTTCTCTTCTCTTTGTTATAGCCTACATATGGCAAGGATTTGCTTGATGAGCTTTAGCTCCACCGGTTTTGGTATTTAAAATTCTAGGCATCATTTATCAATCTATCAATATATCAACATGGTGTCATTCAAAATTCAACTCAATCCAAGACTTCTATCCTCTCCATCAAGACTGACAAATTTTAACGGTCTCAAAATTGTTGAACTGACCCCCTCTAGATGGACATGTTAGGGGTGTTTTTTCATGGAATTTGAAACGCACGTTCTATTCATTATTTTATGTATATCCGTCCAGGTTTCATGGCGTGAATGATGGTAAAATGAGCGGTTGAGATTACCCATCTCACCATTTCACAAAAAGCCATCTCACAGGATAGGCCACATACACACACACATACAGATATATATATATATATATATATATATATGATTGATCATCTAAGAGCAAAGAACTGTGTGAGCATGACAACAGTAGATTCAACCAGGAGAGAGAAGACATAATCTAGTGATTCAGAATCAATGCTCTCACAGTTTTTTGCTCTTATGGGATCACTCTTATATATATATATATATATATATATATATGGGAACAAGGAGCCTACATCGGGTGATGTAGGTAACTTACCTACATCGGGTCATTTTCTCATTATTTTTAAATTTGTTCGAAATGAAATCGTGGGGTATTTTCATCACAATATACCACCATTATGTCATTCCAAATTCAACTTAATTTGAGACTTCTATCACATCCATCAAGATAGTTAAATTTTAATGATGTCAATATTCCTGAAATTGACCCCTTTCAGATGGGCATGTTAGAAATATTTTTCCCCATGAAATTTACATCACATAATCCACTCTATATATTAAGTAAATCCCACCAAGGTTTCATTCGAAAAAATGAAAAAATAACGAAAAAATGGTCTGTGTAGGTAAGTTACCTATATAAGTCGATGTTGGATCCTTGCCTCCTGTGTGTGTGTGTGAGTGAGTTTAATGGGGCTGCCCCCAAGAATGGCTGCCCCCGTGCCCTTTTCGGCGTTTTTTATTTTTTAAAAATATCGCCATGTATATTCATCCCTAGTCTCTGTTTCTGACGAAATTCGAATGGCATATAGGAGGGATATAGAGATGAATATACATGGCGATATTTTTCAAAAATAAAAAAAACATCGAAAATGGCACGGGGCAGCCCCATGAAACTCTTCTCTCTCTATTTATCTATATACATACATACATACATACATACCTACATACATACATACCTACACACACAGATATATATATATATATATAGGGTTAAAGGAGGCTACTCCCACCCTTATTTTTTCTCTATTTTTATTTTTTTTGGAAATAAAAAATATGTATATTCATCACTATATTCCCCTAACATGCCATTCTAATTTCGTCAGAAAAAGAGACTCATATGTCCTCCACCTAATGGGGTCCATTTCAGCAATTCTGAGACCGTTAAAATTTGATACTCTTGATGGAGGGGATAGAAGTCTCGAATTAAGTTGAATTTTAAATGACACCATAATTATATATTTTGATCTAAATTCCAATAGGTTTCATTTCAGAAAAATAAAAAAATATAGGGAAAAATGGGTGGGAGCATGTAAGTTGGCTACAACCAGGGAGCATACTCCCTTTTCCCATATGTATATATAACTGTATAGACTCTAACTCAACATATTATATATATAGGGTAAAATGGGGCTGCCCCCAGGGAGTAGCCAACTTGGCTACTCCCACCCCTATTTTCCCTCATTTTTTATTTTTTTGAAAAATAAAAATTTGTATATTCATCATTATATCCCTCTCACATTCTATTAAAATTTCGTCAGAAACAGAGACTCCTAAGCCCTCCATCCAGACGTCATTTTTTTAACGGTCGCAAGATTTTTTAAATCGACCATGTTTGGATGGAGGCCGTAGGAGTCTCTGTTTCTGACGAAATTTTAATAGAATGTGAGAGGGATATAATGATGAATATACAATTTTTTATTTTTCCAAAAAAATAAAAAAAATGAGGGAAAAATAGGGGTGGGAGTAGCCAAGTTGGCTACTCCCTAGGGGCAGCCCCATTTACCTCATATATATATATATATATATATATATATATATATATATATATATATATATATATGAGATCCTTTTAAGATTTCATCTCCTTAAGACTTCTTTTTCTTCTATGTACATATAATTGGTTCTATGTAATACTTACATAAACTTGGTATTTTGTCTCTTCATATGAGTTATACATAACACTTAGTTCTGATAATCTTTCTTCAGGACTTGGAATTTTGAGGACTCCAATTACAGAGGAAAATCAAAATACTGCGGTCGAGTACAATAATACAAATAACATACATCCCTTAGTATATATAAGATCATTTTAATTCAGCTATTGACAACTTTCGAAACTTCTAAGAAAAAGAATTATTCTTATCACAGTGTAAGCATCTGTTTTTTTATTACACAAGAATGTTCATTTATATAACAATAAAGAACAACTATAAACTTATGAGATCCATACCCAAAAATAGAAATCCCACCATCCCCAATCAAGAACTACCTCAATTTTAAACAATAAATTAACAAAAGAAATGCTAAAATTATGAGTCTTATGTAATGAAAACCACTAAACTAGAACATGTGCAAGGCATCCATTCATACAAACTTTCATCCAAAGTCATACCCAACCAGATTGTTAAGATAACAACAAAAATTGCCGACTCGTTAAAAATTCCTTCACTAACATAAACAACAACATACATATAAATCTGTGGTACATCGCTTTTATCACTTAAACACATACAGATAAAAAACCAACGAAACCATATATGAGTAAAAGAACTCACTTAAACACATATCATACTTCCTCTTAACTCCTAGTTGTAATCAGAGTTAGTACTAGTAAGACCTTTGTGTTATGTTATTTTAGGTTCATTTTAAATTTTTATCCACTTTATATATGCATCGAATTTGATTGGACACAAAACATAGCAGCATAGCTACGTAGCTTCCCATAATCGTAGAGGACTTATTTAAAGATAGATATATAGGATGCACATAAATTGGACATAAGAAAGAAAGAGAGGATACCATCACCTTGCATCGTTAGTCAACATTGAGCATTCCCGAACATTTACCCTAGCTCTCATATATATGTTGAATAGTGTGTCCTTCTCAAATACGTCAGTAATAATGATATTATATTGAATCTATGTAGCAATATACTCAATTCCGTTTAACGTGAAATCTTGATCTGCAATGTTGAGTCAACGGTCAGTCTCACACATCATTGAGGACATAAGGAGAACCATACAAGCATGCATACATTTATTTCATAATTAATGCAGAACATAAGAAAGAAATCGATCGAGGATGCCATCACCTTGCATCGTTACAAATATAATGAATGTCTAAGGAGACTTATTTAGAGATAGATATATAGGATGCATATAAATTGGACACACACGATCGATATATTCATACGCGATCATTCATATCTTGGTATTGGTGGACCATATGGGCGGACCATAGGCAGATCCTGACTTAGGACCATAGATGACAAGATTGCGATCGGCCTGAAGAATGAGCTTGTAGGTGCCAGATGCCCTGTTAGTGTTGCTAGCCCATTGGGCTTTACCATCTGTACTGTAAATCACAAGATTACCATCATCTTGCATGGCGACCCGCAAGTCGGTGCCTTTCCCATATGTTCCTGAGGCCCATATGGGCTTCCCAGCATCGTAGAGGACCAGATTGCCATCCGTTTGCATGGCAAACGAATAGTTCCCATATGTGAGTTGCTGACCCGCTAAGAGGGATGCCGGACTGCTCAGAATGTCTCCCAAGGCGGAGGAAGTTGCCATTGCAATTAGATATTCTCTTCTCTTCTCTTCGCTACAGCCCACAGATGGTAAGGACTTGCTTGATGAGCAGTAGCTCCACCGGGTTGGTATTTATAGTTACAGACATCATCTATCTATCAATCTATCTATATGGCGTGTGGGGCCTTAATGATGTTATATTATTTATTCCTACGCTTATTGAGATCTTTATTCCAATCGTGATGTGATGTGATCTCACACGTTTTAATCGTTTTCTCCTACTCCCGCTCAACAATTTTCACCATTAATGTGATGCAGAAATCCAGCTCACGCCTACCGATTTTAAGGTTTAATCAAATATTCGATCAAAATTTTTGTTATCATTTGGTTTCTACATTTATATCCGATTTCCATCTGCATTTGTATTCATATTCGATAATGAAATAAATATTGATATAGATGACTTTATTCGATCAGTATCCAATTTGTTTTCATCCCTGTACAGAAGGCATTCTCAATCGTAACTAAGGGTAACTAAATCTTAGAAGACAAAGTTTGCGGTTTACCTCTTTTTGTCTAATGATTATTGGATAATATCAGAGGAGAAAGATTAGTCATATATAGATACTATTATAAGATATTTTTTAAAACAACCACAATAATTCACCAAATGAAAACCGGAAGAAGCAGATGGAGAATTTGAGTACAAACAAATGGTCCGCGATGTGTTGCTACAAAAGAAGAGGCGAGGATCTTTCACCAAAAACACTAAAATGCATTCATAATGTTCAATAAAACACAAAAAACAAACTAGTTTTTATCCTAAAAAAGATTTTGCCGCCCAACTTGTCAACCCCGCCTAGAGTTTCAGCTAAGGTGCGTCGCAACAAAAAAAATCTAGTGGCAGGTATGCAATCAGCCATATTTTATTTAGCACCATCCTTTCTGTAAGTTTAAGTTATATGAAAAGAAAAGAACATGCACGTACCTAATGCACATCAAGCACAAAGGTTCTAGAGTTTTATCTTCTCATCAAATAGTCTGAAACAAATGTCATGAGCAATTTTGAGTGTTGGATGAGCAATACTCTTGAATGCTCTCCTGCATTGCTCCAACCTAATCAAGTACCAATCTAATGATACGTTGGCTTTCATTTGCCAATATGAGAAGGATTTCACAATGTCTTGTGTTATGTAAAACTGATTCTTTAGCAAATTTTCACGACTTCATCATAGATCTGAAAGTATAAATTTTGAAAATAAATGTCGGTGGTTCTTAAAATTTTCCACACATAGGTATCAATGGTTTTCTAAGCTAGTACTAAATATATGAATAGATTGAGTTATGAGCTTTCTATGAATAATAATTCAAACGTAGAATGAGGCCATATAGTGGAAATATTTCAATCAAAAGGTACCATTTTATTTTGCAGCTAGCCCACCATGTCTTGAAGTTGTATAAATTTGCTTATTTAAAGATCTATCTCCACGTTTATACATGAAGATTACTTTATGAATGGAGTCTGGTTTGAGAAGGGTATCTAGAAAATGTTTAAATCTCAGGACCTCCCTTTAATATGGTGAAAGATCCTATTCGTTTGGAAAATAAGTACTGGAATACAACTATTCCCATACACATCCCATTATTTCACCTTATTCCACTATTATTCCTATCTTTATTCCATCTTATGTAACACCCCCAAAAAGATAGTCTCATACCGTGGAACATGAAAAGTTCCGGGTGGGATAAATAGCGAAGAGCTTACTACCGAGCAATCCGGCTTAAGCATTTTGGGGGTGGTTAATCGGGTCCGTATGGGCCCGATCCCAAGAGGTTGTCAGGGCCAGTAATGCTTCGATAACGGACCGGAGACCTAAGCCCGGGACGTTACATCTTACATACCTTATTCCACCTTATTTTCCTTATTCCTATTATTCTAGCCAAACACAAAGAAAAGATCCTTATTATCTATGTTCCCCATCTCTATTCATGCTTATTCCCTTAGGATTTTGAACTATATATATCGGAAATTCAGTGTACTATGACATTGTGCCATTGCGTAAATTTTTTAGCCTTGCATATTTTTGGGTAACAAAATTCCATGATATATTAGAAATTTGAATCATGTCTTTTATTTGCAAAATAGTGGCATTACACAAACCCTTATCATATGTCCGAGGTCATATAGTGTGAGGTTCCTTCTCGAATAATAACCCAGCATTTCTATAGCATAGAGTTCTTAAAGCTTCTAAGTTTACAATGCTCCAATCCTTTGTTGACTTTTCATGGAGAATACAATCTCAACCTACCCCATTTCCTTGTTTATCATTGCCCCACCAAAGTAAGTTCTTTCGAATATTGTCTATGTGAGCTCTATGGATCGTTAAGCAAATCGTTATATCCGATAAATAAGGGATTTTTAAATCACAAACCTTAGAAACTTTGTGAATTATTTTCTTGATCATTTGTTTTTCATAACTATCACATAACTTGCCTCGTCTTACATCACATCACAACCTTTGCCATCAATTCTAAGTCTTTTTAGGTTAATATCTTGGGTTAGTCTTGAGTTAATCAAATCATGAAGAAGATCTGATGGTGGATTTTTTTTCCCTTTGTCTCCTTCCTTTTCCTCTCCTCCTCATTTTTCTTCATTTTCTCTTCTCATTTCCACATGCTTGAAATCTACTATCCCGAGGAGTATGGCTTGCACTTAGCGTCAAAGGCAATTCTCTTTGCACGTCACCTCAAAAACAAAGAGGAGCAATAGAAGGAGCGAGATGGACTAAGCTTCCTGAATCGCTCCACCGTCACTGATCGCATCAACCAATTCTGCTCCATAGCCAAGCTCCTTGATCTCAAACTCTACCTTGCGTCCAGCAAACCCCAACACGGCTTCTCCGAAATCCCTCCTCACAGATCTTCATTGACATTGCAGAGGGGGGGACTAGTGTCTGCAAGTGACCAGTGTAATGGATGGAGTTGAGATAGCATTTTTTAGATTTTTTTTCTCCGGCAGAGATCATCTCACGCCCACCGATTTGAATGTTTGAGGTCCAATTTGGCTCGCTCATGCTTTCGTGAATCACGATCATATCCGTTTACCTTTTCCATGTGCACTGTAATCATAATTCTCTTAAAGAATTATGGAAAGGCATTCTCAAATCTGGATTCCCGTATCCACGAGTGACGTCAGATTGATCATAAACTCCGTTCTTTGGAGGGAGGGGAAGGAGAGGAGAGGAGACGGGAGGAGGAGGAAGATATATAAGTTATCATTTGTACATGTAAATATGATATATGATGAGGAGTGTCTATATTGTATTTTTGACGAAATTTGTTTACTTAACAGTCAGTTGGAAGAAAATTAATCACATGGTCCGTAGTGTAAGAATTAGTAAGTTTGCAGGGTTTACATGATAATCATGAAGAATACAACGACGAAAAGGTAATTTCTAAATTTTGAAGTTCATGGTGTAAAAATCTCAACAAATAATTATACCGGATAAGAATCATCACATATGTAAACAATAAATTCACAGAACAAAAAAAATGCAAGAAACAAGTATTTTAGCATAGAGGCCTCCCTAGATAAAAACCATGACCCAAATCCGTTGACTTAGGAGTTCCGATTGATTGAGTAGATCAACTATTATGATATTTCAAGTTATTTGCATTTGGCTGCTCTTTTATCGAGGAGCAGTGTATTCCCTTCTAAGTTCAAATACAACCAGTTGAAGAAGAGGAGGAAGAGAAGAGAATGGATTATGACTAGTGTAGCCACTTATCCTTTGGAGCTTGGTTAATGTAGCCAAGTCTCCAGCTGCAAGCTTCCTTGAAATCATTGGATATGAAAATATGCATTGCTTATTGATATTTTCCTCCAATGGGAATGATTTTTTTATTTATTTGCTTTTTGGTCGTCTAATGATGAATCTATGATTCTCATTCTTTATTCTTTTATTTTAACCAATCTTTAGTAAAATCACATGTGAATATATGTAAATCCAATAAATTATTATTATACATACTATTACTAGTAATGTATAATTAGCACCTTTTTCCAAAATAAAAGAATAAAGAAGAAGAAAAAAGAGAGGAAGGATGTAATTATGTAATAAGTACATACTGACTCAAACTTCGAGAGAAGGTCAATCATTGACCTGATCGACAAGGGACAAAGTTGGAGGAGATAGGATCCTTGTATAATTCATCGCTATGCATGTTGTGTATATATCATTCATATATTTTATGCATCAATAAAAAAGACTTCGAATAAATTATTTTCATAATAGAACTTGAAAATAAAATTGTTTTATAAATAAAAAAAATTGAAACATGATTTGATATATATGATACAAATAATAGCACTCATAAGAAGCCACACAATAAAAACTTAAAAGATCGATTCTGGCTCCGTATGAACTCAAATTCTTCAAAATCACTTTTATCTGATTATAAATTAAATTATCTTTCAAATGAAGGTGGTTTCATAAATTTTGAAATTGTGAGGTAAAAATTAACTTTTTGGTGCAATGTAGAGTCACAGAGAACCTATACTTGTAAATATCTATATTTAATTATTTTAATTCATAATTTTTATATATTGTATTTTAAACACATGTACATACTCCTAACAATAAAATAAGAATAAAATAAAAATTAGAAAACATAAAATAAAATAACAATAAAATAAAAAGTTCATTGAACAAAAGCCACACTCGTGTATACTATAAATAATACCTATTTCTTTAATACTTTTATTTAATTTGTAAAAATCAAATAAAAATCATTTCATGCTCATTAATTTATTTTGTAAATAAATAAAATATAAAATAAAGTATATTTTCTGTGAAAATAATAAAATAAAAATTAAAGAATAAAATATATATGTATACTATACCTATACATAAACCTTATATTGTATATCATATATATATAATTTCATAAAAATAATTAAAAATCATAGAATAATAGATTGAAAAATAAAAAATATTTTTTCTTTAAATCATTTTTATTTTAAATTCATTTGCTATTTTATATTCATTTTTCTTTAACTTTTAAAATTCGAATTTTCTGATTGGTCAACCCGCGTCTGTTTACAACGGGTCAACCTCCCCTCTTCCAAACCCGACCCGAGTCCCCCATCGCCGGACTATATTTCTTGATATTTTCCAGATCGGGTCCGACCATCTTCTCCCTTGATTTCTACGCATGATTCCTCTCCTAGGATCTGTGATCCTTGCAAATCCCTAGGTAAAGTCGGATCCTCCTAGCGTTTGCATGCGCCTTCGATCTTTCTAGATCCTGGAGGCATCCTATAAATTCTTCACCTCCGTCTCCATTGCGGGCAGCTCGTTCCTCACATTCTCTCTCCACCTTAGCCACCTTCAGGATCGTGATAGGATCATCGGGGACCCCTTTGGAGCGAGTTCTGGTGGTCAGGTTGTACGCAGCTCCTGCGTGGCCGGAGACCTCATCAGCATCGAGCCTCCTTCGTCTTCTACACCGGAGTCGAGGCAAGAACCTCGTCGTTCCCCTCTCCGCTCTACGCCTTCCAATCCCAGGTACTTAGGTAATCCATTCCCCCTTCATTTCTCTTATTTCGATTGATTTCTTCTCTGTCGCACCATCGATCGTCGTAGCTCTGTTCTTGGTATCGAAGCTCCATCGTTCACCCCTATCCATTCTGATCGACCCTCCATCTCACACCCATCTTCTCACGCCATTTGATCATCCTAAACCTCGAGCATTAGTCCGAGATTAGGCTCCGACGTCCTCCCTCCACCCTCATCGAATGTCACCCCCATTCACCCTCGGCTCTCTTATTTTGTTGCACAATAACCCTAGGCGAAGGCCCGCTTTCGAGTCATGGGTGTATTCATAGGTACAGGAGGGTGAGTTAGCACGGATTAGACCATCAGATGACCGGAGGAGATCGCCCAGGCAATGGATCCTCCATGACCTTCATCGGTCATCACTGCATTAGGGATGAAAACAGTCAGATACGGATACGAATATATGTATAATCATATCTTTATCCATTATAAAATACGAATATGTGAAAAATGTGTTACCATATCCTTAAAAACGAATAAGAATGTAAAACGAATACGAATCGGATACGAATAATAACAGAAATAATTTATCAATATACATGTTTAGGATGGTTTAAACATAAAATAGATATATCATATATTGTAATTTCATAACAATTATATCAACAATGGTGAATGCAATTATAAAATATTGTTACGCACATTTATAAATAAATAAATTATTATACTTTTGTTCGAAAACGAATATACGAATATGAATGCGAATATTAACGAATGTCAAAGTGATATCCATATCCGCATCCATTTTAAAACGAATATGAATACGAATGTCAAAATATATATAAAACAAATATGATAGCGGATCGGATATGAATATATTCACATTCATTTTCATCCCTAACTGGCATCATCGGAGATCTTCATCTAGTGTAGACTGCTTCCAGCAAGCTATTGAGCCCTTCAGCCAGATCATCAAAGCACCAGAGCGTCTGTTCTTCCAGATCGAACGTCGTCCATCGGCAGTTATTCATAGTTCTTATTGACACCTCAAAGCCGTCGGATCTCGAGCGCTTCCTCCATATCTGATCCGAACCGTATATACACTCCAATCCAGGGCGTCCCGATCAGATCTCTGCCAGATATGAACCACACGTCATCGCTTTACACTGTAGCCGTCAGATCTTACCAAGATGCACCGCAACCATCAGATCTGCATGCCCGCTTCACATGCCTGTAGGGTACATTCCCCGTTTCCTTCCGTCATTCCTTTGTTTACCTTTCATCCCATAATGTTAAAAGTTAGTTGTGGATATTTATATTAGAAACCTCATATTTTAGATTTTTTTCCTCTTAGTTCATGTGTATTGTGATCACGTGCTTCGTCACGTGATTACTTTTGGGAAATTTGCAGCGCATATCCTGTGTTTTTATTTGTTAACGCAAGTAGGTTAAGTTTTTATAAATTTCACTTTGGTCCTCGTACGCCTGGTTCATATACACGTGTTTTGTGGACATTTTGCGTGCTTGGCCCATGGTCTTGAAACTTAAAGTACTTGCATAAATTCCTCTTTGTTGCATAATAATTTTATGAGAATTTTTGTGTGCAATAAATATTAATGTATTGCTAAAAACTTTCATAAAATCACATTAGCTTCATGTCTTGTTGTGCTTGCTTGCATTTTGGTTGCAAATTTATTAGTTTTAGTATTATTAGAAAATTAAAAACCTCCTAAAAGGCCCCATAGAAAATTCATAAAAAATAGAAAAAGGCTTTAAAAGTTTTATAAACATGTATTTAGTTTCCTTTTATCATCTTCTAGCTTCTATCTAATTTTTGTTTGAAATACCTCATAAAAACCTAAAAACATGCAAAATTCTCAAAAACTTATAAAACACATATAAAATCAATAAAAAAACCAAAAAATACATTTTCAGTTCCTATTTGTAGATATTACTTCATAGTTTATCATAAAAATCAAAAGCAGCATTTTTACATTTTTATCTATTTTTAAAATTGGAAAATACCCCTAGCTGTGCACTATTTGCTTGTTCTATCACTGCTTGATTTTTTTAGAAAATAGCAAAAACATCTGAAAATTCCTCAAAAATCCTTAAAAATACTACAAAATATATAAACCTCGAAAATATTTTTACTTTATTTTTCTAAGTACTTGTGAAATATTTCAAAAATATGAAAAGAAGACTCGTGCAATTTTATCTTATTTGCCTTGTTTAAAAAATTAAAAAAATGTAAAATAAGAAACCACTAAAAGACAAAAGAATCCTTTAATTTTCAAATCACCAACTTAGTTTTTAATTGTGATCCTTTAGTTTGACCTTGGTCGCTATACCAGATTAATAAAAATAGCAAAACCTCTCATTTTCACCGCTTGATTTATTATTGGTTTGAATAATTTTCTCATTGATTGTGAATCGAATTTTAGTCACAATGACACATAATTAATCACTTATCTCGAATCGGATTTTTCCCTCATCATATAACATTTTTGGAGACTTTATTTCTTTTTCAGACATATACATTGCAGCATTTACATAAGGATTTTACTTCTTAGACCCGTAGGGTATCCCTATTTTGAAGCTTTATTGCAACCCACAACATCTAGTCTTTAGATGTCGACGCTACTAGACTAGTTCGAGGGCACTGGCCTCCTATTGGGGCTAATTTTGTTTCCATTCGTGTGCATCTCAAGCCGGCAGATTCTGCCCCTCACCACATCATATATGTTGAGCTACGTGCAAAGTGCTTATCCAAGTTAGGTCACTGTCTACAAGAATCATGTGTGTGCCATGAAATATTCTACTTAACCAATCAAGATGACATGTTAACATAGTCTTCTAGACTCAAAGAATTAAGTAGCTCGCTGAAAAGTCTCAACTCCAGTTCCTATGAAGTACCTATGAAATTAAGTGGATTAACATATTAACCAAGCTCGATTCTTCACCTATATTCCTTGCTAGTTTAGTTATCAGTATCAGTCTGAAAATCGTTAATGCAAATGCAATAATTTTTTATTGAAATGCATTTTTTGAATTAACTTTTTATGTGGGTTTTAAAGAGATTTTGCGAATTTTTATGAATTTGGACTTTTTCAATTTTTACGCATTTTTTGAAAGAGTTAGTGGATTGAATATATTTATATGTACTAGTACGGGTTATACACGCATTCAAAAAGTGTTTTATACAGAAGAATATACAAGAACTATACAAGATTTATACAAGATTTTGTTTACAAAAGAAATAAATTACAAGTATTATATATATTTTTTCCAAAAAAATATTTATTAACATGTTTTAAATACAACTTTTGTGTAATAATTTTATAAACATAATTTACACATAATTATGGTTTTTATGTACACGAATTTTACAATAAGTTTATATTCATGTTTTACATTACTTAATTTATATGCATTTTGAAAACTAAATTTACAAAACAAGTTTACAATATATTTTACAAATAATTTACAAAAGTTATACAAAAAAGTTTCACAGGCCTTTTTCAAAGAATTTACAAAATCTTTTACCAATATTTTACAAACAATTTTTAATACATAATATTTTCAAAACATACGAACACATTACCAAATAGTGATTTTTTCGTAAAAAAATAATTTTATGAAAACATTTCATAAACAAAATAATTTTATAAATATTTTACAACAATTTTTACAAAAACATTATACACAATTTTTTTACGAAAGATTTTACAAAAAAAATTAAAATGTTTATAATAATTTTTTAAAAGAATTTTTACAAACACTTTAAAAATCATTTTACAAAACATTTTATTTTAATTTTATAATATGAGCCATATTATGCAAAATACAATAAAGTGTGAGTTATGGCTTCTAAAGTATATATACAATATATACGACACCCCCTATACTTTGCTCGAACTATATCCTCATAGTGACCAAGAAACGACAAAGGAAGACATAACCCGTGCTAGGTGTAGAAAAGTGAAACAAATCTTATACTACAACAACTCAATGAATAAAGAATAAAATGGATAGAAGTCAATCATCCCTCATATACTTAGGATCAAATAATCCTAAGTATATAAGATTGTAAAAATGAGGATAATCAAGAAAGATAATGTGCAAAATCAATAACTCGGCATGTCCCCCCTATATCTAGTGTAAAATATCCCTAAGTATAGAAGAGAATATCAACAGTTGAGGGACAAGCAAGAAAGTAGAAGAAAATAAAATAAAAATAGAACAACTCAATTTCTACACCCCATATACCTAAGATAAAGTACATACTAAGTATTGAAAAATCCTAAATTAGACTTGAAGTGTAAAACAAAAACATGGAAGAAAGAAATAAATAAAATAGAAAACATGTATATACAAGGTGAAAAGAATAAAGAAATAAAAAAGAACTATACAAGCTCAAGAATGTTGAAGATTGGTGTCTTGTGTGACCGAGGATCAATGGAATGTATAAGAGTGATGCCGACAGTAAGTTCATCCTCAAATATATCCAGATTTGAATCAGAGGATCCCTGATCTGCATCGACAGTTGAGGAGTGACCCGGATGACCGAAAAGATGAATAGAGCTGATCTGTGAAAGTTGCACCATGATATTTAAATCAATATCATCATTAACACTAAGATAATAATAAGATGAATCATATTCAAAAAATGAATCATCTCTATGTAACTAAAGAAAACTTGGTGTTGTATCTAAAGTAGATGTGAGAAATAGGTCAAACATTGTTGCAATCTGTTATATCCCAGCATCAAAAAAGCCCTTATCAAAATATAAGTGAAAAGAGGGTTCAACATTCTCGCAAAATGGATGGCTTGAATAAAATATCTACAATCATGTTCCACCGGCTGTCTCAATGGCATATATCCCACGAATATCATCAATACATCTTCAAACATGTGTCAGTGGATAAAAAAGGCTATGCTCTCCAAGTTTCCTATTTGGAGAGGAATTCCTGTGTCTCAATATCGTCCAAAGAAGGTAGAATCATGTCTACTCTCAGCTGCAAAGCAGCATGCCCTTGTTTCTGATAGGTTGATAACACATTCATCTGAGGCAAGATTCTTTGTCGGCTCTGAGGTCGACTTTATGCCGCTGGAGGGAAAAGTCACCACATCAATCCCATAATCAATAATGGCCTTTGATGCATGCAGAAAAGGACAACCAATAATAATGGCAACGTCCTATGATGGTACTGATGAGTCAATGTCCAAGACAACAAAATCCACAGTGCACTTTGCGCCTTGTACCATCACGACAATGTCCTTAAATATACCCTCCGATCTCTTAACTAATCTATCTAGAAAATGAAGAATCATTTTGGGTTTCTTAAGAGAGCCTAACTGAAGTGTCTCAATAAGATAGAAGGGTAATATCTTCTCTAACAAACCATTGTCCAACAAAGTGTTCTTGAACTCGTGATCTGAAATCTCACCTCAGACAAATGTTGATCCCATGTCTTTCTTCTTTTCTGGGGAGATGTATGCAGAATGGCACAATAAATAGCAATGGTCAACACTTGTTTCTCAGAGCAGTGATTTCTTCTATTCTTTCTTCTAGGTGTGGAATGCTCCTTCAGGCACTTCATAAGAAGAGGAATGCGGACTGATGCCTCCGAAAGAATGAGCTTGATCTTGATTCTGTCTTGCATCTCTTTTCGTGAAATTATGTTTGTGGCTCTTTTTGATATTTTCTGATTTTGCCCCTTCCCTAAATTTAGAGCATCTAGGAAGGATATATGTACATCCCCCTCAGCCATATGTACACCCAGAGGATAGAAGTAGAATATTTTTCTTGTAAAAATAGGACTAGTTCCACGCAAATCAAGTGAAATAGAAGGAGAACTAACATAAGAAGATTAAGTCTTGTCTTTATTATTCTTTTTTATTTTCTCTTTTTGCAGATTATTTTGTGATTTTGTGTCTTCGCTACATGGAGAATGTTGAATCTTTAACTCTATGTTGTTTCCTACTATGTGCTTTTTGTTCTTAATTTCTCAACAACAACTGAAGGTTGTTGATGGAACTGGGAGTACAAGTACTCAACAACTCAGAAGTTGGATAAATTTTAGAATAGTATCCTCTCTCTATGACAAAGATGTATACTAAATCTCGAAGGGATTCCATCTGTTCTTTATGATATGCATCATTCTCCTGAATCAGATGGACTAAATGCTCAATCACGGTATCATATGTAGCTGCCATATCAAAATGATGTCCCAAGTCAAAATCTGTCTATTAAGAGGGATGAAATTATATGTATGAATAGGAGAAGATATTCTCCTTAGGTGAATATTGGTCATGACATTGATCGTGATATGGAAATATAACAGGATGAGATAACTGTTGAAACAATGTAGGCTCCTGCTTTGTAAAGTGCTGAACAGGTCCAAACTCTGGCTGTAGAACAAATGAAGGATGAACTGGTAACTGAAAAGTGGAACTCTCTACAAATGTCTCAACATCCATCATCTATGATGCCCCCGTATCCACATCAACTATCTGATCTACGATCTCTGAATCATCATGAAGTTGACCACATCTAATTGGTCTTGCATCTCCCTTATGGGATGTCTCGATTGCATACTCTCGGAGAGAATGATATGTCGACTAGAAGTAAGACAACTTCATAAAGAATGTCCAGAGTGAATTAGAGTCAAGAATACGATGTGAACCACCACACGAGGTATTGACCAATGCATGTTGCTCTGTGGTTTTTCCCTAGTATAAGATGTAAACCAAATCTGATTTGGAGATTTTGTGGTTCAGAAATCTCCTCAAAATATTCTAAAATCGAAGCTACATACTGTAAAGTGGCTCGAGGGGATCATTTGTAAAGTCTTTGGTAACCGACCTCATGATTTCTTCTCGGCTAATGGGGTAGAACTTCCTCAGAAAAGCTACCCGTAATGTACCCCAAGTAGCTCTATCTTTTTCCATACTTTGAAACCATCTCGCGAATCTATCCTTAAGTGTCACGGGAATGGTCTTCAGCTTCGCATACTAGGAGAAATATATGAATAAGCTCTGCTGCTACATACCTCCTCATACTAAAAAAGATACTCATATGGATCCTCGTGTGGCTTCCCATGAAATCTTGGAAGCAATGAGACAAAGTCCAAATCAATAAGTAAATCTAGTAAACTCAATATATAAACTGATTTTGCTCATGAATCATGTATCAGCTGCTCAGTCTGCACTCTCATCTCAGCAACTCGTGGACACGTGTCTAATGAATATTCTGATCTCTACTCACAAGTCCCAAAGCTCTGTCCAGTTGCCACATATGGAGTAGAAAGCTGACTCAATGGAAACGATGAAGGAGGGATAGAGAGAGATGGAGAAAATGAAGAAACTTGAGAAACAAAAGGAGACGGCTCTCTGAGGTCGGAGTCAAACTCGAAGAAGCAAGGAAGAATGGGGATTGGTTCGAAAATAGAGTTTCCCCTAACCATCTTTTGAGACACAATACAAAAAAAGAAGAAGAAAAAGATCCTCCAGGATTGAAGTCATTTCTAGAGAATGACAAATGACTTAATTAAGATTCGAAACACGGGTTGTCTCGAACTAACCTATATGCACGGGTAGGTGTACATGGAAGCGATGCTGTAAGTGTCGGCCTAAGAGATTGCCTACCCATCGCTGTGACTTAAGAAAGTGAAAACGAGTTGTAAAGTGAACCAACAGAAACCAACAAGACTCAGACGACATATTAATGCTTTAACTCAAAAAGATGAATGTACATATCACACCAAGCACAAACAATACACTAAGAAAACCATCAATTCACCTACTCAACTCAATGAAAACCATAAAAGCTCGGTAGTTAATGTTTCAATTATAAGGACAAAGTTGAAAAAGTCCAAATGATCACACTCGCTACACGTGATCCAGACTCACAGGGGTATAAATGCAAATTCTACAAACTTATCATTCAATTCATAACAACATAAAAGTTCATACGAAAAACTGCAAATAATCCAAGTAGCACATGGAGATACACGTGAGTTCAAATAGATATGATTAAAGTGCAAATATCAGAAACTACGAGGTCCAAACTGTAAAATTTCACAACTACAACATTTAACTAGACTAATGCTAAATGCAGAAATAAACAAGGGTAAAAGGGAAATATACCCTTTGTACGAGCGTGCAAGGCACGTAGGGGCACGTGGCGGCTCTGATCATCCCCTGGAAAAGTTCTGATGACTCTGACGTGGTCGGGGATGTGCATCTGTGATTCTCTGTTATTGTACGGATATGACGGTTGATGAAGGTGGCATGTATGTATGGCACAGATCTCCCCCAAAAACTAATCGGACCATTACAAATAGGGCGTGTATGTATGGTCTTGATCAAGTTTGGGGTCTCCCTCCTGATGGCCTGCAGGTGAGGTATCTAGAAGAACTCTCTCTCCTGACGAACTTCATATGAGCGTGGACAACGTTCCATGACCCCGATGAAGATGCGGAAGGATTCAACACGATCGTGGGAACACTTCGCGTCCGATGATGGGCTCTGATGAAGCCGACGACGGTCTGACAGGCGTGGAAGGTTACATGGCCTAGAGCTTCTCTGCCTGAGCAGTAGAGCCTCAAAATGAGCTCCTCTGTACACTAGCACCTATAAAAGGAAGGGGGACTCAGGGGCATAGCTCTAGTCGATGTTATTGCATAAGTATATAGGAGAAATGACGGGGGATGATGTTTGACCTCCGGCGACAGTGAGAGAGGGAGGTCTCGACCTTATTCCTACCCAAACAGATAGGTCTAAGGATGATCATATTGTGGAACGAGATGCGGGGCGAGTCGATGTGTGGATCAGAGCGGGTGCGTGGATTAAACGAACCTTTGACCAGCTGGTCGGAACAAGGGAACGTGTGGCAACGAAAAATGGGAAGATTAGATCGAGTGGACAATGCAAAGGATAATTAAGATACCTGAAGATTCAGAAAGACTCTTACGCTTCAGGCGATGATGAACGTCGAGGTGATGGCCTCGACGACGCTGCAACGAGCAGGGAGGCTATATGTGACGGAGGATTCCGGCCACGTTGGTGAGCTGCGAATTTAAGCCACCAAAATCCACGCCAAAGGCTCCTCCAAGCTACCGTTACTCAGCTAGAGGTGTCTAAGAGTGAAGGAAGAGGCGAGGCACGAGCTACCGAGTGTGGAGGCGGAGGCGAGGTTTTATAGGCAACTCTAGGGGACTGGAAAGATCGAGCAAGTGCGTGTAGCCCTAAGAAGATCCGTGCCTTCCTAGGGATCCACGAGGATCATGGATCCTAGGAGGAGGCTCGGGCAAGAAATCGGGGTACGGGGCGGCTGGAGTCGAGCAGAGAAATGGGAAGAAGAAGGTCAGGTGAGCGTGATTCGGGTCTGACCCCGCTAGAAAGGAGGGTTGATCGAGGTCAACGAAACCTCCTGGACCAATCAGAAAATAAGAATATAAAAAATTATTAAAAATCCAATAAAAAATAGCAAATGAGTTCAAAATAAAAAGTGTATAAAATAAAAAATGTTTATTGTTTTTTAACCTAGTTTTCTGTGATTTTTAATCGATTTTATAGAAAATAAATTAACGTATATACAATATATAGTATTATATACAAGTATAGTATACTTATTGTGTACAAGTATTTTTTATTATTTTATTTTACACAAATACCCTTATTTTATATTTTATTTATTCATAACATAATTTTAGAGGTATAAATTAATTTTTTCTTTATTTTTACAAATTAATAAGGGTATATAATAAATAGAGGATCTAATATATACACATGTATTTTATACAATGCATGGATGGTTTATTTTTTATTTTTATTTAATTTTTGTTTTTTTATTTTATTTTTATATCATTTCTAGGATTATATACAAGGATATAAAAAGAATATATTAATTTTATTTTGTAAAAAATAATATGTACAAATATAGGTAGTACACACAACACATAGTGAACCCAATCACTCCCTACTTTTTTTTATTCAGGTTAAGGCTTGACCTTCTCTTGGGGTTTGGGTCACTTTTTTATTCTAAATACATCATTCTTTTTATTTTCCTTTATTATTTTATTTAGCCAAAAAAACATGCTAACTATGCAATATTAACACAGGCATGCAATTTGCTAAGTTATTGTATTTAGAGGTGTTCACATGATGATTTGCGAAGAAAAAGAGCTAAAATAAAAGAATAAAGAGTGAAATTCAGGGATTCGTTAGTCACCAAATATATAAATAAATAATATATTGCTAATATGAATTGTATTCTACAAATAGCCATACAAATTTTACAAATGATTGATGAATTTTGAATGAACCGCAGATTCTACAAAATATATAATCGATACAAAAGGTACACGAGATTCTACAAAAAAACATGTGCGGATACAAATATCTTCTTCATGCAGTGTCGCCCAGCATAAATAGGACATTGCTTAAATAAAGCATTGCGAAAAAAACCAAAAATAGATCTAGCTAATTTAGTATTCTAAATATTAAATGGAATGCATAATTAATGCAAAAGATGATGACTGAAATACTCTTTTGGGCACACTAATTAATTATGCTGTTAGATTTGAATATAATGGTTATGATAATTGGCCTTTCTTACACATGAAAGGACCATGTACTAATAGAAGGGTCTCCTCTCTCTCTCTCTCTCTCTCTATATATATATATATAGAGAGAGAGAGAGAGGAAAGGGAGACTACTTTTTGAAGTAGGAAACCTTACCTACTTCACCACCATTTTTCGCAATTTTTTTTATTTTTTTTTGAAAAATGCCACCGTGGATTTTCATAATTATATCCCTCTAATATGTCATTCAAATTTTGTTAGAAACAGAGACTCTTACGACCTTCATTCAGACAGTCATTTTTTAACGGTCACAGATTTGTTGTATTTTACCTATTCTGGATGGAGGCCATAGGAGTCTTTGTTTCTGACGAAATTTGAATGACATATTAGATGGATATAGTTATGAAAATCCACGGTAGCATTTTTCAAAAAAAATAAAAAAATTTGCGAAAAATAGATGTAAAGTAGGTAAGGTTACCTACTTCACAAAGTAGTCTGGGCTGCCCCAGGGGGAAGCCAACATGGCTACCCCGCCCCATTTTGGGGCAAATTTTTTTATTTTTTTAAAAAATATCATCATGTATATTCATCTCTATATCCCTCCTATATGCCATTCGAATTTCGTCAGAAACAGAGACTCCTACGGCCCTCCATCCAGACAGGGTCGATTTAAAAAATCATGCGACCGTTAAAAAATGACGTCTGGATGGAGGCTGTATGAGTCTCTGTTTCTGACGAAATTCGAATGACATATAAGAGGGATATAGGGATGAATATACATGGTGATATTTTTCCAAAAAAATAAAAAAAATTTGCAAAAAAATGGAGTGGGGCAGCCATGTTGGCTACCCCCAGGGGGCAGCCCTATTTTCCTCACACACACACACACACACACACACACACACACACACACACACACACACACACATATATATATACTACAAGAAAATGTAGTTTTTGCGACCACATATGAGGTGGTAAAGTAGTGCCCTAATGGTGTCAACGTAGTAGCAATCACCCATTGCGACCAAATTTAGTAGTAAAATATGTGGTCGGGCCAAGACGGTCGCAAATTATCCGCGACCACAATGTAGTCGTAAGGTGGTAACACGTTGTAGTCGTACGTAGTCGCTATATAGTCACAGTGTAGCATCAACTTTTGGTTTGACTCTAATTAAAGAAGCACCATATTGCGACTAAATGGCCACCACGGTTATGTATTTTCATGACTACTTACAGAGTATTTTGCCACAATTGCATTTAAGAAAACGACCATGTTACTACTACTGTACTGCTACAGTAGTAGTGAGGTAGTCGCATATAGTAGCGGATGTTATTTGCCCACTCATGTGACTACCATGTTGCTACTACTGTGGTAGCAAAATAGTAGCCGAGTAGTCGCAAACTCTGCTATACTGGAAAAAAATAACCTGTAGCCAACAGTAGATGATTCTCCTGTAGTATAATATAATCAACCAAGCTTCTTGAGATCCTCCAATCAATATTATAATATAATCAACCTGTTAAATGTAGCTACAATTAAATTTAATCATCTTTAAGAAAAATGAATCTCTCCTGTATAAAGCTAAAAGTTCAAAAAAATAGAAAGGTACACATTCAAGACATGGCTGACATCTACAAGTTAAAAATTATATATCAAAGCAAAAGTTAAAAAGTTAAAAGATCAAGACACATACCTATTAGTTGAAGACAATAGAAAGTTAGATACAAGTTCATGACAATCTAAAGTATAAGTTCAACAAATATAAAACTACAAGTTCAAGTGCATAAAAATTACAAGTTCATGACTTACATTTAGACACTAAAGTTCTTAACATTAGAATATTTTGTCATAAAAACTTTCTTTTCCTCCATTCCGAAAAAACACCTTCCTTTGCCTTTGCCTTTTCCTTCCCCTTGTTCTTCTTGTCCTTGTCTTTTTTTGTGGCACTTTTCTATTTTCTGTAGGTTCCGAGATTACAACCCCCTTGCGAAGCGAGACTCTATATACGCTGGCATCGTCTTCGTCTTCATCCTCGTCTGGATCCTTCTCTCCATCCTCCTCTTCGTTCTCATCCTCCACCCCGTGAACTTTTGGAATTGCAGTTCTATTAGTTATAAGAAGAAAAATAATTCATTCATTGCAAAAATATTTAGAAAGACGAATCAACGTATGTACTAAAATATAAATTAGACTATAAGATATACCTTAAATAATTTACGTCCTCCTTCATAGAGACCATTCCAGAAGATAAATTTTGCAATCCAGATGATATGGTACCAACTGTGGATATCAGTGAATTCACAGCTTGTGATAGTTGTCTAAACTCATCCTCAGATACCCCTGACTGTGATGTTCGAGTGTTATACATTGAGGTCTTCCCCAATTAAGTGGATGCTCCAGTAGACTCAGAAGATGATGAGAACTTGGATGGCAAACCACCCAAAGTCTGCCTTCTATTAGGTCCCACTTCACGCTCTTTAAGGACTTCTTGCCATAAGCTGGCAACAAAGTCCACCTCCCCTTCAGATTCTGGGACACCGATCCTTTCTGCTTACAACTCGTTGTAACGATCCTACAAGAGAATTCTTTAAGTTATATACCAAACAACTATACTTTTAAAGCAATAGTAGTATGCATATCATCACCGCCTTCGCCTCAGGTGTAGACCAATCACCACCACTTGTATGCGTAGCAGTCCACCATTTTTCCAATGATGGGGGGCGATTGTCAGCAACACTCTATTATTGTCTATATGTTAATAATCGGTAAAAGTTGAAACTTAAAAAGTATAAAAACTTGTACATACCATTTCAATCCTCAGAGTACCAAAACTTTTTGATCCACCAGTGGATTTGATTGACTGCTTCCCCCTATTTGTCTTCCCCGCTTCAGAATGTTTTTGAAAAGTCTCTTGAGTAAAGAGATCGCAATAACGTCTCCACCTTTCTGGAGTACACCATGATGGACCGCATGCTTTTGCCCTCTCCCAATCTTCCACATCATCAGTTTTTTTAATTGCAGTTTTTCTTACCCTGTAAACATTGTCTTTGACACGATCTGTTGCTAATTTCACCAGAGCTTGCTGATACATTTCTTTTGTGTGGCCCGAGGGTAAAGCAAACAAATTCTAAAATTAAAATTTTGGTTACTACTAATCAATTTTAAAATTAAAGAATGAAATGTTTCCTTCAAAATAGTACTTACGTAGACACCATTCAAAATTCTCTCTTGTTCATCGGGAGTAATGCAACTCCATCTGTAGTCTGAACAATCTTGCATAGAGCGGAAGGTCTTACTAAGCGCCTGAGCCACTGCATGCTGATGACCAAGAGTATACCTAAATATTCAAAATAATTTTATAAAATTATAGATAAAGCATAACTGTGAATAAGGTTCTACCTAAAAATTCAATAAAATAATAAGTATGTGTTGGAAATACATGTCACGTAAAAATTGTAAGACCCTGCGTGGATCCTGAGGTGGAGGAGGTGGGGTCGACTGAGAGGGTAGACACTGTGTAGGGCCCTCAGACTCATGAGGACTATGCTACTTGCTGGAGGACTGTGGTGTGGGCTGACGAGTACGTGTCACACTAGGAGGTGTCCCTATTTGAGGAATATAATGAACATATTGTGGAGGGACTTGTAAACCATTCTCTTGCATGTAAGCGACAAGCTTCGCAACCTCATCATTACGTTCACCTATAGACAAAAATTTATTAATTGAAATAAACATATAACAATGTATAAAGATATGGAATTATACCACAGGGGTCCGGGGTACAACGATCATCCTGGTGTGAACCCCTAGGACCTCGACCATGTGTGATAGTCATTTACTGTATAAATACACAACCTCATTACTCAAATCATTTCAAAATATTAAATTTGTTGAATCACCAAAAGAAGAACATTGATAAAAGCATTATGTTTAAGGAATTATTGCAATATTTTGTGGTGTCTCATACTCTGAAATAAGCAAATTTGTTGATGCACAATCCACAGTTACATGTTCATTGTCATCGATATAAATGCGTGACTTCTTCTTCAATACTGTGAGATGATCATCTCTTTTTCTTTTTTTCCCAACATTAGGTACATAACATATCTGCTCAGCTTGTGTGCTAAGGATAAAAGGTTCAAATCTTCGTATATACTTTCGAGGGATGACATATACAATATTGTGCACGTGGTCAACAACCACGCCATGTTGTGGATCGTACTAGTTACACGAAAATAAAAAGAGTTTATTAGGGGATGGCATATTATATTCAAGTTCAAGCACCTCATTGAGAACCCCATAGTAATTCGGGTTGTTCTCGCCGTAACAAGATCCCTTAACCATCACGCCAGAGTTGTACGTAGTTAAGCTATTGGGCGTGTCAAGGCAATGAAATCTGGACCCATTACCTAAAAAATCCTCGTATGACATGACCATATAATTTGGACCGAGTGCAAAATTATTTAAAATACTATATCTGTGATCTGTTGGCTCAATAAGCTTTACTCTTTCCTTAAACCATGCAGGGAATGTCCTCCTAAATTCTTCAATCACGTCGTCATCAGTAAAAAGAGGATTTTCCATCATTAGTTTATCCCTATACTTCCTGCAAAATAAATTAATGATTAAGCATTTAACTACTTATATTGTGATTTAAAGACAATGTGATTGTTACATACTATGCAAAAGGTGTCACTTCGTCTGTATTATCTAGAACATAAAGTTCAGCAGCTTCCTTCTCCTGAGAACTCATCATGCGTAGCTTCCCTTTTTTAAAAGGTCCACCACAAATACGGAAGCAAGAGAGACTAACTAAAAAATCATCGTTGCCATTGTACTCATTTTGCATTGGACGATTGTGCACAGTTTCCAAATCGTCTAACAAATATCTTGAACAAAAGTTTGCAACGTCTTCTGAAATGTATTGTGTGCTTATCGATCCTTCAACCTTGTTTTTATTTCGAACCTTTCTCTTTAAGAAAAACATATACCTATATGTAGGTTAACATACATTATGAGATTGCATAAAATTAAAACTTTAACTTGATAATTTCAAGGTAAAATTTACCTCTCAAATGGATACATCCAGCGGTATTTAACAGGTCCACCAACTTTAGCTTCATAGGGAAGGTGTGTCATTAAGTGTTCCATTGAGTCAAAAAAATATGGAGGAAATATCTTCTCAAGGTTACACAACATAATAACTACACTCTCTCAAGGCTTTCCATATCTTTGACTAACAACTTGGCCGAGCATACACATTTGAAAAAGTGACTCAAATCATTTACAACATCATGAACTCCCTTCGGTAATAATCCTCTAAAAGCAAGAGGTAATAATTGCTCCATAAATAGGTAACAATCATGACTTTTCATTCCCTTAAAAATATTTTTCTTCGGATCAACAAGTTTGGATATGTTCGACGAAAATCCATCTGGCATTTTTAATTTACTAGCCCATTGACAGACGTCTTTCACTTGATCTCTACTTAAGCAGTATTTTGCCTTAGGCATATAAATATGCCCATCTTCTGATTCTATTAGGTCTAACTCAGTGCGAGCGCAAAGTTTCACAAGATCTCAGTGAGCGTTCTCTGTATCTTTTGTCTTACTAGAGACATTCATTACCGTGTAGAATACATTGTCAAATACATTCTTTTCTATATGCATAACATCTAAATTGTGCTGGATAAGTAAATTTGGCCATTATGGTAGTTCCTAAAAGATACTAACTTTCGTCCAGTTATGGTTATCCCGAATCCTGGAAGAGGTAGAACACAATCATCTGAACCCTTTAACTCCATTAGCCTTCTAAATATCTCATGTCCAGATAGCTTGACAGGTGGATCCGAATCTTCAATTGTATTTCTTCTGAATGCCATATTTTGTTTCCTATATAGATGGTCCTTCGGTACGAATTGTCGATGGCAGTCAAAGAAGCATGGTTTTCGACCATGCTCAAGTTGAAATGCTTTCTATTTTCCATGCAATATGGACAACTTCTTCTCCCATGTGTACTCCATCCCGATAGCATTTCATATGCTGGAAAGTCACTAATTGTCCATAGTAAACCTACTCTCATCTGAAATTTACAGCGAGTAATAGTGTCATATGTCTCCTATCCTTTCTCCCATAATTCCTTGAGTTCGTCAACTAATGGTCTGAGATAAACATCCAAATACTTTCCAGGATGGTTTGGACCAGGCACAAATAAAGATAGAAACATATATTGCTTCTTGTTGCACAACCATGGTGGCAAGTTGTATGGAGTGATGATAACTGGCCAACACGAGTAATCTTTCCCTCGACCATGTGGATTAAATCCATCAGTGGGCAAACCAATCACCACATTACTCTTATCCATAGCAAAAGTGGAAGATGACTCCATTAAAGCCCTCCAACAAGCTGAGTTAGAAGGATGTTCCATAAAGTCACCACAGATATGATCTGCATGCCAAGTCATGTCTTTAGCAGTTTCTTTGCAATAATAGAGTCGTCGTAAACGTGGTGCTATAGGAAAGTAACGGAGCACCTTCTGTGGAACATTTGTCTTCATATTTGGTTTATATCTAGGTTCACCACATTCTGGACAGTTAGTCTCATTTGATAATTTTTCTCCATAATAGATGATATGATGGTTGGGGCATACATCAATTAACTTTTCTGATAAGCCAAGTGTACTCATCATGGTTTTAATTTTATAATAGGTACCAGGTAGGACATTATCTTCCGGAAGCATTCTCTTTATAATCTTAACCATGGCATTGAAACTAGCATCAGTCATATTATACTCAGCTTTAACTGTCAGCAACTCGGTAACGGCAGAAAGGAGAGAAAATGATTTACAACCAGGCCATAATCCATCGTCAGCCTTTTGTAACAATTCAATAAAATCTTTGGATTCTCCATTGAATTCATCATCACAACCTTCTGAAGAAGGGTTAAAGTCTGGACCTGCTGCGTCCATAACCATCTCAACAAAAGGATTGTCCGACATCTGAGTCCTCTCCCGGTAAGTTGCTCAGACCTCTCCATGAGCATGCCAACAGTTGTAATCATTGACAAAACCATTCTTGCACAAGTGTTCTGCCACAACATCTCTAAATTGTTTCTTCGTTAATCCACATTTCATATATGGGCATATAATCTTTCCATCTAAGTCAACTGTTCGGCCTCCTTGGGAATAAGCGAAATTGAGAAAGTCTTCTACACCAATTAAAAATGGCATGCAAATGGAGCCATTCGCTACGCGGTTATACATCCAATCCCTTATCGAACTCATTGATCTACCTACAACGATATCATAATAGTTATTTAGACACATAGTTTGATATGATGAAAACTTATCGTCTAATGAAAAAAAAGAAACACCAACATACATATCTCCATTCACCAACATACAAACTCAAGGAGAAGAAAGACATGTACTTATTTTAAAAATGCAAAAATGCCTTTGTACCATCATGGATCCGATCTACCCTTATTCCTAGTATAACTAGTGAGGTGCTACATCATACCACAACCAAAGTGTTATGATGGGAGTCTCTGTGGACTATCTACACATTTGCTAGGATCCACATATGACAGAATTGGTGCCTGCTTTCAGAGTATATTCTAGTTCCGGAAGAGATCCAACCACAGCAACGCCTACCAGTTATTCTATTGCGCGTGCAACTGTTGTGACACCAGTTTCCCCTGCCTCGCCATCATCAGGGCAACTCTGCGCGGCCACAGGACCTTTACAGGCAACTTCGATGGCGTTCAGCCTGGGTTTCATGTTATTTTCTTGAAGTCTGAGGATGCTGTGAGCACTGACCACTTCCCCCCTCTGCTTCGCAGCCGAGCTTATAGCAACTAGTCGACAGTAGCATCTCATCTCCCTTTGATTACCTATTTATAAATAATGGTCTGGTTTCTGTCCTGCCTTGCCCATCTTAATTAGTTGTCACCCCCTAAATAAATGGAATTGCTACTGTAGAGGGGAGAGCAGGATGAAGAAATCAACGACCATCTCCTTGGAGTTTAGTGATATGTGTGTATGAGATATGCTTTGTATTGGAATATTTATGTGTGATTTTGACCTTCATGATATCATAGAATTTAACTATCTTTGCGACCTAAAATATGTTTGCTAGGAACTTTTTGTAATGATTTAATCAGAGTAGATATATTGTTCTCCCAAAAGATAAAACTCTGTAGCTTCAACAAAGATGCAAGTATTTCATATCAAATGAAAAGTTGGCTTGCTGAATAGAGATTGGAACTTGAAATGTAAAGAACACATTATACTGAAATACATCGAAAGGTTGAACATGAAGGAGGGTACCAGAGGGGCGGCAGCGGATAAGCACGGTGAAGGCTCGCTTGACGGCAACCGGCTGCAATAACTGAGGCTGCGGTGTGGCATGAGTGGATGAGGCGGAGGACGGCGGTGGCTGTGAAGGAGGAGGTGGTGGAGAGGGGGCGGTGGTTGGTGGTGGGACGATGAGGAGGTGGTGGAGATGGGGAGGAGGCCGATGGTGGCTAGGAAGGAGGAGGTGGTAGAGAGGAGGCGGCAGTGAGGAGGTAGTGGAGACGAGGAGGAGGCGGTGGTGGATGTGAAGGAGGAGGTGGTGGTGATGGCGTCGAGGCGGTTATGGAGATGCGGAGGAGCCGGCGGTGGCTGGAAGGGAGGAGGTGGTGTAGACGGGGCGGCGACGAGGAGGTGATGCAGATGGGGAGGCCGACGGTGGCTGGGAGGAGGAGATGGTGGAGAGGGGGCAGCGACGACAAGGTGATGGAGATGGGAGGAGCCGTGATGGGGTTGAGAGCAGGAGGTGGGAGGAGCCGTGATGGGGTTTGGGAGGGATTGACCAAAAGTTAGGGTTTAGAATGGTGGGGTCCCGTGTAAAGTTTCCCAAATTTTTCCACTACATTGCGACCACATTTCAGTCCCAAATTCGTCGCAAAATGTAGGGACTACGATGTGGCGGTCGAGTAGTCGCAAAATAGTTGCATTACGACTTGCGACTACATACCCACTGAGTGTGGTCGCAATCCCTTAGTCGCAAAAACAACATTTTCTTGTAGTGTGTGTGTGTATAGAGAGAGAGGAGTGATCCTATGAGAGCCAAAATTTGTGAGAGTATGAGATGGATGATCCTGTACCACATGATTCACCTAGGAAAGAGAATACCATGAGAGAGAAAACAGGATCTTGTGGTCCAGAATCATTCCTCTCATGCTCTCACAACTTTTTGCTCTCATAGGATCACTCTTATATATATATATATATATATATGTGGAAAGGGGAAGCTACACCGGGTGGTGCAACTAACTAGCTACACCCTGGTATTTTTCTCTTTGATTTTTTATTTTTTTTGAAGGAAACCTACGGAGATTTACTTAGTTTATTGAGTGGAATATGTATTTCAAATTTCATGCAAAACAAACATTCCTAGCATGATCATCTGAATTGGGTCAATTTCAATAATTCTGAGACCGTTAAAATGTGATAGTCTTGATGGAGATGGCAGAAGTGTTGAATTTAGCTGAAATTGATATGATATCATAGTGATATATGTTGATTTAAATCCCCTAAGTTTCATTTCAAAAGCACAAAAAATCAATGAAAAAATTGGTCGGGTGCAGCTAGTTAGCTCCCCCGGGTGCAGCTTCCCCAGCTATACACACACACACACACACACACACACACACACACACACACACACACACACACACACACACACACACACACACACATATATATATATAGGGAAAAGGGAGTATGCACCGGCGGGTGCAGCCAACTGGCTACACCCGGCCATTTTTGCATTGGTTTCTTATTTTTTTTGAAAAAAACTTATGGGGATTTACTTAGATTATTGTGTGTAATATGTGTTTCAAATTTCATGCAAAACAAACACTCCTAGCATGCCCATCTAGATATGGTCAATTTCAATAATTCTGAAATCGTTAAAATGTCATAGCCTTGATGGAGATGATAGAAATGTCGAATTTAGTTGAAATTGGTATGATATCACGGTGATATATAGTGATTTAAATCCCCTTAGGTTTCATTTCAAAAACACAAAAAATCAAAGAAAAAAATGGTCGGGTGCAGCTAGTTAGCTACACCCGCCGGTGCAGCCTCCAAACCCCATATATATATATAATATATTATATATATATATATATATATATATATATTTATGAGGATAGGGAGTATGCACCCCGGTGCATGTAATCTTACATGCACCCGGCCCTATAGCTTCCACGTTTTTTTATTTTTTTTCGAAAAATACCGCCATGTATATTCATCTATATATCCCTCCTATATGTCATTCCAATTTCATCAGAAATAGAGACTCCTACGCCCTCCATCTAGAATACGTAATTTTAACGGTCTCAAAATTGCTGTAATCGACCACTTCTGGATGGAGGGCGTAGGAGTCTCTGTTTCTGACGAAATTGGAATGACATATAGAAGGGATATATAGATGAATATACATGGCGGTATTTTTCGAAAAAATAAAAAAACGTGGAAGCTATAGGGCCGGGTGCATGTAAAATTACATGCACCCGGGTGCATACTCCCTATCCTCTATATATATAGAGAGAGAGAGAGAGGAGTGATCCTATGAGATGAGATTTTGTGAGATTGTGATATGGGGCATTCTGGACCACAAGTTTCTGTATTCTCTCTCCTACCTTTCTCTCTCCTGGTTTTAATCTTTTATCCAGTTCATATCTGTATCAATTTGATTAGAAACATGCTGCATAGCAACATAGCTATAAGCAAATATAACTATTTCTATATGGTCATTTTTCTTCGATCGTGAGTGGCAAAAAAAGTTAGTCAACATTGGGCATTCCCAAACATTTACCCTAGCTCTCATACATACGTTGAGTAGTATGCCCTTGTCAAGTACGTCGGTAATAACGATATTATATTGAATCTTTGTAGCAATATACTCAGTCGTCCATAAAAATTTCATAAATTTTGGTCGGAATATACTATTCCATTTAACGTGAAATCCCGATCTTCAACATTGAGTCAGGGTGTTTGAGCGGTCAAGTCTCATGCATCATTGGATACGCAAGGAGAACCATACGGGCACACATATATTTATTTCATAATTAATGCAGAACATAAGAAAGAAACCGATGGAGGATACCATCACCTTACATGGTTACATATATAATGATTGTCTAAGGAGACTTATTGAAAGATAGATATATAGGATGCGCATAAATGGACACACACGATCGATATAGTCATACACTATCATTTAGATCTTCGTATTGGTGGCCCATATTGGCGGACCATAGGCAGATCCTGACTTAGGACCATAGATGACGACATTGCGATCGGCCTGAAGAATGAGCGTGTACGTGCCGGGTGTCCTGTTAGTGTTGCTAGCCCATTGGGGTTTACCATCTGTATTGTAAATCACAAGATTACCATCATCTTGCATGGCGACCCGCAAGTTGGTGCCTTACCCGGCAGTGTTGAGGCCCATATGGGCTTCCCAGCATCGTAGAGGACCAGATTGCCATCCGTCTGCATGACAAACGAATAATTCCCATATGTGAGTTGCTGACCCGCTAAGAGGGATGCCGGACTCGCCAGAATGTCTCCCAAGGCGGAGGAAGTTGCCATTGCGATTAGATATTCGCTTCTCTTCTCTTGGCTATAGCCTACAGATGGCAAGGATTTGCTTGATGAGCATTAGCTCTACCGGGTTGGTATTTATAATTACAGGCATCATCTATCTATCTATCTATATGGTGTGATATTTTGTCACGTGTGTTATTTATTCCTACGCTACATTGCCGAGGGGCCCACCCATATTATTTGTTCCTAGCCGACGTTGTGGGGGGGGGGGGGGGGCGCGGACTGTACTGTCTGCTAGTGACCAGTGAAATGGATGGAATTGAGATAGGATTTTTTAGATTTTTTTCTCCGGCAGAGATCAGCTCACGCCCATCGATTTTATTTTAATGTTTGCGGTCCAATTTAGCTCCCTCGTGAACCACGATCATATCGAATCCCTCCAAGTCGTACCAATGTACATCTGTCTCAGATCTACATCGGTGTAGAATCTTGTGGTTGGCTCGCTCATGCTTTCCTGAACCGCGATCATATCCGTTTACTTCTCCCATGTGCACTGTAATCATAATTGTCCTTTCTCTTTCATCACTTTCTTTTTTTTTCACTTCTTCCAAATATTGACGTGGATACGCTAACAACCAAGAGATTTTTATTCAAAGATCGGAATACGAAACAATATGTATGTATACATCTACATTCACAGAGAAGTGATCCTATGAAAGCAAAAAGTTTTGAGAGCATTCAGAGGGATGATTCTGAACCACATGATTCACCCAGGAGAGAGATCAGGAGAGAGAAAACAGAATCATATGGTACATAATCATTTCTCTCATGCTTTCACAATTTTTTACTCTCATAGGATCAATCCTCTACATTCGCATATTGACATGCATATATAAAGTTGTGTTAGTAAACAAGTTTTTGTATTTAATGTTAATGTAATTAGATTTTAATTTGGTAAATATATGCAATTACATTTGATTTGAATTTGATTTCAATTGGAAAACTAAATGATATCGGAGGGTAAGTTGGGAATTGTCACATTTATAATAAGGTAAGTTTTGGGTAGTTTTCCTCGATAACATATCATGACCTAAATTCAGACGTTATAAATGGTATCAGTGTAGGTTTCCTATGATAATAGAAAGGGCTACCCAAAGGAACCTAAGTCGGAGCGTGTAATTGCCGCTATCACTGGGAATAAGTGATGGGTCATGTTGTAACGCATACGCTGCTACTATAAGTGGGGGAGGTTTTAACACCACAACATAGTCCTACATTACGAAATCATAAAGTGCGAGTGTGGGTTATAAATGGTGGAGATTAGTATGTGGCAACTTAGGCTTTTGCATTTTGTGTGGTTGTCAATGGGTCTAATCGGGCTAACCCAACAAGTTGTCTGGGCCGATTTTCCTCGATAACAGATCGAGAACCTAAGCCTAGAACTTTATGAGAATACTTGCTATTAACTATTTGTCAATAACATCGATTGAGAAAGTAAGGCTAGAGCTGAAGCAATCGAGTTAGGCTATGTACGATCCAGGCTATAGGTTTTCCGATCTACTAGGTTGATTTGACAGATGCCACTATAGAAAGAAGAGTACAAGCCTAGGACTAAGGTAACAACCTAAGGGAGAGGAAAGTGGGACGTTGGATGACAGAGCTCAACAAGAAGCTTCTATGGCAAGGCTGAGACCGAGATGCCCGGATCAGGGCCTTTATATCAAGCAAGGTAAAGGAGAAAATGAGTCGGTAAAGAAAAAGATTCATGTTCGCACTAGGGGACTAGGGGATGTTGTCATACCTTGTGCCTCAATGATAGGTCAACTGATCACCACCCTCTAAATGCACATGGACTCTATCAATTCCAAACCTCCGAAGAGCCACATTAACTACTAAACTAGAGAAAGCTGGTTGGATCAACTCCTCCAGGGCTATCTGTTGTCTGCTTTCCTACTTGACCTCCCCGAAATCTCTTATAATGAGAGTTGAGTTTCTCTTATAATGAGAATATGATCAGCATATCACATTCACAACTGCATGATTGATGAGATGAGTTGAGTTATCACTTGAGAAACTAGGAATAGTCTCTATCCTCCAAGGTCAAATTACAAATGAGCTTCCACCAATGGCGAGCGCTCCCAACCATTTTCAAAGTGTCCACTTGGACCAAGAACTAATTAGGACCAAGGAGATGGACTAGCACCATAAAAGGGCTCTGCATCATATAGTGATACAAGGCTGGACGTCGAAGGTATCTTAGATACTCAAAAAAGACACTCCCCGGTCTACTCCCAGAAAAACAAGTGCAAATGACTCCGAGCTCTCTTGACGGACACATTGACCAACATGCTAAAAATCTACATGTGTTGAGTAATAAGACGCTCGAGAGGACCCTTGTTCCAATGTGAGGATAACAAAATAGACACAATCCTATGTCCTTTATCACCTGATCGTCCGTCTACATTTCAAGTCTGACAAACTAATGAGACTGTTGACTAAAGCAACAATAGACTTATTCCTTAGTATTAAGGATTATGTATAGAGGAGAGTCTCCTGGACTGGAACTTCGGATGATACCTCGACTCGACTCTCATGAAATGCAGTAAAATAAATTTTATATCCTTATATTTTATGTACAAAAAGAGAGTCTGATAATTAGAGAAGTTGGATTCCTTCTAACTAGAGCATGGTTGAGCCCAAAATTTTAGAATCGCTTGAATTGAGGGTCTTCGAAAATTGAGCCTTGAAACATTCACATGCACTGTCAGGAATTAATCCGACTCTGTCATTCTTTAAATGCTTAAGGACGAGCATGGTTTAAGTATAGGGGTATGATTAATCTCGTATTCATCATGCTAAAATCTAATTTTAATCCCCTAGCTTAATTAATCCAATAAAAATAACTTATAATTCATTCATTTTATCTTGTATTATATTGTATATAAATTGTGTATAATTAACATTAATTTATTGTATTTAATTATTACTTTATTTATTTTTAATCCTCATTAAAACCCTTAAAAATTAGGTTAAATAATTGTTTATAATTTTTCTAACTTTTAAAAGAAGTAAAAAAATAAAAACACCCCAAAACTAAAAAACAATGTTTTTATCCCTTTAAAAATACCCTCAAAATACACTTTTATATAAATGATCACTTCTGGCTTTTTGTCCAATTTGAAATTTGTAGATCTCATTGAGATCTACAACTTTCATGTTTTGACTTTTTCCTAATTATACCTCTAATTATTTCTTTTAGATTTATATTTGTTTTTATTCTTCGAATTTTCTGATTGGACCACGTGGTGCCCTCTGGTCCTCCCACATGGCCTACTTCTTCTTCTGCCATTCGACTTCTCTCCTAGCCATTAGTTCTCACTCCCCTACTTTCATCACAACCGTTCCTCCCATCTTCCACCATAGTCATATGATCAACGCTACTTCCCATTTGGACCGCCCCCTCGTGTCAAAATCCCAACCATCAGATCCCTCCTATCCAAGGTATCTTCACTCGCCACGTCGCTCCTCTTCCTAAGCATCTGATCTGATCTAAGACCCAATCCTCATCGCTCGACTCTACCTTCATCTAAGCCGCCCATCTCATTTCATGCGGTTACCTGATCTCCACGTCACCTTGCCTTTATTGGTCGTTAGATGGACCTTCAGATTCCATCTCAATCATCTGCATACACTAATCAATCCACCATTAGATGCGATCTGATCAAGCACATCTTCACCGCACACCATCGCCTCCATCTGGACCATTGGATCACATGATCCAACGGTCCAAATCACGTCACCTACTTCCAGCCTCCTCTCTTCCCAGTTGTTACCCTCGTGAGCCACCCGCCCACTTCCTATTATAGAAACTACTCCAGCCACACTCCTCCTCTTGTAATGCCTCCACCATATTGCATGTAGATCCACCTTCTTCGTGTGCCTCATAATCACCCTCTGCATTACTCGTTGACCTCACCATAGACGTTGCAAAACCTCGCCACCATCATAACGAACTCCACCCCCCCCCCTCATAAAACCTTCGCTCCGCTGCACTTCCAACCCATCCACCATCCACGGAGCTTAGGTCCAGCTTCCTTTGCCCTCCGGTGATAGCGGAGGACAGTGTCGAGGCAAAGATGACCTTGCTTCCAGGTGTGATCCATGGCTTCTCCTCCATGTAAACTCTGCAACCATCAATGGTAGCTCAAGCTCCGTGCATGGCCAAGCACGTCGGGCGATGACCCCAGAGCTCCAAGCGAGCTCAGGCAGGCCGCCTCCTCCACAAGATACCCCTCTAACGAGGTACTCTACTACCTCATATCTCTTTCAATTTCTCTGAATTATCTAGACACATCCGTTCACCTCCACCGCCTCCTGACCTTGTCATAAGATCCACCAACCATCGACCATTCACGCCGACCACCCCGCTCACCGCTTCCCTCCCTCTAGAACCCCTTCTCGCTCCGACCCAACTCCTCCGTCATCACAGTGGAGGACTTCCCAAAGCCGCCACCTTCTTCACCTTCGCCAGGCTCCCATCTCACTCAACTCATCTGCACACACCTACTCGCTTCATCTATTCACACCTAACACTGGTAGGTCAAAAATCCTTCATTGGTCGGAGAATCGACGAACACATCTTCTGTAGCTCCGCCTATGGCGAGGCTTCATTGCCAGCAGCTTCCATCCATCACCGCTCCTTCGTCGTGCTCTCGAGTCCTTCGCCCGCACCTCAGCAATGTCCTACAAGCCTCGGCGGAGCCTTTGGAGCACAGTGGACAAAATTGGAGCTCACCGGATCCCCGCCTCCTCCAGCGGTCTACGGTTGAGAACGAAGTATAGATAATGTCCAATATGTTTGATCGGACGACCCTTATGACGCCACATGGCTTGATCGTGCCTCTTGCAGACCCTCCAGTCTCAGATCCCCCAAACTTGTCACCGAGCCACCAACAAACGCCCCATCACCTCCGAAGCTGTGTTGCCTCTCGAGCCTGGCACGTGAGGGTCTCGATAATTTGCAAGAAGACCCTGTAAGTTCCGATTATTACGTTTTGGTCCCCAAACATATGCTACATCTGGGTAATTTTCAGGGAAGCCCTCACAACTTCTGGAAATTACATTATGGTCCCTGCACACAATGGGCAATTTATAGAGGACCCCAGTTGATTTTGCTTAACAAATAGGTCCCTCCTAGAACCTTTTTATGATTGTTTATCCTTTTGTTCCTCGTAATTTAATTACATTTACGCCCCTACATTGTTTCCTTTATATCTTGAACATCTTTAATCCAAATTGCATGATTTCTATATCATTTTGTTCCTTATTTCATCATCTATCTTATGGAATAGTTAATTTATTCATAGACACCAAATGAAATATGATTAATTTTAATGCAACATAGTATCCTTGCTCTGTATTTCTTTGTCATTAATATATGATTGTTTGTATTTTCTTAGTGTTCAATTTGACTATGAAATAAGTCATGATTTGATGTTCAATTATATGTTCTTCTTGGGCATATTTGTAATAATTATTTGAATATTTATCCTTGACTTCATCTATACATTATGTCCATGCATGCATGATTGTATAATTGCATCAAAAAATCGAATAAAAATACATGCATCATTATTTACATTATTTGACTCGTATTTTATCGCACATCTACATGAAGACCTAAAAATAAGAATTTATTCACACATACATCTAATTGGACAAAATTCGATAAATAGATAAAGAGGCTCATGCCCTTTTGTTCGACCTTGGTAGACTTGCCAAGTATAAATTAAATAGTCCACAACATTCAAAGAGTGTAGTTTTTGCTGACAAAAAATCTATCTCCTCTGCTTCGACATTCGCTGATTGTTAAAGAAGCAGATTTCACGTTCATCGGTAATATGAAGGAAGAGATCTACATGGAGTAGCCACATTGATACTAGGATAAGGGGAAAGAGAATATGGTTTGCAGGTTGAGGAAGAGTCTCTATGGCTTGAAGCAAGCCCTAGACAGTGGTACTTGAAGTTTGATGCTTTCATGACGAAGCAAAACTTAAAGAGGACTACAACAGATCCATGTGTGTAAGTTTGACGTCTTCCCAATGGTTGGTTTATTATCCTATTGATCTATGCAGATGGCTTGCTGATAGTTGGTCATAATCTCGGATTGATTGCAAAGCTCAAAAGGGAACTCTCCAGGGAATTTGAGATGAAGGATTTGAGCAAGGCAAACAACATGCTTGGGATGCATATCACTCGCGAGTGGAAGAAGCACATGTCGTCGTTGTCACAAGAGAAATATGTTCAACGGAGCAGTTCAACATGAATAATGCATAGCCTATTAGCACGCCCCTTGATGTTCATTTCAAGTTGACGAAAGAGATATATCAGTCTACTTCTGAGGAGAAAGCGGAGATGATCAAGATTCCTTACCAGTCCGCAGTTGGCAGTCTTATGTCTGCCATGGTTTGCAGCAGACCTGCCATTGCTTATGCAGTGAGCATAGTGAGCATATTCATGTTGAATCAAGGGAAGGATCACTGGGAAGTTGTGAATTGGATTCTGAGATACTTGAGAGGGATCTGAAGTATGTGTATGATGTTTTGTAAGTCAGATCCCAAACTCTGTGGATACATAGATGCTGCCATGGCAAGAGATGTGGTTGAAAGAAAATCGACTTTTTGATATATTTTCACTTTTGCAGGGGGAGCGATTTCGTGGCAGTCCAAGTTGCATAAATGTGTTACACTCTCAATGACTGAAGTCGAGTACATTACAACAACAAAAGCAGGGAAAGAAGTGTTATGGTTACAGTGATTTCAAGGTGAACTTGGATGCGAAGACAATGAGCCGATTATTTTCTGTGATAACCAGAGCACCATTAATCTAAGAAAGAGCATGATGCACCATGCTCGTACAAAGCATATAGATGTGCGGTATCATTGGCTGAGAGATGCTATTGAAAAGAAGTTTCTCATTCTGAAGAAGGTCCATGATGAAACTCGATTTCATCATCATAATTTCCCATTATTAACCCCATTGCTTAAGCTTAATGTCAATAAAACCCAGTTAATATCCTGTAATTATCAGAGTCACAAATAAATTAAAAAAACCACAAAAAATGGCAAAATAAAAATTCGTGGTATTTTTAGACTTAAAAATACCCTCAAAAATATTTCGGGCCTTTGTTTGACTTCATCTTCAGTTTTGATCAACATAAAACTTGTAGATCTCGTCAAGATCTACAACTTTCATGTTTTAAGTTTTCTCAAGTTCGGCCATCTAGGCCTTCAAACATCAACTGGAAGATTAGAATAATCTGATTGGGCAACGTGGCCCAATCTGGGTTAGCCACGTGGCCCGCTCCTTCTTGCAGCATCCGCCCGCAATCTGGGCCGTCAGATCGCCTCCAGATGCAACGGCCAGATCTCTTCCATGTGCGCCCCTTTGCCTCGACCGTCTGATCATCCCCGCCTTCAATCTGCACCGCATGTGAGCGCTCTCACCAGAGCGTGCCACATGGCGTAACTGGTGCTTTCCGATCACGCCTTCGATCCTCTGATCTGAGCCGCTCAATCCGCTCTCGGTTCCTAACCGCTCGATTAGCCCTAACTCCTCTTCCAAACCGTCCGTTAGCGCCGATCCCTTAGCCTGCCACGTGGCAGCTTCATGGTCGTCGATCACTACGCTCCAGATCTAATCAGGACCATCGCGTTGCACCCAACTATCCGCCGTTGGATCTCTAGATCCAACGGACAATAGTCATCGTCAACCTCCGACCCCCCTCTCTTCCCACGTTCTCTACCTCGCAAAGACGTCTTCCCCTTTCCATTTTCTCCGTCACTCCATCAACCACCTCATCTCGGCAACCGCTTCACCATCTTCCCCACTCTTCCCTTTACCTCGCGAGACCTTCGTAACCCACTAACTCTCCTCCCAGTCGCCCCACATCTGCCCTTAAACGCACGTCGCCACGCACCTGAACCGCCAGTTTCTTCTTCAAATACACCACCACAGCCTTCGATTCGCCCCGTCCACCTGTACGTGGGTGACCTCCCAGCAAGCCCCTGCCCCCCGGTGACAGCGAGAGGCCGACGAGGAGTGCGAAGAAAAAAGGTCTGCTCCGGTGTCAACCCATGGCCATGGTAGGCCAGGCCTGCGGAGCTCTGCCTCCGCCAAGCTGCTCCCCATAGCCGGGGGAGTCCAGCGATGACCCCGAGGTCATCCGATGACCTCGAGCACAGGCCCCGCTCCGCCCAATCTATGGTAAGTCCCTCTGATCCTTTTTGTGCCTTTTTCTTCAATTTCTCTTATTTAATTAGGTAACTCTAGTCATATTCACCCTCCATTAATCCCCTCAATAGCTCCGACAACACCTCCCCTTTCACGCGCACTCCTCCGACCACGCTCTTCTTCCTCGATACCCTAGATCATCTCTGACCCACCTCCTCCGCCACCCACGGCGGAGGAGCTTCGAGCTCCCGTCTTCTTCGCCCTTCAGAGCTTCCATCTCACCTCACTTCATCCAAGCACACACTCCTCCTCGCTTCGGTTATGTGTCCTAATAGTGCAGGTCCTCTAATCTCTTAACGATCGGAGCTTCGCCGGAGCTCACTTCGTCGCAGCCACCCTCGACTTCGGAGCTCCGTTAGCCTGAGCCACGGCGCCAGACATCTTCCCCGAGCTCCCCGCTTCATCGACGATCGTTTATGGAGCTTCGGGGAAGTCCACGTCGACAGAGAACGAGCGGCGGAGGAGAGCCCCCGTCGCTGGAGACCCGAACGCGCCAACAGCTGCACAGGAAGAAGGAGGAGCAGTGGCCGTTGGATGCTCCTCACCGGTGTTCATCCAACGATCACATTTCAGCCACGTCACCAGCAAGGATCATCCTCCAGATGCCGTCGGATCGTTGAAGATCGGACGGTGCAAGATAATCCACGTGGCGACACCAGAGCCTCCCCGAGCCTAACGTCCGAGCCTCTAGGCTTGGATACTCCCGAGCCAGCTACCGAACCTGCATCGAGCCTGAGCCTGACGTACGAGCCGAGCCAAAGCACCGCCCAACCTCTGCCGAGCCTGCCTCCGAGCCTGGAATCGTGCGTGCATGGCACGTGCTTTCTGGGTTATTTGCAGAGACGCCCATGAAATTCTTCAAATTTGCATCCAGGTCCTGAAGCACGTGAAGCACCTGCGCGCCTGGGACATTTTACATTTCAACCCTCGCGGGTTTTAATAATTGCAGATATGCCCCTGTGCGTGAGGTTAATTTGTAGGAAAGGCCTCGTTCTTAACTTTTATTGCATTTTAGTCCCTCTCAGGGACCTATTTGTAGTTATCTTTTCATGTTTTCTTTCAATTATGCCCTTGTTTTCTTTCTTGCATATCTCGAGCATCATGTGTCCGATTTAGTTGATTTCAGTTCCATTTCGAAGCTTGTTTGATGCACTTTCTAATGGCTTGTTTAATTCTCAGTTTTGGATATATGAATTCCGATGTATTATTTTATTCGCCATGTGCCTCTTAAATCTTTAACTTGTGACTAATCTAATTTTGTTCATCAAGCCTGATTGATATTTGAACTTGAAATTGACTCATATTAAATTTTGCTCATCATTTTTTCCTAGGGCATATTTCTATTGCATGACATGGCATTTATTTGCATGATAAAAATTGATAAAAAATGCGTGTTTAGTTCTTTAATGCATTAACTTGTGTATGCATTCATAATTTGACCTATATTCTTCTTCAACTCAACACTTAGCTAAATAGACTAAAATCCGACTAATACGAGAGAGGTTCGTGTCCCTGAGTTCGACCTTGGTATCTTACCAAGTAAAAAAAATTTTACGACCATCGCATTTTGATCTATTATATACTTATTTAAATGAGATGTTCTCTTTAATGAACCCTAATTGGCCCGACTGCTACGACATTTCTAAGTGTTAAAAACACACTCTTAAAGGCTGATTTTGCGACTTATCAAATGGCGCCGTTGCCAGGGACACTGCTCATTTCATGTATTTTTTGGATTTTTGTTTATTTAATTTCGTGTTTCTTTTATAGGTCAAATTGTTCATCCATTTTGCATCCGAAAATTTTCTTTTTTATTTGATCTCTAACTATTGCTTTTGTGGCAGGGCCCTTGATGGATCAAGGAGACGAGGAGCATGATGCTTTTCGCTGCGAGGAGCCGTAAAGCATACATGGAGCAAATAGGGAAGAAAGAAAAAAAATTTGTCTCGCATTTTATTATGCATGTAATAATTCGTCTTTTACAGCGGTCTTCGATCGAAGACTCGCGGTTGTAATCAAACAATTGTGGTTGTGTGGGGATCGTCCCCACTTGAGTGTCGACCTAAGACCAGGCACGCGGCTCTTTGAGCGGTCTTTCATTTTTATCTATTACGTGCTTGCTCGTAGGTAGGACACACTTTAAATTTAGATGCACATAATCTCGCCTCACTTAGCTTAAATTAATGAAAATTATTCACCGCTAATAGATACATGATTAGGTGTAGCTTTTATCGACTTGCATACATATTGATTTCGGTTTTTAAAACAGTCCAAGTTTTTAACTTAATTCTCGTCAAATCACTGCATGTTTTATCGCTTAGCCTAGATCGCGGTTTTTATCGAATACGCGGCTTTTCTCGGTTTCTTTTTCCTAACTTGATCACCTAGGTTAATGGAAAAAGGGAATGAACGGTAGACGCTGATTTCTTGATTTTTGGGCTAACCTTAATTCAGTGATAACTTTAATTAAAATTGTGACTGTTAATTGCAAGTGAACCAAAAATGGAGTAAAATTCGGTTTTGGGAGAGCAACACCCTCGTATACGCATGGATTTTTCACTTCACATTTTTCTCCGCGTAAAATATCTAATGTTTTATCACCAATAAAACCAACAAGATAATAAACCAACTTCGGTTGGTTTCATGTGTGAGTTGGTGAATTTAAGGGTCTTGCTTGCATGATTGAGCCTTGTTTGCTCCGATACACTCCCCAGAACCTTAGTCACTCCATCCATCTCCGCAGATTCACCCGCTCACTTGTAAATCCATTCCTCTTCTTCGTTCACCTTGGGTTCCTCCCCAACATCAATTTCCATCTTTATACTTAGGCTAATCTCAGCCTAAGCATAGGGGGGACCCGAGTCCCTGTGATTTCTCTACTCATCTTTCCTTGCCTTTGTACTTAGGTTATTTCTAACCTAAGTATAGGGGGGCCCCTCTTAACTCTAGTATATTTCTCTATACTTAAATGGACCTATGGACTTGTATCATCTAGTGCTATGAGAACATAGCAAAGTTTAAGGATGGGAGGTATACCGTATATACAAGTATACTTACTTTAGCTATAATCTGAAAAATTTTGAAAAAAATTAAAACTTTTTGGCTAATGTAAAATCCTTTGGACTAAGAGAACTCAAATATTTTCACGGCTTTTCTATACTATATTACACTATTTTCATAAAAATATTTTCAAAAACGATTTGAAAAATGAATTTTTCTTGTTTTGAAAATCTTTTTGAAAAATGTTTTGCATTTTTTATTTTGTGACATGGTTGTGAAAATCTTTTTCTTTTCAAGGAAAGTTGAGTCTAACCAGTGTTATAACCTTTAAATTAAAACCCATAAACATGAGAAAAATTCAAAAATGAAAAAAAATGTGTTTTTGAATGAAGGAGTTGGATCAATCCTCTACTTTTACACTTCCACCCAGGATCTGAAATGTTCAAGGAAACTTAGTTTTATGAGGTCTTTGAGATTTTAGGTTAACCAGCCTTAGCCATCAGAGTCGTAGACTTAATCATCCACATTCCCCTAAGTTTCTAGATTTGCATGTTATATTCCATGCTTAGTCTCAGACAAAAAGAATATGATCAGCACATCACATACACGACTGCGGTTTTTGATTGAGATGAGTTGACTTTTCACCTGAGGAATTGGGATGAGGGATTCGAGTTTGGATTTGATCTAATGATGCTCGAGAATGGGATAAAATCTTTGAAGGCTTCAGGAAACCTGAGTGTCAGCAACTTTAGCCAGTATGAGAACTTGATTCTTACACTAATCTCTTGATATTGACCTAAGTGTCTGGGTGTGAAATAAATAAAAAATTGTTGATCAGTGTGCGCCAACTCTTGGTAAAAGCAGTGGAGCTAGCCAAAAATTATACAAGTCAATGAAATTCAAAGAAAAGCTCTCATTCCACAAAGTCAAATATCAAAGAGCTTCCACCAAAGGCGAGCGCTCCCAAACTTTTCAAAGTGTCCACTTGGACCACCGCTATTAGGACCACGAGTCGGGCTTGCACCAAAAAAGGGCTCTGCATCGTAAATGCTACAAGTCTGGGTGTCGAAGGTACGATATGTACTCAAAAGAGACACACCCCGGTGTACTCCCAGGAAAACAAGTGCAGACGGCTCCAACTTCTCTTGACGGACGCACTGATCAACACCAAAAAAATGTGTTGCGTAAAAGGCACTGGAGAGAATCCTTGTTCCAATGAGAGGGAGAGAAGAAATGACACAATCCCATGCCCTCCATTACTGGCCTTCCATCGACATTTTCTAAGTCTGACAACTAAAGAGACGATGGATCGAATGCAAGATTGGATTTATTCCCTAGTGTTGAGGATTGGGTCCTTAGGAGAATTTCTTGGACCAAGACTTTGGGTGAAGATTTGACTCTACTCTCGAAATTGCAGTCAACACTAAACTTCATATCCTTTAGTTTATATGTACATCAGAGAGAGTCTAGAGAAATAGAGGAATTGGGTACCTCTTGGTTAAGGCTAGGTTGAACTCGAGAATTTTAGACCTCTAAAATTGAGCCGACTTGAGCAGATTGGATCATGTATTCACATGCACAAGGGGGTTAATCCAACTTAGTCATTCTCTTTAATGCTCGAGGACGAGCATGGTTTAAGTATAAGGGGGTGATGAAACTCGATTTCATCATCATAATTTCCCATTATTAACCTCTTGCTTAATCTTAGTGTCAATAAAACCCAGTTAATGTCCTGTAATTATCAGAGTCCCAAATAAATTAAAAAAACCACAAAAAATGGCAAAATAAAAATTCGTGGTATTTTTAGACTTAAAAATACCCTCAAAAATATTTCAGGCCTTTGTTTGACTTCATCTCCAATTTTGATCAACATGAAACTTGTAGATCTCGTCAAGATCTACAACTTTCATGTTTTGAGTTTTCTCAAATTCGGCCATCTAGGCCTTCAAACATCAACTAGAAGATTAGAATAATCTGATTGGGCCACGTGGCCCAATCTGGGTGAGCCACGTGGCCCGCTCCTTCTTGCAGCATCCGCCCGCAATCCGGGCCGTCAGATCGCCTCCAGATCCAACGGCCAGATCTCTTCCACGTGCGCCCCTTTGCCTCGACCGTCTGATCATCCCCGCCTTCAATCTGCACCGCACGTGAGCGCTCTCACCAGAGCGTGCCACGTGGCGTAACTGGTGCTTTCCGATCACGCCTTCGATCCTCTGATCTGAGCCGCTCAATCCGCTCTCGGTTCCTAACCGCTCGATTAGCCCTAACTCCTCATCCAAACCGTCCGTTAGCGCAGATCCCTTAGCCTGCCACGTGGCAGCTTCATGGCCGCCGATCACTACGCTCCAGATCTAATCAAGACCGTCGCGTTGCGCCCAACTATCCGCCGTTGGATCTCCAGATCCAACGGACGACAGTCATCGTCAACCTCCGACCCCCCTCTCTTCCCACGTTCTCTACCTCGCAAAGACGTCTTCCCCTTTCCATTTTCTCCGTCACTCCATCAACCACCTCATCTCGACAACCGCTTCACCATCTTCCCCACTCTTCCCTCTACCTCACGAGACCTCTCCTCCCAATCGCCCCACATCTGCCCTTAAACCCACGTCGCCACGCACCTGAACCGCCAGTTTTCTTCTTCAAATACACCACCACAACCTTCGATTCGCCCCGTCCACCTGTACGTGGGTGACCTCCCAGCAAGCCCCCGCCCCCTGGTAACAGCGAGAGGGCGGCGAGGAGTGCGAAGACGAAGGTCTTCTCCGGTGTCGACCCCTGGCCATGGTAGGCCAGGCCTGCGGAGCTCCACCTCCGCCAAGCTGCTCCCCGTAGCCGGGGGAGTCCAGCGATGACCCCGAGGTCATCCGATGACCTCTAGCACAAGCCCCGCTCCGCCCAATCTCCGGTAAGTCCCTCTGATCCTTTTTGTGCCTTTTTCTTCAATTTCGCTTATTTAATTAGGTAACTCCAGTCATCTTCACCCTACATTAATCCCCTCAATAGCTCCGCCAACACCTCCCCTTTCACGCACACTCCTCCGACCACGCTCTTCTTCCTCCAGACACTAGCTCATCTCCGACCCACCTCCTCCGCCACCCACGGCGGAGGAGCTTCGAGCTCCCGTCTTCTTCGCCCTTCAGAGCTTCCATCTCGCCTCACTTCATCCAAGCACACACGCCTCCTCGCTTCGGTTATGTGTCCTAACAGTGCAGGTCCTCTAATCTCTTAACGATCCGAGCTTCGCCGGAGCTCACTTCGTCGCAGCCACCCTCGACTTCGGAGCTCCGTTAGCCTGAGCCACGACGCCAGACATCTTCCCTGAGCTCCCTGCTTCATCGACGACCGTTTATGGAGCTTCGGGGAAGTCCACGTCGACAGAGAACAAGCGGCGGAGGAGAGCCCCCATCACCGGAGACCCGAACGCGCCGCCAGCTGCAGAGGAAGAAGGAGGAGCAGTGACCATTGGATGCTCCTCACCGGTGTTCATCCAATGGTCACATTTCAGCCACGTCACCAGCAAGGATCCTCCTCCAGATGCCGTTGGATCATTGAAGATCGGACGGTGCAAGATAATCCACGTGGCGACACCAGAGCCTCCCCGAGCCTAACGTCCGAGCCTCTAGGCTTGGATACTCCCGAGCCAGCTACCGAACCTGCATCGAGCCCGAGCCTGACGTACGAGCCGAAGCACCGCCCAACCTCTGTCGAGCCTGCCTCCGAGCCTGGAATCGCGTGTGCGTGGCACGTGCTTTCTGGGTTATTTGCAGAGACGCCCACGGAATTCTTCAAATTTGCATCCAGGTCCTGAAGCACGTGAAGCACCTGCGCGCCTGGGACATTTTGCATTTCAACCCTCGCGGGTTTTAATAATTGCAGATATACCCCCGCACGTGAGGTTAATTTACAGGGAAGGCCTCGTTCTTAACTTTTATTGCATTTTAGTCCCTCACAGGGACCTGTTTGTAGTTATCTTTTCATGTTTTCTTTCAATTATGCCCTTGTTTTCTTTCTTGCATATCTTGAGCATCATGTGTCCGATTTAGTTGATTTCAGTTCCATTTCGAAGCTTGTTTGATGCACTTTCTAATGGCATGTTTAATTCTCAGTTTTGGATACATGAATTCCGATGTATTATTTTATTCGCCATGTGCCTCTTAAATCTTTAACTTGTGCCTAATCTAATTTTGTTCATCATGTCTGATTGATATTTGAACTTGAAATTGACTCATATTAAATTTTGCTCATCATTTTTACCTAGGGCATATTTCTATTGCATGACATGGCATTTATTTGCATGATAAAAATTGATAAAAAAATGTATGTTTAGTTCTTTAATGCATTAACTTGTGTCTGCATTCATAATTTGACCTATATTCTTCTTCAACTCAACACTTAGCTAAATAGACTAAAATCCGACTAATACGAGAGAGGCTCGTGTCCCTGAGTTCGACCTTGGTATCTTACCAAGTAAAAAAAATCTTTTTTACGACCATCGCATTTTGATCTATTATATAATTATTTAAATGAGATGGTTTTTGATGAGCCCGAAATTGACCCGACTGCTACGACAATTCCGAGTGCTAATTCAACACTCTTAAAGGGCCGATTTTACGGTTTATCAAAACACATATGAAAATCCATCAGATATGCTGACGAAGGCCATGACTTCTGACAAGTTGCAGCTCTGTAGAGATCTGAGTGGCCACCTCTCATTGATTATCTTCTTGGCAACACATCACCATTGGGACTAGATGCGGAGGTTGTTGGTTATTATCCAGTCCCAAAATAGGAGGGGGTTGTTGTTACGTAAACCCTGCAAACTTGCTAACTCTTGCACGGCGGATCATGTGATTAATTCTATTCTAACTGACCGTTAAGTAAACAAATTCCGTAAAAAATACAATATAGATACTCCTCATCTTATATCATATATACAAACGATAACTTACGCATCTCCTTCCTTCTCCCCTCTCCTCTCTTTCCCTTCCCCGGAAAGAATCAATATATGGAGTTTATGATTAATCTGACATCATTCGTGGATACGGGAATCCATATTTGAGAACGCCTTTCCATAATTCTTTGATTACAGTGCACATGGGAGAAGTAAACGGATATGATCGTGGTTCAGGAAAGCATGAGCGAGCCAATCACACCATTCTGCCAAGATGTAGATCTGAGACAGGTATACATTGGTACGACTTGGGGGGCTCCGATATGATCGTGGTTTACGAGAGAGCTAAATTGGACCTCAAACATTAAAATCTGTGGGCGTGAGCTGATCTCTGCCAGAGAGAAAATCTAACAAATCTTATCTCAATTCCATCCATTTCACTGGACACTTGCGGACAGTATAGTCCCCCTCTCCGCGACGTCGGTAGGAACAAATAATATGGGTGGGCCCCACGGCCATGTAGCGTAGGAATAAATAAAACACGTGACAAAATATCGCGCCATATAGATAGATTGATAGATAGATGATGCCTATAAATACCAACCCGGTGGAGCTGATGCTCATCAAGCAAATCATTGCCATCTGTAGGCTGAAGCAAAGAGAAGAGAAGCGAAGATCTAATCGCAATGGCAACTTCCTCCGCCTTGGGAGACATTCTGGCGAGTCCGGCATCCCTCTTAGCGGGTCAGCAACTCACACATGGGAATTATTCGTTTGTCATGCAAACGGATGGCAATCTGGTCCTCTACGATGCCGGGAAGCCCATATGGGCCTCAGGAACATACGGGAAAGGCACCAACTTGCGGGTCGCCATGCAAGATGATGGCAATCTTGTGGTTTACAATCCAGATGGTAAACCCCAATGGGCTAGCAACACTAACAGGACACCAGGCACGTATACGCTCATTCTTCAGGCCGATCGCAATGTCGTCATCTATGGTCCTAAGTCAGGATCTGCCTATGGTCCGCCGATATGGGCCACCAATACCAAGATCTGAATGATCGTGTATGAATATATCGATCGTGTGTGTCCAATTTATGGGCATCCTATATATCTGTCTTTCATTAAGTCTCATTAGACAATCATTATATATGTAGCCATGCAAGTTGATGGTATCCTCCATCGGTTTACTTCTTATGTTCTGCATTAATTATGAAATAAATATATGTGTGCATGTATGGTTCTCCTTGTGTCCCCAATGATGCATGAGACTTGACCGCTCATGTACTGTGACTCAATGTTGCAGATCTGAATTTCACGTTAAATGGAATAGTGTATTCCGACCAAAATTTATGAATTTTTTATGGACGACTGAGTATATTGTTACATAGATTCAATATAATATCGTTATTACCGACGTACTTGAGAAGGACACACTATTCAACGTATATATGTGAGTTAGGGTAAATGTTTGGGAATTTTGTTGACTAATGATGCAAGGTGATGGTATCCTCGCTTTATTTCTTATGTCCAATTTATGAAATATTCAAATTTCATCAATAAAATAAAATAATTTGATAGTGGTTTTTGATTTTGCAATTTTTTATTTTTGAATAAGGGCAAGCAATCACACTAGATAAAATACACACATCACTCTGTTTGTATTTTTCAAAATAGTTAAAAATATTTAAAAAATTCCAGAGAAAATACTTTTGATTTTTATAGATTTTGAAATATTTTTCTTAGTTTTTATAAGATTTTTTGATGTTGTTATAATTTTATAAAAATCAAACAGTGATAAAAATGCAAACAACACAAACCAGGATTAAATTGCAAGTTAAAAATATTTAAAATATACTAAAGTCATGGATAGTAATTTTATGACAAAATAAAAATAAAAATCTACAAACACGTATTGAAAATGGATTTTTTTGGATTTTTCTGTGATTTTAGATGATTCTTATAAGATTTTATGTGTTTTGTAATTTTTAGTACTTTTAGAGGAGATTTTGAACAAAATTAATATTATACATAAAACACACAAAAAGACACTAACATATTTTTTAGAATTTTTAAAAAATCTAATTTTTATAAATTTTCAAAGGCAAACAAGGATATTTTTAGGGATTTTTTATTTTTGAAAAATATTAAATGCGAGTAAATCAATCCAAAATCACAGAAAATATTACACATTAACATTGGTCAATGGTAATTTTTTGTAATTCTTTGAAATAATTTATTATTTATTAAGACCAAAATACATCAAGTAATTAGGTACAGTTTACAGGGACCAATTTGCAAATAAAATAAGTTCACAGACCAAAGAATAACACAATCAAAAAGTCTAGGGCCTAATCTGCAAAAATCCCAATCACGCACAAGTGTCAGACGTGATCCAGATTCACACAGGCATATATGCATTTACTAAAAACATTACATTCAATTCATAACAAATATAAAGTGCACGACATAAAGTGCAAATAACCCAAAAGTCAGGTGGACATACACGTAGTACAGACTGAGAGGGACTAAATGCAAATATATCAAAACTAGAGGTCCAGACTATAAAAGTTCATAAATACAATGTTTATTTATCGGAATAAAGTGAAAGAGCTAAACATGCATGATAAAAGGGAAATATACCCTTGCATGCATGTGCGGGGCAAATGGGGATGCGTGGTAGGCTCTCATAAAGGCGGTTGCTGATGGTGGCGATCTGCTCAGCTGTGGATCTGATAGCTCAAGTGCATGGAGCAGGTGTACGGGTCTGATGGCTTCTGACTAGATTAGACGGTGCAGGGAATGTCAGCCTTGATGGTCGTTAATAGTGCATCTGACGCCTCTGACAAAAGGGGGTGGATGAACGGTGGAGATGCGATCCGGACGAGGGGGTCCCAATCAGACGGCGGCTGAAGGTGTTGGACGAACTAGACCTGGACGAACTTCGATCAAGCATCAGATGGGCTTCGATGCTTCGATGGAAGATCTGACAGACCGAGTTGTATCATGGAGGTACTCCGCGTCTAATGGGCAGTGCCGATGGGAGGACGAACGATCTGATGGGCTTGGCGGCGACTTCCCTCCAGAGTTGCTCTGCTAGAGCAGTAGTGAAGGATATTGTGAATCCTTAAGCAAATCACGGAAGCGTGATGATCGCATCGTATGCAATCAGAGCAACTAGTCGTACTAGATGCTAGGTGTAGCGGAAATTAAAATTTTTAACTTTAAAGATGAAACCACATGATTACGAGAACACTTCTCGGATCATTTCATCAAACCATAAAGTATTAGGAATACCTCTTGAAGCGTGGTTGTGATCGCGAGATCCCAAAGTAGAGATCCTCCTGTCTCAAGTCCGACCCACGAAGAACGCACTTGCGGGCACGATGATGAGTCGCGTCCTTCCCGCAATCCTTGACGAAGATCCAAGCGTCGAAGGCGAAGCAAGATGCTCTCCTCTTCAATATGCAAAGTGGACGGCCACTTGGATATTAAGAGAGAGCCCACACGAGAATGAGAGAGAGAGAGAGTAGTAGTCTTCTACAACTCTAGATGATGTTGTATCTTGGAAGGCTACCCTAACCCTCCTTTATAGTAGTTTGGGATCCAATGGATCTCAATCCATGTGACACATGGATCCAACGACCATGCTTGGTCCATGCAAAATCAATGGCTATGATTGTTGTTGGTTAAAACGAACAACATTAATTTAAATTAAAAAATATTGCAACATTATCAACATAATTTAATTTAACACTTAACTAATTAAGAGATAACGTGATAATAAAATTGGAGTCAACCAACCTCCCTTAAAAATAGGGGGCGTCACCCATGAACAATTCATGGGTGACGCCGCCTATGAATGGTGGTTATTTGGCTCCTTTTATTTATCTTATTATTCCTTAATTAATTTTGTAATCACAAAAATATTCACCAAATTAATTCTCAATTAATTTATGAATATTTCAATCATGCCATTGAATATTATGTGAATCATATTCACAACCCAAACTAATTAGTAAATTGTATTTCCAATTAATTAATTAATAAATGTGAATCCAATCCACATTATTAATTAACAAATGCTATTTACATAAATTCTCTCTTGTATACATGTATATTATAAATCATATTTATAATACACATATATCATGGATAGTGTTATCCACATTCTCTTAATCCTTGATAATTATATCCCATTTAATTATCTTAGATAATAATATGAATCATATTCATATTATGCTTGATAATTAAATCTCATTTAATCATCAAGTCCATGCTTGGATTTTTCATCAAATGAATTATTCTTGAACGCTTTCAAGAATAATGTGCTTTATCCGCAGATACTAGGAGATAAGGACAGGGCGATTGTATTATTCCATGTATAGTGACTTGGATATTGAGATCTTATCTCAAATATAGATCCTACGAACCTCCCACAGATGCTTGATTAAATCAAGACCGCAAATCCAATCTTCTCATTTAATCTGAATCTCATTCAGACCAATGTCCAACACTTGGACTAAGATCGGATTGCTTCTCTACTGAAAAAGTCACTAAAATCCAGACCTGTTTCATCACTCCCTCGGAATGGAAGCGTCATGGATATACAATCGTTTATGATCACATCACCCTTCAGGTATTCCCAATACCTATGCATCCTGCATACTGGAAGACCCATGATCAACCCGAAGATCAAGATCAATTTTACACTGTCTTCTTTAGGGTTTAATCATTAAGTTTCTCAATCTTGGTCATTGGGAGTTGGTATCGATCATATGCTTTCCCAAAGCATATATCATACCTTCAAATTCATGTCATGCTTCCAAAGCACGACGACCATGCATGGAATTTGATCGGTCCCAATACCTCATGAGTGAGCTCATGTCTTCTGGTTCACAAGTGAACCTGTATGATCCCTTTGAGAGATCATATTGCTCATATACCCTTATATGCACACCAGCTCGCCGGTGTATAGACCTTGGTTAGGTCATCAACCTATTGGTCTGCCAAATGTACATACTCAGACATATAGCAATATATCTGTCTCCGGTCAGAGGATGCGTGCCTATGCTGTGACAACATTCAACATAGGACTTAGGTTATCTCGATCTCGTCAGGTCAACCCATTGACCTAACTAATCTGACACCTCCGAATCACTATTCCCATGCAGAGGACCTGCATCAAGAGGTCGGTCAGATATCAGCCTATGTGAGAAAGGATAGCTATCTCCTACTCAGGCTGGAGATCTTTACTTGACAATCATTTGACGGTGCTTGATGAGTCCTCTATCTAACTCCTTAGATATTCATCCAAACACCAGCCTCTATGATTCATTTAATGAATCAACAGCTATATGATCATCAAGCTGACCATGGTACATTACCCTAATTGTACAGAGGGACCTTATAGTGCATTCATTCATATAATTTCAGAAAGGGAGTGAAACATCAATAACTTTTATTGATAAATATAAATATTACAATAACATTTATTGTAAGAATGGTTTGCCCAGGGCTCACAAGTCTAACAATCTCCCACTAGCCCTTAGAACCATTCATGTACAATCCGTAAACCCATACTCATTACATGCTGGTCAAAAACCTTCTGTGTCAGAGGTTTGGTAAGAGGATCAGCAATGTTGTCGGCAGAGGACACCTTTGTGATGATGATATCACCACGCTTTTGAATCTCCCGAATGCTGTGGTATTTCCTTTCCACGTGCTTGCTCTTTTGATGGCACCTGGGCTCCTTTGCTTGGGCAATGGCTCCAGTGTTATCGCAGAGTAACGGGACGGGAGTATCAGAGGAAACTACGCCAAGCTCGGAGATGAACTTGCGCAACCACACCGCCTCCTTTGCAGCATCCGATGCGGCAATGTATTCGGCTTCTGTTGTTGAATCCGCCGTAGTGTCCTGCTTCTTGCTTCTCCAGCTCACAGCACCACCGTTCAACAGGAATACAAACCCTGATGTCGACTTTCGATCATCAATATCTGACTGGAAGTCTGAATCTGTATATCCCAAGACTTGGAGATCACCATCCCCATAGACCAAGATGTAATCTTGCGTCCGTCTTAGATATTTGAATATGTTCTTTACTACATTCCAGTGTTTTTCTCCATAGCAGGATTGGTAACGACTTACCACTCCCACTGCATGGCAGATGTCTGGCCTAGTACACATCATGACATACATCAAGCTTCCTACGGCTGATGCATAAGGGCATCCAACCATGGCCTTCTTTTCCACAACACTTTGAGGAGCCATCCCTTTGGACAAATGGATACCATGTCCTAAGGGGAGGAATCCTTTCTTCGAACTATCCATACGGAATCGTTCAAGAATCTTCTTGATGTATCCATGTTGTGATAATCCCAATATTCTCTTTTCTCGATTTCTGAACAACTTCAGGCCTAAGATGTAAGAGGCTTCTCCAAGATCTTTCATCTCGAAGGTATGGGATAGCCAAATCTTCACACTGGTCATCATTCCTGTATCATTTCCAATGATAAGGATATCATCTACGTAAAGCACGATGAAAACAATGGCGCTCCCACTAAGCTTCTTGTACACACAAGGTTCATCAGGGTTTTGCACAAAATCATAACTCTTTATGGTTTCGTCAAATCTGATGTTCCAGCTACGAGAAGCTTGTTTTAGCCCATAGATGGATTTCTTCAGCTTGCATACTTTACCATCCTCAGCTATGAAGTCCTGGGGCTGCTCCATATAGATATCCTCCTCAAGATATCCATTGAGGAAAGCCGTCTTGACGTCCATCTACCAGATGTCGTAGTCAAGAGATGCAGCTATAGCTAGCAGTGTCCTGATGGAATTAAGCATGGCCACAGGAGAGAATGTCTCATCGTAGTCGATGCCTTCTCTCTGTGTGTAGCCCTTGGCCACGAGCCATGCCTTGAAAGTCTCTACTTTCCCATCAGGTCACCTCTTTCTCTTGAAGATCCATTTACACCCAATGGGTTTTACCCCTCTAGGTGGATCCTCTAGGGTCCATACACCATTCTTATGCATGGAGTCAATCTCTGACTTCATTGATAGCATCCATCTATCCATGTCATGATCCGCAAGTGCTTCATCATATGAAGAAGGATCATTGTCAGTCTCACCTGACACATGGAATTCATACCTTTCAGGTGGTGTAACCACCCTCGAACTCCTTCGAAGAGGTATGGGTGTTTCATCTTCATTTATCTCTTCAGTTTCTGGTTCAGGAATCTCAGAATCCTCAGGGGATTCAATGAGTTCCTCTACTTCATTCCCGTCTTGACCTTTAAGGAAATCATCCTCCAGAAATTTCACATCCCTAGAGATAAAAACCTTTTGGGTCTCAGGGTCATAAAGCTGGTATCCAATACCATCTTTAACATACCCAATGAAGTAGCACTCACGAGTGTGAGATTCTAGCTTACTTGCGTCCACGTTCTTCGCATGAACCAAGCATCCCCAAACCCTCAAGTGTTTAACACTAGGCTTGGTACCATACCAGAGCTCGTGAGGAGTCTTTGGTATAGACTTGCTAGGAATCTTGTTTAGGATATATATTGCAGTCTCTACTGCATATCCCCAGAAACTAAGAGGTAAATGTGCTTTACTCATCATTGAACGGACCATGTCCATGATGGTCCTATTGCGTCTTTCAGCAACACCATTAAGTTGGGGAGTTCCAGGAGGAGTGAGATTGGAGACAATTCTATTCTCTTTAAGGTATTCCTTGAATTTATCTGAGAGGTACTCACCACCTCGGTCAGACTGAATCCGTTTGATCTTCCTGTCGGCTTGATTCTCAACCAAAGCCTTAAACTCTTTGAATTTTTCAAAGGTTTCAGATTTATGACGTAGCATGAAGACAAACCCGTATCGCGAATGGTCATCAATAAACGTCAAATAATATCGATATCCATTTCTAGTCGCGGTACTGAAGGGACCACATACATCAGTATGTATTAGGTCAAGAATACCTTCGCATCTCGTAACCTTGTTACGAAAAGGCATCCTGGTCATTTTACCTCGAATGCAATGTTCACAGGTAGGTAAAGTTTGAACCTGTAGAAAATCTAAAGGTCCATCCTTTATCAATTTATTGATCCTATCAACAGATAAATGACCGAGCCTTTGATGCCAAATCATATTCGAATAATTTCCATTCTTCCTGGATCTCTTAGGGTTTTTATTATCAGTGGTAGTGACATTTATGACACATTCATCAATGCACAATTCATAGAGTCCACCAGAAGTCAGAACACCTTCCGCAACAAATTTATCATATTGATAATGACTAATTTATTACAGAACAGGAAGGAGTACCCTTGTCTAACAAGCTTAGACACAGATATCAAATTCCTCCTGACCTCAGGTACATAAAGACACTCTTTAAGTACTAGGACTCGACCACTAGATAACGACAGTCTGCATGTCCCGATGGCGACTGCTGCAACACTTGCATCAGATCCCATTTGGATAACTATCTCCCCTTGCTCCAGATTCCTAGTTTCCTGAAACAAATGAAACGAATTGCATACGTGAACAGAAGCACCAGAATCTATAACCCAACTTCCTTCTCGTCCAACGAGAAAGTTGGTTTCAATGATGAAATTAGATTTCATACATGCTGGGGCTTTACCTTTGTCGGTAGACTTCAGGTAATCCGGGCAGTTACGCCGCCAGTGCCCCGGCTTCTTGCAATGGTGACAGACATCGGTCTTTTTCGATGTCATCGGTGTGGAAGCACTAGAAGATGAACCAACTCCTTGATTCTTCTTCTTTCTCTTCGGGTCCGGGCCCTTCCGAGAACCTTGCTTCCGCCCGCGCTTTCCTCTTACCTGTGCAACCATTGCACTAGCAGAGGGGTCGTCCTTCTTCATGACGTCTTCTGCAGACTTCAATGCGGCTAACAACCCAACGTTAATGAAGTCACCTTTGTTCATGTGGTAAGACACAACAAAGTTGTTGAAAGACTTAGGGAGCGACAGGAGAATGAAATCATCTTGCATTTCAGAATCCAAGTAGGCTCACAGGATTTCCAGCTCAGAGAGGTACCCAAACATTTTGAGTACGTGTTCTCTGACAGAGGTCCCTTCCTGCATTTTGCAGCGAATAATCTCTTTCATCACATTGTAACGCTGTGTGCGGTTTATGTCACCGAACATCTCCTTCAGATTCAACATAATCTCTTGGCAATGGTTCATTTCCACATACTGCTTCTGAAGCACATTGGACAATGACCCAAGGATGTAACACCTTGCCAGCTTATGGTCTTCATCATATTTTTCATTATATGATTTATCTTCACCAGTCAGAGGGTTTGCTATCTTGTCTTTGTTAAGCACATAAGAGATGCGCTCTGCAGAGAGGACAAGATCCAAATTTCGGATCCAATCCGAATAATTTGGTCCGGTCAACTGGTTGACCTCCAGAAGCCTGCTAAGTGGGTTCATGGACTTCATTTTCTGAAATTAAGAATGCACTATATTAGAATATATAGATAAATATATATTCATTTTAAGAATAATTTGATTAAGGTATTTTAAATCAAATTTGTCTTGCTAGGTCAACTTTGAAGGATTATTCCCTATTTTTCCTTCAAAGTAAGAGATACACTTACCGTTGTATCTCAAGCAAGAACTGGGATCTCCTTTCCTATCTTTGTCACATCCCAATAATATGAGAACTTGCGACTCCCATAAAAAGAAGCGGGAACTCATTCCGCCTTTTGCAAGTCCAACTTGCATTCCAATTCGGTCTTTAACACCCGGACCCACCACCCCTAAGATGATGTTGACCCGTTGTTAATTGAACCAACCGTCAACAACTTAATACTCGCTACACGCAATCCAATATCACCCCAATAATATGAGGACTCGATATCGGGGTCACTACGTATACGGCCTTACTCTTTCGAGAAGCAAAGAACCCGATCCAATTAAATCATGCACATGATCTGTCACTTCGGACATGCGTCTCCTATACACAGCAACTGGCGACGAAATCCTTTACCTTGACGGGAGACCATGGATGTCACTTATGTGATCCTCCACCTCATATTCAAATTTCATAATTAATTATTGTGAATTACATTCACATAATTAATTCTTCCAAGGGAAATACACATCTATTCACAATAGAATGTTTGTTGGATATAATTAATTTGATCACATTAAATTAATCATTAATCCAATCATCAACAAACATGTCTTTTACTTGAATAGTAGGTATATTCTCATTATACGTATTATTCGAATTTTAATAATTAGAAAAATACACATTGACTTTCTCCGGTATTATACAGTCCCTACCCGCTGTCATGGCCAGTACCGACGAGAGTGGGACGGACCACATACGTTGCAACCCGCAACCCCAATGCTCTCCGACTAGGCACCACATCCGCCTCGGGAAAGGATAATACCAGATAGATCATCATGTACTTTGAGATGCTCATCGATTTTTTTTTCAAACCGAAATTATACCATATAATATACATCAAAACATTTTTGATGATAAGGAGATTTGCTAGACAAATCCCCAATCCTATTCAAGCAAAAGGGATTTTTCATGTAAAAGTTGTCCTACAACTATTGTAGAATAAACTATGGTTTTCATGAAAGCAATGTTTGTTGATGAACCAATGATCAAGATCTAATATCTTATCATTGTGGTTTAGGCAAATGTCATTCAATAAAATAATTATTTATTTAAATATTTCACAAATATTTATCACTAATTATTTCAGAAAATTAACAATTAATTTTCATCATGATAATTGAATGACATATCACTAGGTTCAAGATCAAAATTGTTAATTTCCAGCAGTGACCCCCAATCACTAAAATTAACTTATCTTGATCAATTTAAATCCAAAAAATGCAAACTCAGTTTCCAAAGATTTCCTATTTGATTTATTAAAGAATCCAAGTGATAATTCACGCATTTCAAGGCGGATTAAAATCGTAATTATCTCATTAATCACGTTAAAATCCGCAGTTCCCGCAATAGTGAATATAGTCATATTCAAAAAGCCATATCTTGAGCAAATAAAGTCCAAATTTAGTAAAATCAAGTCATATGGTTTCCTTGTTTAATGGGGAAAAATTCAATTGAAAAATTCGTGTTTAAACATTTTAAATAGTATAGAAAAAATCAATTAGACAGAGGTGCGAAAATTGAAATGCAGTAAAAATTTCGCAACCCTTTCAAGAACCAAATCGTCTAAGGTCTATGGATCATATCCAAAACCTTATTCAACCTGGCTCTGATACCACTTGAAGGATATTGTGAATCCTTAAGCGCATCACGGAAGTGTGACGATCGCATTGTATGCAATCGGAGCAACTAGTCGTACTAGATGCTAGGTGCAGCGGAAATTAAAATTTTTAACTTTAAAGATGAAACCACATGATCACGAGAACACTTATCGGATCGTTTCATCAAACCACAAAGTATTAGGAATACCTCTTGAAGCTTGGTTGTAATCGTGAGATCCCAAAGTAGAGATCCTCATGTCTCAAGTCCGACCCACGAAGAACGCACTTGCGGGCACGATGATGAGTCGCATCACTCCCGCAATCCTTGACGAAGATCCAAGCGTCGATGGCGAAGCAAGATGCTCTGGTCTTCAATATGCAAAGTGGACGGCCACTTGTATATTAAGAGAGAGCCCACACGAGAATGAGAGAGAGAGAGAGAGTAGTAGTAGTCTTCTACAACTCTAGATGATGTTGTATCTTGGAAGGCTACCCTAGCCCTCCTTTTATAGTAGTTTGGGATCCAATGGATCTCAATCCATGGGATACATGGATCCAACGGCCATGCTTGGTCCATGCAAAATCAATGGCTATGATTGTTGTTGGTTAAAACCAACAACATTAATTTAAATTAAAAAATGTTGCAACATTATCAACATAATTTAATTTAACACTTAACTAATTAAGAGATAATGTGATAATAAAATTGGAGTCAACCAACCTCCCTTAAAAATAGGGGGCGTCACCCATGAACAATTCATGGGTGACGCCACCTATGAATGGTGGTTATTTGGCTCCTTTTATTTATCTTATTATTCCTTAATTAATTTTGTAATCACAAAAATATTCACCAAACTAATTCTCAATTAATTTGTGAATATTTCAATCATGCCATTGAATATTATGTGAATCATATTCACAACCCAAACTAATTAGTAACTTGCATTTCCAATTAATTAATAAATGTGGATCCAATCCACATTATTAATTAACAAATGCTATTTACATAAATTCTCTCTCTTATACATGTATATTATAAATCATATTTATAATACACATATATCATGGATAGTGTTATCCACATTCTCTTAATCCTTGATAATTAAAATCCCATTTAATTATCTTAGATAATAATATGAATCATATTCATATTATGCTTGATAATTAAATCTCATTTAATCATCAAGTCATTGCTTGGATTTTTCATCAAATGAATTATTCTTGAACCCTTTCAAGAATAATGTGCTTTCTCCGCAGATACTTGGAGATAAGGACAGGGCGATTGTATTATTCCATGTATAGTGACTTGGATATTGAGATCTTATCTCAAATCCAGATCCTACGAACCTCCCACAGATGCTTGATTAAATCAAGAACGCAAATCCAATCTTCTCATTGAATCTGAATCTCATTCAGACCAATGTCCAACACTTGGACTAAGATCGGATTGCTTCTCTACTGAAAGGAGTCACTAAAATCCAGACTTGTTTCATCACTCCCTCGGAATGGAAGCGTCATGGATATACAATCATTTATGATCACATCACCCTTCAGGTATTTCCAATATTTGTACATCCTGCATACTGGAAGACCCATGATCAACCCGAAGATCAAGATCAATTTTACACTGTCTTATTTAGGGGTTTAATCATTAAATTTCTCAATCTTGGTCATTGGGAGTAGGTATCGATCATATGCTTTCCCAAAGCATATATCATACCATCAAATTCATGTCATGCTTCCAAAGCACGACGACCATGCATGGAATTTGATCGGTCCCAATACCTCATGAGTGAGCTCATGTCTTCCGGTTCACAAGTGAACCTGTATGATCCCTTTGAGAGATCATATTGCTCATATACCCTTATATGCACACCAGCTCGCAGGTGTATAGACCTTGGTTAGGTCATCAACCTATGGTCTGCCAAATGTACATACTCAGACATATAGCAATATATCTGTCTCCGGTCAGAGGGTGCGTGCCTATGCTGTGACAGCATTCAACATAGGACTTAGGTTATCTCGATCTCGTCAGGTCAACCCATTGACCTAACTAATCTGACACCTCCGAATCACTATTCCCATGCAGAGGACCTGCATCAAGAGGTCGCTCAGATATCATCCTATGTGAGAAAGGATTGCCATCTCCTACTCAGGCTGGAGATCTCTGATGACACGCCTGACCACTCGGGTATAAGGTACAAAAATAGGGTCGTTGCGACCCAAGCGATCAGGCTAAGTCAATCAAGAAAAATGAATGAACCACTCGAAACACGTAAAATCAATCAAGCACAAAAGAGAGCGGTCCTGCTAGAGGATTAACCTGGTATAGCGACCAGGGTCGAACACAAGGAGCACGGGTTGGCCAAGGGGCCTACGATGTAGTCAGAAATCCGAGAGAATACTTTTTAGTGGTTTTTATTTGTTTTTACAATTTTTTTTAGGATTTTTGGAATATAAAGAAAACAGGAAAAGCACACAGACAATTAACTTCAACTATTTATTTAAAGCATCAAAAATCAAGCAAAAATTCAGACAAAAATATTTTTATGTGTTTTATATTTTTTTTATGTTTTTGGTAAATTTTTGAGATTTTTCTGATATTTCTTCTAATTGCTAAAAATCAAACAGTAAGAAAAGGGGGAGGTACTGTCCAGCCAGGCCCAAAACCCAAAGATCAAATATCTCAGGATCTCAGAGGGACCTGGAGGTAATTTTCCTGTATACTCGAGAAAACAAGGAAAATTGGGGCACCAAAATTATTGTTTTTGGGTTTTTGGTGTATTTACTAGAATTTGTATGAGTTTTTGAGTGTTTTTAAGTTTTTAGTGTTTTTAAGCAGTGAAAAATAGCCAAAATTGGCTTGAAAATCAAGGAACACAAAATAAACAGTAACTAATTTTTATGGAATTTTTAAAAGGGTTTTGATATTTTTTTTGGGGTTTTTGACTCTAAACAGTAGCAAAAATAGGGGTTTTTGAATTTTTAAAAATAGCAAATGAAATCAAAAATGTCCTCAAAATTCACAAAAATTCTACACCATGGCAGGAGCCATGTGTCAAATTTTCATCGAATTTGGAGGTGATTTGATATTTTATTCAAAAATAAAGGAGGGGCACTGTGCACAGGGACCAAAGTGCAAATACCCAAAGTTCTGGGGGGTCTGGTGCAAAATACCTAGCAAAACACGTGCCAAGCACGTGCCTGGGGCACTCAGGGACCCAAATGTAAGAAAAATAAGTTCCGAGGACTTATTGGTAACAAGTACCAAAAGTCCAGGGGCTTATCTGCAAATATCCCAAAAAATATCGCACATGGGGAATTAAATCACGCACAGGGGCATAAATGCAAATAAAGAAAACTTTTCATTCAATCCAAAGCAACCAGAACTACAGGAATAATGTTGCAAATACACCAAATATACACGTGACGAAGCATGTGTCCCCAACCGACAGGGGTATAAATGCAAATAAACTAAAGCGCAGGGTCCAAAATGCAAATATCCCAACGTAAATAAAAGACCTAAATTATTTACAGGACTGACACGTAAAGCAGAAACTACGAGGGGGCCTAAGGTAATTTACCCCTTTATTACGTCGACGGCTGGATGTGCGCCACGTAGCTGATCTGACGGTCTCGGATGGCTGGCGCTTCTCTTCGTCCGCACGTGAGCCTGATCGACGGTGCAGAGGAGGACACGTGGGTGATCGAACGGGTCAGGTGATGGTGCCTCTCTCCTCTGCGCTAAAGGTCCGGATGAAGCCTCGAGATGATCAACGGTATCTGCTCCTCGATGAATGGACGGCCACGATGGAAACTGGAGCGGAGGGCGATCAGACGGTGATGGAGGACCCTCGAAGAACAGGTCTCCGGCGGACTTCGTCGGGCTCGTGCGTGCGCGATAGTCCTCCGGGGAGCCTTCTGAAGGTCGGGGAAGAGTCGTGGACGGCTGCCACGTCTGCCGGTGGGCTCCGATGATCGAGGCAAGCTCCAGGGAACTCGGACGGCGTCGGCGGAGCTGGGTCTCCTGGCTGAATGGTGAAGAGCCTCAGACAGCCCTCGTTTCGACCTGAAAAGAATACCAGAAGACTCACGGGACGAGGGCAAATTGCCTCGACCCAGTTAGGCGAAGTGGGGGTGGCTGGTGCGTCGGCACGGCGAGCTCCGGCGAAGGTGGTCGGCGGAGGAGCTCGATTCCCAGATCCTGTGCGATCTGGGTTGGGCGAAGGGGTGAAGAAGATGCGGAGAGGTCTGGCGAAGATGATGGTCGGGTCGGAATGACAGATGGGATATCGGAGGTGGCTGGCGACGGCGGCGAAGCTACGCTACCAGTAAGCTAAGAATCGAAATCTACGCTAATCTACGGCCTAAGGGATCTACCTGGGTGGTCGGAGAGACTGGGGAAGAGCAGGGGGTGCTCCTGGTCGTAGCCTCAAGGGTCGTCTCGGCCCGAGGCTCGGTGCTCACGCTGGTGGCGGAGCAACGGCGACGAAGAACGCCGGATCAGTGGTTTCGCCTCCTCGCCTCGCTGCAACAGGGGCGATCGCTTGCTGTCACTCTCGCGGTGCCTCTGGAGTTCACTGGGAAGAAGGGGAAGAGCCAAAGATAGGGCGCGGAGGCGGCGGAGGTGGTTCTATATATAGTTGCAGGCTCGATTAGGGTTGGGAGGCGACGGCTATGGAATGCGTGGATCTCACGGCGAAGGATCTGGCGAGGATGTCGGATGATCGGCGAAGGATCCGGGCGCGGGGTTTGCATGGGCGACAGACTGGAGGCGCGTGGAGAAAATGGCGAAGGCGGGGCGGCGCGCGTCTTCTCAAAAAGGAAAGAGTCCGCGGGGGAGTTGACCGGGGTCAACAATCCCCCGTGGACCAATCAGGAGCTGCTATTTATTAATTTTTTTGTTTATTTATTTTAAGGTAGAAAATGGCCGAATTAAGAAAAACTTAAAACATGAAATATTTCTTTTATTTTTTTCTATTTTTTAGTGATTTTTAATTAATTTTTGGAAATAAAAATAGGGTAGCTATATATATAGGTATATGTACACTATTTAGATTTTAAATTTTTGAATTTTTTTTATTTGTTATTTTTATGTATTTTTATACCTATTTTATATTTTATTTATTTACCTCATAAAATTAGGAACAAAATGATATTTTTATTATGTTTTAATTATTTATTTATATGGGAAAAAAATATAAATATATATTTACACCTATATACATGGTATATGTACAATGTATTTGTGTTTTTATTTTTCAATTTTTTTTGTTTTGCTTTAATTTTTATTTTTATTTATTTACAATATGTAACATAGACTATTTACAAAAAGTTTGGAAAATAAGTTAATTTATTTACAAGGTTAAATAAATACCTAGGTGTGGTTCATGTACATGGTGAAGGAAGGGTATTTTTGATCTTTTTTTGCTTTTTTTAATATATTTTTTTCGAGTCTCTTTTTGTGAGGAAAATATTTTTATTTTATTTACATAAATATTTACAAAATGAGCCCTTATCTCCCTCTACTTTGGCTTTTATGCGGTCAGGCCCAGGCTGGGCCCTCCCTTGGGATTAGGTCGCTCAATATTTATTCCAAATATTTTCTCTCTTTTTCTTTTGTCTCTTTATTCTTATATTTGTGCACAAAAACATGCTAATTATTACTTTTTACAAAATGCATGATTTTGGTAATTATTTCTATTTACAAATATCTACATGTATTTGCAAAGGTTTTTGTAGCTAAAATATAAGAATAAAGAGTGATGAATGGGTATTCATCACCCCCCTATGCTTAACTTTGCTAGTCCCTTAGCAAACACTTATTTGAAAAAGAAGTGAAAAAGAAAGAAAGAAAGAGAAAAAGAGAGGAATGTACATGGATCAAGGCTGATTAGTAAACTTGCCTTTTATCAGATTGAAATATGGAGCTCGATTAGATCTTTAGATTATCAATGTGTCGGAACCTTATTTAGACTTAAACTTAAAACTCAACAGCCTCTAAGTTCCACCAATCTATGGACAAGACTCCTCAATAATCCAGATCAGAACAAGTCTACATACACAAACTCTAATGACCATGAATCTTTCCATGCAGTGTAAGTGATAGTAGCTCCTCACCTCAGAAGTAACAAAGAAACAACCTCCCCCAACCTGGTAACTCTAATGCCTCTGTCTAGCAACTCTTTCCTCGAGAAGCGGGGTATTCCCTTCTAAGTTCAAGTGCAACCGGCTCAAGAAGAGGGGGAGAAGTATAGACTTTTGGAAGCTCAGCCAGTGTAGCCAAGTCTCCCGCTGCAAGCTTCATGAGATGTGACATGATACCATAAGCTTTTGCTTTATACTCCGGTGGGGTTATTAAATTTTCAATCCGACCCACCAATTTTTTTTTGGAGTTCTTTTTGCATTTTTGCATATTTTTTTTTCAAGTGCTTCTGTACAACATATCTACATGGTGCAGCATATATAAGAAATTTTCCTCTTGAGCCAGTAGACTATCCCTCTTTTGAAGCTTTATTGCAATCCACGGCTTCTGTCTTTAGCCTTCATCACCACTAGACCAAGTTGAGGTGCACTTCCTTCACTATAAGAAGAAGAGAGGTTCCGCCTAGAAGTACTACCCTCGTATGCTACCCCAAGCCGAGGAAAACTGTCTCCTCACCACCTCATCCGTGAAGAGCTATGTGTAAGGTGCTGGTGCAAGTCAAGCCATTGTCTCTGAGAGTCATGCGTGTGTTGTTAAGTGCTCTACTTAGGCTCATTAAGATGACATATGCTCATAGCCTAGTGGACTCAAAGAATTAAGTCACCATGGACCTGAAAAGCCTTAAATCTAAGCCCTATAAGGTTCCTCTTAAAGTTAAGTGGATTAAGATCTTAGTCAAGCTCCATTTCTCAATTTAATTTCCAGGCATAGTTTAAATGTCAACTATCATTCAGAAAAACTATTTACATATGTACAAAAGATGCTATTTACAAATATTTTACAATCGTGCAAAATTTTTGAAAAATGGATGGATGATGCATGAAGTGCAAGTTTTGCAAAAGTATTTACAAACATTTACACAAGATTTTTGCAAACTTTTTGTTTCAAATCATTTTGGAAAAATTTTGTACTATATACATAATTTTGATAAGAAAATATTTACACAAGCTTTACACAAAAAGTTTTTGAAAATATTTTTACCAAAATACTTTGTACACTAGCTATTTATGTGCAAATAAAAGAATGTTTGTGTGTATGAAATTTTTTTTTAAATTTTGTGATTTTTAGCCATTTTATTAACACACTCACACAATGTCCTCAGAGTCAAGAGCGATGAAGAAGACATAACTCGTGCTTGGTATAGGGAAGTGAAAAGGAATGGATAAGTACAGAAATGAATAAATGAATAGAATAAGAGGGACTCGGTGGTTTCCCCCTATACTTAGGATTAACTAATCCTAAGTATAGAAAGCTGTCCATAAAGGGAAATCCGAGTGAAGAAGATACAGAGTCTGCCCCCCCTATACTTAGGGTAAAATATCCCTAAGTATAGGCAGCAAAAACATGAGCAGAAAGAATGAAAAGAATACTCGCAGGTCCGACAATCCCCCTTATACTTAGGGTAAAGTACACCCTAAGTATAGCATAATCACAGGATGAGAAAAGGGATGTGGGACTAAAGAATAGAATGATATGGACAACTGGATCTATACAGGCGGAGGAACAGTGAAAATCAGGCGTGAGATGCAAAAGATGTGAGTCAAGAGACCACATCTCACGCAAAATGAATCGGGGCAACAATAACGTCCCGCGGCTCATGATCTAGAAATGGCTTGAGCCGCTGGCCGTTCACTCGAAAGGTACTCTCAGAAGATAACTCAGATATATCAATGCTACCGTTATCGTGTACCTTTCTGACCAAGTAAGGTCCCTTCCATTTGCTCTGTAGCTTCCCTGGAAATAATCGTAGCCTTGCATCAAACAACCATACTCTCTGTCCAATCTCAAAATGCTTGTGGCTGATATGAGAATCATGCCACTCCTTCACTTTCTCCTTATAATGTAGGCTGTTTGAGAAAGCTGTATCTCTAAGCTCTTCCAAGGCGGCTAACTCTGCCCTCCTCTGGTCTCCTACACCATCTGGATCCATAAGAATATCTGTAACTGCCCAAAGTGACTTGTGTCTCAGCTCAACAGGTAAATGGCATGGCTTGCCATACACGAGGTGAAAAGGAGATGTGCCTAATGGTGTCTTGAAAGACATCCTATATGCCCACAAGAGCGAGTCCAAAAGTTGGGACCAATCCTTTCGGTCGGGGCGGACGACTTTCTGCAATATAGTCTTGATCTCCCTGTTCGAAACCTCGGCTAGACCATTCGTCTGTGGATGGTATGGCATGGCTACTCGATGGTCTATACTGAACTCACTGGCAAGTGCCTTTACCTGGTCGTTGACGAAATGAGACCCCCCATCAGAAATCAGAACTCGTGGAACCCCGAACCGCATGATGATGTGCTTCCTCAAAAATCTGCAAACTGTCCTCGCATCAGCGGCTCGGGCGGGGATAGCCTCAATCCAACGACTAACATAATCTACGGCCAACAGAATGTACTCAAATCCCTGACTCTTAGGGAATGGACCCATGAAATCGATGCCCCATGCGTCAAAAACCTCACAGAAGTGAATGGGTTGCATCGGCATCATATCACGCTGTCCACAAGTGCCCATCCTCTGACAGTCAGTACACCTCTTCACGAACTCATCAGAGTCCTTGAAGAGTGTAGGCCACCACAAGCCGGATTGGAGCACTTTCTGTGCCGTTCTCCTCCCAGAATGATGTCCTCCTGCCTCAAGCTTGTGGCAGTAAGTGAGGACGCTATGATGCTCCTCCTGAGGAATACACCGACGCCAGACGCTATCCCCTCCTTCGTGGTAAAGGATGGGATCCTCCCAGTGGTAGGACTTGGCCTTCGCAAGGAAGGTCTCAAGCCTCTGCCTGGGCCAATCTTGTGGGACTTTCCCAACAACGAGAAAGTTCACAATATCGGCATACCACGGGAGTGAGGCGATAGCAAGGATCGCCTCATCTGGGAAGGTATCTCGAATAGGATCAATCTGCTCAGAATCCTCAGGCTGCTCTAGTCGGGAAAGATGATCCGCCACCACATTCTTGACTCCAGGCTTATCCTTGATCTCAATGTCGAACTCCTGGAGTAGAAGGATCCATCTAGTAAGTCTGGCCTTGGCATCCTTCTTTGACATGAGGTACCTGATGGCGGTGTGGTCAGTATACAAATTTACTCTAGATCCAATGATATACGATCTGAACTTATCTAGGGCGAAAACTACAGCTAGCATCTCCTTCTCTGTGACCGTGTAGTTTCGCTGGGCGGGATCCAATGTTCGGCTAGCGTAGTGAATGGCGAATGGAACTCCGTCCCTCCTCTGTCCTAGCACGGCCCCTACGGCAAAATCAGAGGCGTCCGTCATGATCTCGAATGGGAGAGACCAATTGGGTGGCTGAAGGACAGGAGCCTCAATAACACACTGCTGGAGAGTCTCAAAGGACGAAAGACACTTGTCATCGACAAGGAACTCGGTGTCTTTCGTCAAGAGGTCAGTCAACGGTCGGGCAATCTTGCTGAAATCATGAATGAATCTCCTATAAAAACCAACGTGCCCCAGAAATGACCGTAGCTGCTTCAAATTGGACGGCGGTGCGAGTTTTCTAATGACGTCAACCTTGGCCGGATCAACCTCCATGCCCCTGTTGGAGATGATGTGGCCAAGCACCGTCCCTTGAGTCACCATGAAGTGACTCTTCTCCCAAGACAGAACCAAGCGGGTAGCAATACATCGCTGGAGCACTCGGTCTAGGCAGTCAAGACAGGAATCGAATCTGTCGCCGTAAACCGAGAAGTCGTCCATGAAGACCTCCAAACACTCCCCTACCATGTCCGAAAAGATCGACAGCATGCATCTTTGAAAAGTCGCAGGGGCGTTGCATAGCCCAAATGGCATGCGTCGAAAGGCGTATGTACCGAAGGGACAGGTAAAGGTGGTCTTCTCCTGATCCTCAGGAGCGATGGCCACCTGATTGTAGCCCGAGTACCCATCCAGGAAGCAATAATGGCTCTTCCCTGCCAGTCTCTCTATGATCTGATCAATAAAAGGCAGGGGGAAATGGTCCTTCTTGGTGGCCTGGTTGAGTCTCCTGTAGTCAACGCAGACCCGCCAAGAGGTGGGTACTCGTGTAGCAATCTCCTCTCCCGACTCACTGATCACAGTCGTGATGCCCGTCTTCTTGGGCACCACATGCAAGGGGCTAACCCACTTGGAGTCGGAAATGGTATAAATAAAATCTGCACTCCACCATTTTGATATTTCCTTCATGACAACCTCTCTTAGGTTGGGGTTCAGTCGCCGCTGGAACTCACGCGACGGCTTTGCCCCTTCCTCGAGATAGATATGGTGGGAGCACAACGAGGGACTAATCCCATGGAGATCTGCTACGCTCCATCCAATTGCCTTGCGGTTCTTTTCAAGAACCCCCATCAGACGGGATTCTTGTTCTCCAGTCAGGTCGGCAGAGATGATGACTGGGTACATCTCAGACTCTCCCGCAAGGAATCGATACTTCAGCGAAGTAGGGAGCGGCTTTAGCTCTGGACAGCTGGGTGCTGGCAAATCTGGCTTCTGAAGAAGATGTGTGTATGCTGACAATTCTGCCAAATCTGCCTAGGAAAATGATAAAGAACTCTCACAAACTGGATCTGGAGAAGGCGGGTCCTCTGCATTGTCTCTGATCTGCTCTGCCTCTACCTCCTCCTCATCTGTAGGCTCAGGTGGATCCAGGTCTGGCATCTGATCATCACAATCTGCCCAATCAGATTCTGAATCCGAGAGATCTGTATCAACTGCGGTGGCATCAGTACCACCGTAGAGCAGGGTGGCCTTAGTACCACCATCACTGAAAATCGTGTCGCGATCAAGGTCCGATTCTGCTGACTCAATAGTATCCTGAACCAGGGCTGTGCTCTCCAGACTATCCTCTGCTATCATCTCTGCATCAGCTGTATCTGAATATGAGAGGATGGTCTGTGCTGCAGGATCTGCCCAAGCTGCCTCATCATCTGTGATCACAAAATCACAGTCCTGGTGTATGTCTGGCTCTGTATCTGTCAGCTGTTCTGAATCTGTACTGCCCTCTGAGCGGGATCTATCTCTGGCTCTGTGGTCCTTAACCGTCTCTATTTGTATACTCTCGCCCTGGACGCGAAAGAATACCTTCCCACTGTCATGGTCAGTCACCGCCTTGGTTGTGGCCAAGAACGGGTGACCGAGGATGATGGGGGAATCGGTCAACGAGTCAGGGGTCTCCATGTCCAGCACTACGAAGTCCACGGGGAATTGCAAACCCGGAATCGTGACGACAACGTCTCGCAACAACCCCTTTGGCCTCTTGACAGACCGATCAGCAAACTGAAGGTATGTCCTGCTCTGTCTAAGAGTGCCCAACTCTAAGTGGTCGAGAAGGGCTGCCGGAAGAAGGTTGATCGACGATCCGCTATCTAATAGAGTACGGTCGAACCTCTGCTCACTAATCTGACATCTGACATACGGGGCTCCTAAATCTGGCCTCTTGGTCGGCAGATGGTTCTGGATCGCGTAACACGTGGCTTTTGTCAACACATGAATCTCTGCGGTGTTGTTCCTCTTCTTCCTCCTGACTGTGGTCCTGTCTCTCAAGGATCGCTGAAGAAGAGGGATGTGCTGCAAAGCCTCATGGAGGGTCAGCTGGATGTGAAATCGGTCTATCATGCTCTGGCTGAACTCCTCCTGCTCTCTCTTTTTTGGATCTTTTTCTCTTTTCTTCCCCTTCCCCAACTCAAGGGCTCTAGGAAAGGGGATCACAGGGTCCTTCTCAGATGAAGGACTAGGAATAGGCCTAGACGGTTCGATGACCGAATCCTCACATACATCATACACCACAGTGGGATCAGAAGAAACTAAACCTTTTCCTTTATTCAAAATAGAGTCCTGAGATACATCCATACGAGGAAAGACAACATCTCTATCAGAATGAATATTGGTGGCCTTAGTACCACCTCTAGCTGGCTCTACAACTAGACTTCTTGCGGCCTCAGTACCGCGGGCTGGCTCGGCTCTGCTGGTGGCGTCAGTACCACCTCCTCGATATGGTGAAGCGGCGGCCTCAGTACTGCCGGTGGAATCAGCATCTCGGGTGGCATCAGTACCACCGTCATCATCATGTGCAGCTTCAGTACCGCTCTCCTCTTCCTCATCTGGCACTCTAGATGGATCCTCGCGTTGTCGCTCAGATGAGGCGCCGCCTGCTGGTCTTCTACCGCTCCTAAGTGTAACAAAATCAGCATCAAATAGATCCGATGACATATCATCAAATGAGTCACTAGGAGTGGTAGGCTCAGTGTGAACTACCTGCTCAGACTTCCTCTTCAAGCTATTCGGATTAGGCTCGATCTGTGCAGGGATGGCGGCCTTCCCTCTCATCAGGTCCCGCATCTCCTGGCGGAACTCGTCCATCTCCCGTCTAAATGTAGCCTGCTGCTCTGTGAAGATGCGGGCTAGATCATCCAAGGCGGGGCTCTCATGGGAGCCCGACGGGTTGCCTCTCTGGTAATGAGGCTGCTGGACCTGGTGCTGCTGCGGCTGAGAGGGGTAAGAGGAAGGATGCTGCTGCTGGTGAGACTGCTGCTCACGTCTCCAAGTCTGTCCCTGCTGCTGGTAGGGACGAGGTACGAAGGATGATGGCTGGTGTGACTGGTATGTTGGGGGCTGCTGGTGATCTCTCTACTGGGAGTACTGCCCTCCCTGACCGGCTGGCTGCTGTTGGGACTGGTTACCCCCATTCCCCCACCTGAATCCGGGATGGTCTCGTCACATTCCAGGTTGAGGACGGTCATACCAAATCCCGTTGACATCCATCAACGGTTCCTCATCATAAGGGGCTGGTGGGAGTACTTCCAGAGGCTGATCCGGCTGATATACCACCATCTGTAAGTCTGGAGATGGTGGTGACTGGTAAGAGGGCTGCTGCTGCTGGTACGTCTCCGCCTGTACAAGGTGAACTTGTCTAGGCTGCTGCAAGGAGCTGGAGCGCTGGGACGAGCTGCGGTTGCCGCCGGAATCGCCTCACGACTGAAGACGGGGCTGAGAAGCCGTCTGTGCCTCCTGAAGACACAAGAGATGTGTCTTCATGTCGCTCAGAGTTTGTGCCATCTGCTCCATCTGAGTTATGCCCTGGCACTGCTTCTTCTCTATTATTTCCATGCGGTCCAACTTCTCGCTGATAATCCCCATGTCCGCAGCGGACGACTCTGCCTGTGCGGCTGCAACTGTGGACGAACTGGATGGACCTGCATCAACCCGTGCTATCCGCTGGTACTGCACGGGTCCTGGCGGCTGCTGAGATCTCTGTGTGTACAACCGAGTCTGGGACATCACCATGTAATTTTCGGCCATCTCCTCGTAGATGGCCCAGACTTGGTTGTGGTCCTTGGCAAAGTAGGACCCGCCGCAAGAAGCATTCACCAGACCCTGAAGCTCTGGCGTCATCCCACTAAAGAAGCTCTGAACTAGGTTCGGCTTGGAAATGTCGTGGTGTGGGCATCTATCCAGAAGCTCTCTGAACCTCTCCCATGCCTCGTGAAACTGCTCGTTAGGGAGCATGGAGAAGTTGTTGATCAGGGCCCTCGCTGCATTCGTCTGCCCGAGTGGATAGTACTTGTTCAAGTACTCGGTGCGGAGCTGCTCCCAGGTGTAAACAAACTTCCCTAAATGCTTCAGCCAGGCGGCTGCTCTATCTGCCAGTGAAAAAGGGAAGGCCATCATCCGAATCGTATCCTGGTCCACATGACGGTCGTGGACAGTGCTGCAGATCATCAAAAACTCCTGGAGATGGAGGTGGGGCTCCTCAGTGGCAAGTCCGTGAAAACGAGGAAGCATCTGCAGGGTGTTCGGAGGGAACTTGAAATCCCCCACGATAGCAGGTACCACCACCCAATGGTGCATCAGTGTAGATCCGGGGTTGTGTAACTCCCGCATCGGTCTCGGTGGTCCCGCTGCGGCGGCGGCTGCCGCTGCGGCAGCCGCTGCTGCGGCTGCTGCCTCTGCATCAGCATCAGGAATGTCCTCATGCTCGCTCTGATCTCTCTCTTCTCTGAGTCGCTCCAACTCCCTTCTCATCTCAATCATGAAAGCTCCCTGATCGCGCAGCTGCTTCTGTACTGTCTCTAATGATGCGATCAGGGTGGAGTTGATCGCTCCCTGGTCTAGTACAAAATGTTCGGGTTGTCGGGAGTGATCATCGGAACTGCCGGCTCCGGCCATAGTGACGTCTGGAAAATCAGATGAGCCCAACTCAGGTTCTGTCAAATCAATTCGTCTTTCCTCGGGCTCATGTCTCTCAGTAGCAAAAGAAAGGGGATCGAGGGAGAACAGGGTGGAATCGTACTCGGGCCCGGAGAGCTGGTCTCGACTCTCACGGGCCAACCTAGATGGTGAAGTAGACGCGCCTGAAAGCGGTGCAGCCAGAGGCTGCCTAAGAGATCGTCTACCCATCATCTTGATCTGGCGAGTTGGGCGGATGGGATCTGGAGAAAATATGATCGCAAAGCAAACCCCCGGTTCACCAACGCAACACAATCTGAAGACCGTGAAAGCTCGGTCAATTTATCTTGTCAATTTTATTGGGTGAACACACAAAATATCAGAGCGCTTACGTGACCTGTTAGGATACCCGATGCTACTCCAACCGACTGGCCCGCACGGAAGAGTCGGTAGTCAGCTAGAAATAGCACCGGAGGGCTCTACCTAGGGTGCGGGTCACTCTCTCGCGCATCCAAACCATACAAGGAGGGGGTTGCTCTCCCCAAGACAAATTTTTAATGTAAGTGTCTTTTAGGGTCAATAGTGTTATCCAGTCCCACTTTTTTTTGTTTTTCTTTTTAAATTTTTTTTTTCAAAATAAATACAAGCGGCCTAACGAATTTTCCGATTCTCCTGATGATTAAGCCAAAAACAGAGGGAGAAGACGAAAAAGCCGATGCGCGAAGAAATCAATGATGCATGCAGAGAAAGAAATGCGTACCTTGTCTCCAGCACTCTACATGCAAGTGATCCGCGCAGAATTTAAAGACAGAATTAAACTACCTAAATGGTGCAGCGAGGAAAAACCGAGTCCTAGATGAGCAAATTTCTATCGCAAGAACCGTCTAACCGATCACGGTCCTCCAAGCCAAAGAGTCCGGTCTTGGCCCGTCCCTCCTCTGCCCGACAAATCAGGGGTAGGAGAAGCGCTTTGTGGGACGGGCTACGGCACGTAGGCCACGGAAGAAAATGAATCGGCTATTTTTATTAATGATTTTAGTAGGTCCAATTAACGTCCTATAGGATCAGGCAAGCAATTAAGTGTGGGGACCCTACTAATTACGGCACAAGCAAGAGAAATTCCTAAATCTAGGGGCTCGAGAAAAACCGCGTAAACACCGGAAAAGGCAGCTAGCTATCAAAACCGCAGAAAAAGCCGCGAAAATCCAAATGGGTCCCCCGAGCACACCAGTACTCGGCGAAACAGACCCGCTAAGTTACAAGTGTCCACAAATGTCCAAGTTCTAAATTATTACAAACAATATTGTTCTCTCTCAAAAAAATAAAATTCTTCTTCTTCCTCTCCCTGCTCTTCTTCCCATGCGGGTCCTCAAAAATAAACTCCAAGTTGTCCTCGCAGTAACTCGCACAAAAATCAAAGAGAGAGTGTCAGAAAACAATGACAATATAGAGAGACAATATGGAAAAATGACTACAAAGCCGTGCTCCCCGGCAACGGCGCCATTCTGATGACACGCCTGACCACTCGGGTATAAGGTACAAAAATAGGGTCGTTGCGACCCAAGCGATCAGGCTAAGTCAATCAAGAAAAATGAATGAACCACTCGAAACACGTAAAATCAATCAAGCACAAAAGAGAGCGGTCCTGCTAGAGGATTAACCTGGTATGGCGACCAGGGTCGAACACAAGGAGCACGGGTTGGCCAAGGGGCCTACGATGTAGTCAGAAATCCGAGAGAATACTTTTTAGTGGTTTTTATTTGTTTTTACAAATTTTTTTTAAGATTTTTGGAATATAAAGAAAACACGAAAAGCACACAGACAATTAACTTCAACTATTTATTTAAAGCATAAAAAATCAAGCAAAAATTCAGAAAAAAAATTTTTTATGTGTTTTATATTTTTTATGTTTTTGGTAAATTTTTGAGATTTTTCTGATATTTATTCTAATTGCTAAAAATCAAACAGTAAGAAAAGAGGGAGGTACTGTCCAGCCAGGCCCAAAACCCAAAGATCAAATATCTCAGGATCTCAGAGGGACCTGGAGGTAATTTTCCTGTATACTCGAGAAAACAAGGAAAATTGGGGCACCAAAATTATTGTTTTTGGGTTTTTGGTGTATTTACTAGAATTTGTATGAGTTTTTGAGTGTTTTTAAGTTTTTAGTGTTTTTAAGCAATGAAAAATAGCCAAAATTGGATAGAAAATCAAGGAACACAAAATAAACAGTAACTAATTTTTATGGAATTTTTAAAAGGGTTTTGATATTTTTTTGGGGTTTTTGACTCTAAACAGTAGCAAAAATAGGGGTTTTTGAATTTTTAAAAATAGCAAATGAAATCAAAAATGTCCTCAAAAATTCACAAAAATTCTACACCATGGCAGGAGCCATGTGTCAAATTTTCATCGAATTTGGAGGTGATTTGATATTTTATTCAAAAATAAAGGAGGGGCACTGTGCACAGGGACCAAAGTGCAAATACCCAAAGTTCTGGGGGGTCTGGTGCAAAATACCCAGCAAAATACGTGCCAAGCACGTGCCTGGGGCACTCAGGAACCCAAATGTAAGAAAAATAAGTTCCGAGGACTTATTGGTAACAAGTACCAAAAGTCCAGGGGCTTATCTGCAAATATCCCAAAAAATATCGCACATGGGGAATTAAATCACGCACAGGGGCATAAATGCAAATAAAGAAAACTTTTCATTCAATCCAAAGCAACCAGAACTACAGGAATAATGTTGCAAATACACCAAATATACACGTGACGAAGCACGTGTCCCCAACCGACAGGGGTATAAATGCAAATAAACTAAAGCGTAGGGTCCAAAATGCAAATATCCCAACGTAAATAAAAGACCTAAATTATTTACAGGACTGACACGTAAAGCAGAAACTACGAGGGGGCCTAAGGTAATTTACCCCTTTATTACGTCGACGGCTGGATGTGCGCCACGTAGCTGATCTGACGGTCTCGGATGGCTGGCCCTTCTCTTCGTCCGCACGTGAGCCTGATCGACAGTGCAGAGGAGGACACGTGGGTGATCGAACGGGTCAGGTGATGGTGCCTCTCTCCTCTGCGCTAACGGTCCGGATGAATCCTCGAGATGATCAACGGTATCTGCTCCTCGATGAATGGACGGCCACGATGGAAACTGGAGCGGAGGGCGATCGGACGGTGATGGAGGACCCTCGAAGAACAGGTCTCCGGCGGACTTCGCCGGGCTCATGCGTGCGCGATAGTCCTCCGGGGAGCCTTCTGAAGGTCGGGGAAGAGTCGTGGACGGCTGCCGCGTCTGCCGGTGGGCTCCGATGATCGAGGCAAGCTCCAGGGAACTCGGACGGCGTCGGCGGAGTTGGGTCTCCTGGTTGAATGGTGAAGGGCCTCAGACAGCCCTCGTTTCGACCTGAAAAGAACACCAGAAGACTCACGGGTCGAGGGCAAATTGCCTCGACCCAGTTAGGCGAAGTGGGGGTGGCTGGTGCGTCGGCACGGCGAGCTCCGGCGAAGGTGGTCGGCGGAGGAGCTCGATTCCCAGATCCTGTGCGATCTGGGTTGGGCGAATGGGTGAAGAAGATGCGGAGAGGTCTGGCGAAGATGATGGTCGGGTCGGAATGACAGATGGGATATCGGAGGTGGCTGGCGACGGCGGCGAAGCTACGCTACCAGTAAGCTAAGAATCGAAATCTACGCTAATCTACGGCCTAAGGGATCTACCTGGGTGGTCGGAGAGACTGGGGAAGAGAAGGGGGTGCTCCTGGTCGTAGCCTCAATGGTCGTCTCGGCCCGAGGCTCGGTGCTCACGCTGGTGGCAGAGCAACGGCGACGAAGAACGCCGGATCAGTGGTTTCGCCTCCTCGCCTCGCTGCAACAGGGGCGATCGCTTGCTGTCACTCTCGCGGTGCCTCTGGAGTTCACTGGGAAGAAGGGGAAGAGCCAAAGATAGGGCGCGGAGGCGGCGGAGGTGGTTCTATATATAGATGCAGGCTCGATTAGGGTTGGGAGGCGACGGCTATGGAATGCGTGGATCTCACGGCGAAGGATCTGGCGAGGATGTCGGATGATCGGCGAAGGATCCGGGCGCGGGGTTTGCGTGGGCGATAGGCTGGAGGCGCGTGGAGAAAATGGCGAAGGCGGGGCGGCGCGCGTCTTCTCAAAAAGGAAAGAGTCCGCGGGGGAGTTGACCGGGGTCAACAATCCCCCGTGGACCAATCAGGAGCTGCTATTTATTACTTTTTTTGTTTATTTATTTTAAGGTAGAAAATGGCCGAATTAAGAAAAACTTAAAACATGAAATATTTTTCTTTTATTTTTTTCTATTTTTTGGTGATTTTTAATTAATTTTTGGAAATAAAAATAGGGTAGCTATATATATAGGTATATGTACACTATTTAGATTTTAAATTTTTGAATTTTTTTTATTTGTTATTTTTATGTACTTTTATACCTATTTTATATTTTATTTATTTACCTCATAAAATTAGGAACAAAATGATATTTTTATTTTGTTTTAATTATTTATTTATATGGGAAAAAAATATAAATATATATGTACACCTATATACATGGTATATGTACAATGTATTTGTGTTTTTATTTTTCAATTTTTTTTTGTTTTGCTTTAATTTTTATTTTTATTTATTTACAATATGTAACATAGACTATTTACAAAAAGTTTGGAAAATAAGTTAATTTATTTACAAGGTTAAATAAATACCTAGGTGTGGTTCATGTACATGGTGAAGGAAGGGTATTTTTGATCTTTTTTTGCTTTTTTTAATATTTTTTTTTCGAGTCTCTTTTTGTGAGGAAAATATTTTTATTTTGTTTACATAAATATTTACAAAATGAGCCCTTATCTCCCTCTACTTTGGCTTTTATGCGGTCAGGCCCAGGCTGGGCCCTCCCTTGGGATTAGGTCGCTCAATATTTATTCCAAATATTTTCTCTCTTTTTCTTTTGTCTTTTTATTCTTATATTTGTGCACAAAAACATGCTAATTATTACTTTTTACAAAATGCATGATTTTGGTAATTATTTCTATTTACAAATATCTACATGTATTTGCAAAGGTTTTTGTAGCTAAAATATAAGAATAAAGAGTGATGAATGGGTATTCATCAATCTCCACTTGACAATCATTTGACGGTACTTGATGAGTCCTCTATCTAACTCCTTAGATATTCATCCAAACACCAGCCTCTATGATTCATTTACTGAATCAACAGCTATATGATCATCAAGCTGGCCATGGTACATTACCCTAATTGTACAGAGGGACCTTATAGTGCATTCATTCATATAATTTCAGAAAGGGAGTGAAACATCAATAACTTTTATTGATAAATATAAATATTACAATAACATTTATTGTAAGAATGGTTCGCCCAGGGCTCACAAGTCTAACAAGTAGAAGTACGAGATGGGGTCTTCCATGCACGCTAACACCTGCAAAAGGAGAGGCGACTCGGGGACGTAGCTCTGGTCAGTTTTATTGCATAAGGATATAGGAGAAGTGAGTTGGGGGTGGTTGGTTGATCTCCAACGTACATGGAGGAAAGAGATCAGGCGTAATCTTGTGCTCTGGTGAGCAATATTTAGGGTGCTTAGATTGCATGGAAAAATCGATGATGAAGTATAACGTCGATTGATAAGGATAAGAGATGGATGTGGAGCTCCGACCAGCTGATCGAAGTGGGGGAATGAGTAGTGGTGCGAAATGAAAAAGTCAAATCGAAGATGGGACTATGGTGGATGCAGGGAGTACTTGAAGGCTCGGAGGAGATACTGAGCTTTAGGTGAAGGCTAGCGTCGAGGTGATGGCCTCAACCGGGTTATATCAGGACAGGGAGGTTAAACACGACGGAGGTCCGACCATGTAGCTTGAGCTACGTCGAATAAACATAAAACTGACTTCTGAAGGTTGCTCCAGGCAGTTGTCACTCAGCCGGAGGTGGCTAGGGGTCGAAAGGGTGGTGAGGAATGAGGTAAAGGGTAGTGGAGGTGGATGAGAGGCTTTATAGGATTCTCTAGAGGCTGGAAAGATTGAGAGGATGCGCGCAACCCTAAGAGGATCTGGAAGGTCCTAGGGATCCGTGAGGATCTTGGGTATACGAGGATTCTTGGGTCAAAAAATCAAGGCAAGAGGGGGTCAGAATTAGGCGAGAAAAAGCTGAGAAGAATCTCTAACGAGAGGTCGCGCGACCTGACCCGGGTGGAAGAGACCGTTGATTGAGGTCAACGGTCTGACGTGGAGCAACATGAAAATCAGAATATACAAAATGCTTGGAAATTCAACAAAATATAGCAAATGAATTTAAAATAAAAAGTGTATAAAATAAAAAATGTTAATTTTTTCAAAATATTTTTCTGTAATTTTTAATTATTTTTGTAATAAACAAAATAATGTATATATAATATATCGTATAATATACATGTATACTATATCTATGTATTATATACAAGTATTTTTATTTTATTATTTTTACATAAATGCTTTTATTTTGTATTTTATTTATTTACAATATACTTTAGGAGTATAAAATAAATTTTATTTTATTTTTACAAATTAGATAAGGTAAATAATAAATAGTGGATGTACTATATACATGTTTATTTTATACTAGGAATTGGGGATTTTATTTCTATTTTTATTTTAGTTTTCTGATTTTTATTTTATTTTTATATTATTACTAGGATTATGTACAAGGGTGTAAAAAGAATAATTTAATTTTATTTTGTCAAAAATAAATATATAGATAGTATGTACAAGTATAAGTAATATGTACAACACATAGTACTTATCTCTCTACTTATTCTATTTTGCATTCAGGTCAAGGATTGACCTTCTCTTGGGTTTGGGTTACTCTGTATTTATTATAAATACCCCATTCTTTTTCTTTTTGCTTTATTCTCTTTTTTTGAAAATATTTTCTTAATATGTAATATTAACAATGCCATGCAAAATGCTAAGTTATTGTATTTAGAGGTATTCACATGATGTTTTGCCAAGAAAAAGAGCTAAAATAAAAGAATAAAGAGTGAGAATCATGGATTCATCATAGGGTACCACTTCTTTGATTCCAAACTGTGATTCCCATATATCCAGGATACCCGTTTACATAGCAGTCATAGTATCACGTTTGCCAAAGATTGCATTAGGTCATCGAAAATGAGGAAAATTTTTTCATATTTCGAATGACATTCACAAATTTAACTATTCAACCACAGAAACAATAGTGTGTCATCAATTCATATTGCATTAACTACTATATAATTTTACATGTAACAAAAGAAATTGCATTATGTACATATATCCCAAAAATATAGCAGAAGAGAAAGAAAAGCATTTACATAATCCTAAACAAAATCTAAAACATGTGTAAAGTAAGCACAGAAGCTCGTCTGGCTGACAGACTACTGCGATGCAGGTGCTTTACCTACAATCCATGTTTTAGGGAGAATATAATATCAACAAAAGTTGAGCACAATCTAATCATTTAAAACAATAGGTAATCCATTGGATCGAAAAGAAATCAAGTAAATACGGGTTTGACAATTAAATTTAACAAGCTACTTGCATGGAAATTGGTTTTCAAGTTGTTCTGTATGTGTATCCCATGACTTATTCATTCTATCTCAATTGCCCATATTTAACATTTTCATATATTGATTATATAATCCATAATTAGGCTATGACATTTTTTGTTAATTATAATTATTATTTGATGGATCTCAGTAATGTAGATGATGAATTATTCTGATCTTTGTCTTTTTTAATCTCTCATTCTTAAAAGATAGTTTGTGATATTAGTTTGAGTGTGACCTCACACTATGACTCTAAGGCATGAAGAATGTCTTAAGATTGGGGGGTCTCCGTAGGCATGCGGTGGAATGTAATACATCCTAACTGCGTTCCCAACACATCCAGTGGCTCCATCTAACAACCGTAGTTTCCATATATAATTGTATAAGATTTCCATTCTTTCCCATCATATTTCTAATTCTTTGATTTATTAAATGCTTATTATGATCTAGGAGATTGAGATCTCTTTCCGATATTTATGGGTCACGTAGATGGATCTTAGTAAGTGTAGATGATGTTCTCGTGTTCTGATTCTTTCTTGTTAAATTCTCAAACTCAGTGGATAGTCTGTGGTCTTGATCTGAGTGAGACCTCGCACTATGACTCTAAGGCAATAAGTAAGCCTTATGGTTGGGGTGCCTCTGTAGGCATGCAGTGGGATAAAATGCATCCTAACTAATTTCCCAACATGTCCACCAGCTTCTCTGACAACCGTGGTAGTCTCTCTTAGTCTGATAAGGATGGCTTTCATAATATGATCATTTCTCTTCGTCAGGACCTATGGCAGATTAGTAACTAGCTCAATTGAAACTAAGCTCAACTATAGCCAAACTCAAGTACAACCAAGCTTAATTTGTAACCAAGCTCAACTGTAACCAACTCTCAAGAATAATAACCAAAACTCAAGCAGCGAGGAAGTCTCCGAAGAGACCCTTCCGTCTCGCCCTCCCAGTGGAAGTGCGATCCAGGAGAGGGCTAGGCCTACTCCAAAAATACACTCTTGAGATGGGGGGAGACTATTCGGAACAAGTCAGTTCAAACGAACCTGACCGGTATGGGCAAACAAAATAGTAAGAATAATCAAAATCAAGGGTGTTCCAGTATAGGCATCCTTTAGAATACAGGGTCATCGAAATGGTTTAAAATGAAAACCTATGAATCCAAAAGAGGTAGAATATTGTGAGAGATCGTGAGAAAAATTTGAGAAAAGATTGGGATCCTACAACCACGCACTAAGCAGTCGTTGCCCTAATTAGGGTTCCTATCTCCCACCCAGTTGAGGGTCACCGTAAACCTACACAGTCATGTGTAAGGGTCACCAAGAGTGGCACTCTTAATTATCAATCATTACTTAATCACCATCATGAACTTGATTCCTCATCCTTTCTCAATCCTTTATGTGGTTGACTGTATAGACCTAGGTCTGTTGTCAATAATATGTCAATAGTGACCTATAGTTAACAAAGTATAACTAAAGGATTAATTCGAGAAGATGATTGGTCTTTGCTGTTTCAAGTTATTATTTCTAACATCATGAGATTATAATTCATTCATTGGATATGGATATAAGTTTGACTCAATGCAGAAATTCCAAAGTTTCTCTTATTTAACTCTTAATTTAGGGGTATGATTATTGATGAGCGCTCTGGAGGTAGAGGATAAGTGATATCAAAGGTCGTTGTAACCTCAACCACCCAAGCCGGGCTCAACAAGAAAATAAAGACCATGAAATAAACAATCAAACTCAAAAATCCAATGTAGCGGTCTCAGCTATTTATTTAACCTGGTATAGCGACCAGGGCTGAACACAAAGAGCACGAGCGAAGCCTACAAAGTAGTCGGGAATCAGAAAATAGAAGGCATATTTTTGTGATTTTCAATTTCAAATTTTCATTATATTTTATTAAAAGAAAAGAAAAAAGATAAAGAAAATCAGACTCAAACAACTTTTATTAAGACTAAAAATGCTCAAAAAATAGAAATAAAAAATATTTTATATTTTAAATATGCAAGTTTTTTTTTGGTAATTTTATGGTGTTTTTCAGATTTTCATGTGATTTTATAAAAATAAAATGAACACAAAACAGAAGCACATTGTTCAGACGTGACCTAAAGGAAAAGTTAAAATGCTAAAATTTCCTGAAAGGCTTGGTGACTATTTTTATGAAAAAGTAGATGAAATACATAATCATAAAAACTAGAATTTCATTTTTTTAAATTTTCTAGAATTTTTAAGAATTTTTATAAGATGTTTGGTCTTTTGTGATTTTTAGGGGTTTTATGAAAGATAATGGAATAAAATTGGTACTGAAGTTAAAACACACTAAAACTAATATACAAAATTTTTATCGAATTTTTGGAGTTACTTTATATTTTTTGGTATTTTATAAAATAGACAGACACGTTTTTAGGGGTTTTTAATTTTTACAAAATATCAAATACAATCAAATCGAGTCGTAAAATTTATCAAAAACATAACACATTAACAGGAGCTAATGGCAATTTTTGTGGATTTCTTGGAGTTGGTTTGATAATTATTTCATTAAAAATAAGCATACAAACTGTAGGGAGCTATATGCAAATAACCTAAAGTCTCCAGACTAAATTATAACACATATAAAAAGTCCAGGGTTATCAGTTAAAAAATCCTAGGAAATACACACACATGTCAATTAACCAACGCACCAGGGTATAATTGCAAATATAGAAAACTTCTCATTCAAATAGTAACCATCAGAAAGTACAGGACGAAACATGCAAAAACACCACAAGGCACGTGATCGTGCACATGTTTTCAGACGGGGAGGACTAAAGTGCAAATACTAGAAACTTAAAGGACTAATATGCAAATAGTTCAAACGACAACTTTATTCAGGGATAGAAAATAAAGCATAAAAAGTGCAAGGAAGGAAATGCAATATACCCTCGCAGGCGCATGCAACACGCAGGAGGGGACGCATGGCGGGCTCTAGAGACGTGCGGACGTGCGGTTGCGATCCTCTGTTGTGTCAGATCAGATGTCTCAGGTGATGTCGAGGTCGTGGGGCTTAGATGCATTAGTTGTTAGATCTAGCTACCCGGAGAGATGCTGCGATCGGTGGCGAGGATCTGATCTGGTGAATGCAGGCCAATCTGACGGTGTTGAAGAGTCTGGAAGAACAGGGGCCCAACGAAGTTCACCAGAGCCTTGGAAGGGATCCGCGGCTCCGATGATTGATCGGAAGGGTTAGGAATGATCGTGGAAGCCTCCCGTGTCTAGTGATCGGGTTCGATGAAGGAGCTAACGGTCGGATGTGCGTGCCAGTGAAGGTGGCCTGGAGCTACTCCTACGAACCCTCTAAATGTTATGAGCAGAGTCCATACATGCGCAAAAAACCTGTAGAGGAAAACTTGACTCGGGGCGAAGCTCCGATCCATGGTTATTTGATCGGAAATGGAAAGAAGCAACATGGGGCGAGGTTTGATCTCCGACGAAGGTGATAGAGGAGATTGGGTCCTTAATCTCGATCGAATGGACGAGCCTCAATGTGATCAGGTCGCAATGCAAGGTGGAGCGTCAGTCGGGGGTTCTATCGGAGCAGATGGATATGGATACCGAGGCTCTGACCAGCTGGTCGGAGCAGATGAAGGTGCGCGACGATGAATGAAATGACTAGATAGAATCAAAAAATGCAAAGGAAATGGGGGTACCTGAGGTCCTAGGCAAGCTCTAGAGCTTCAGGCGAAGGCGGTCGGTGAGGTATTGGCCTCGACCAAGTTGTGAAAGGCCGGGAGGCTGATCGCGGCGGCATACGTCGGCCACAAGGCTGAGCAACGTGGCTACTCCTCCAAGCTTCAATCCAAAGGGACCCTCAGGAAGCTGTCACTCAACCAAAGGTGTCTAGGAAGGAAGGGAGACGTGAGGCACGAGCTACTTCTCCTGGAAGGCGGATAAGAGGATTTAAAGGATTCCTAGGAGGCTGGAGGAATTGGGCGAGGGCACGCAACCCTAGGAAGATCCACACCTTCTTAGGGACCTGCGAAGGTCTTGGATCCAAGGAGATACCACGGGAGAAGAATCAGAGCAAGGGGGCGCATGACCCGACTGGAGAAATTAAGAGAAATCGGTCCGGCGACCACAATCGGGCCGGGTCAACCATGGAAGAAGGCGTTGAACATGGACCAATCAGATAATTCGAATGTACAAAATACTTACAAATTCAATAAAAAAATAAATGGCTTTAAATAAAAAGTGTATAAAATGAAAAATATTTGTTCTTTTTCAAACTATATTTTGTGATTTTTATTTATTTTTATGAAAAATAAATTAATCTTTATATAGTATAATTTATTATATACAGGTGTAATATACCTATATTTTTTAAAATATTTTTATTTTTTTTATTTTTACACAAATACCCCACTTTTTATATTTGATTTATTTACAACATGATTTTTGGAGTATAAAATAATTATTATTGTTATTATTTATTTATAGGTGTGTGATAAATAGAGAGCAAGACATATATACATGTATTTTGTACAAGGGAGATAGGATTTTATTTTCACTTTTTATTTTATTTTTCTAATTTTTGTTTTATTTTTGGGATTATATACAAGGATGTAAAAAGATCATCTTATTTTATTTTGTTAATAATAATTATTTATTTACACCAATAATATGTACAATATAGAGTAGGCCCTATCTCTCTCTACTTGTTTTATTTGGTGGTCAGGTCAATGCTTGACCTTCTCTTAGGGTTTGGGTCACTCTGTATTTATTCTAAATACCTCCTTCCAGTTTCTTTTTCTTTATTCTTTTATTTTTGCACAAAATACATGCTAATTATGTAATATTAACAAATGCATGCATAATGCTAACTTATTGTAATTACATCTATTTACATGATGCTTTGCTAAGATAATTAGCTAAAATAAAAGAATAAAGAGTGAGAATCAGGGATTCATCATCCCCCTATACTTTACCTTTTCTAGTCCCTTAGCAAACACTTATTTGAAAAAGAAGTGAACACGGAGAAGAAAAGAAAAAGAAGGAGAATCAGGGTTGATTATTAAACTTGTCTTCATTAAATTGAAGTATAGAGCTCAGTCAGACCTTTAGATTAATGATTTGTCGGAACCTTATTTGGACTTAGGTTTAAGAATCAACAACCTCTAAGTTCCATCAATTTATGATCATCACTCCTCAATAATCCAGATCAGAACAAGTCTACATACACAAACTCTAGTCAGACCTTTAGATTAATGATTTGTCGGAACCTTATTTGGACTTAGGTTTAAGACTCAACAACCTCTAAATTCCACCAATCTGTGATCAGTACTCCTCAAGTATCCAGATCAGAACAAGTCTACATACACAAACTCTAATGACCATGGATCTTTTCTTGTACTATTTAGGTGATATGTAGCTCCTCACCTCGGAAATGACAAAGAAACAACCCCCTTAATAAGGTAACTCTAATGCCCCGGTCCGACATCTCTTTCCTCGAGGAGCGGGGTATTCCCTTCTAAGTTTAAGTTCAACCATCTCAAGAAGAGGGGAAAGAAGAGAATAGACCATGACCAGTGTAGTCATGTATCCCTGGGAGCCTAACCAATGTATCTAAGTCTCCCGCTGCAAGCTTCATGAGATGAGACGATGTAACACAAGTTTTGCTTTATTTTCTATACAAACTCCGACAGGCATTTTATTTTCAATCAGGCATGTCCACTTTTTTGGAGTTTTTCTTCCTTTTGCACACATTTTTTATTGATGTGCATATGTACCACATATCTACATGGTGCAACATATATACATAAGGGCTTTTTCCTCTTGAGCCAGTTGACTGTCCCTCTTTTGAAGCTTTATTGCAACCCACAACTCCTGTCTTTAGACCTCAACACCACCAGAGCAACTTGAGGTGCACTTCCTTCACTATAAGAAGACGAGAGGTTCTGCCTAGAAGTACTACCCTCGCATGCTACCCCAAGCAAAAGGAAACTACCTCCTTACCACCTCATCCATAGAGAGCTATGTGGTAAGGTGCTGGTGCAAGTAAAACCATTGTTTGTGAGAGTCATATGTGTGTTGTTAAGTGTTCTACTTAGGCTCAACAACATGACATGTGATCATAGCCTAGTGGACTCAAAAAATTAAGTCACCAATGGACCTAAAAAGTCTCAACCCTAAATCCTATAAGGTTCCTCTTAGAATTAGGTGGATTAAAGTCTTATCTAAGCTCCATTTTCCAATTTAATTCCAGGATAGTTTACTTGTCAACTATGATTCAGAAGAATGTACAAATATTTACAAGAATCTTTTTATGCAAAGTTTGAAAATGTGCTAAATTTTTGAAAATGTTTGAATGTATGTATGTAGGAGGTTTACAAACTATTTACAAGTATTTACACAAGGGTTTTGTCAAACTTTTTATTTTTCAAACATTTTACAAAAATTTTGTACAATATACATAATTTTGATATAAAAGTATTTACAAACTTTTCACAAACAAAACATTTTTACGACACCCCCCTTATACTTAGCTCGAACAATGTCCTCAGAGTGAACAAAGAGCGAAGAAGAAGAAGACATAACTCGTGCTTAGTATCTGGAAGTGAAAAGGAATGTTATACTACAACGACGAATCAAAGAATAGAATAAAGAGGGCTTGGTGGTTCCCCCTATACTTAGGACTGAGTAATCCTAAGTATAGTAGTCTATACATAAAGGGAAAATCGAGTAAAAGGATGTACAAGGTTTACCTCCCCTATACTTAGGGTGAAATATCCCTAAGTATAGGAAGCAAAACATAGGTAAAAAGAATCAAAAGAATAATCAAGAATCCGACACCCCCTATACTTAGGGTAAAGTTCACCCTAAGTATAGCATAATCACAAGATGCAGATGGGGTGTTAGACTAAAGAATGAGATGATATGGACATCTGGATCTATACAAGGCGGAAGACAACGATAATCAAACACGAAATGCAACTGATGTGAGTCAAAGACGACATCTTGTGCAAAATGAATTGGGGCGACGTCAACGATCAACAGCTCAAGATCTAGATACGATTTGAGGCGTTGACCATTAACACGAAAGGTGGACTCAGATGACATCTCAGATATGTCGATACTACCATTGTCATGCACCTTTCAGACCCGGTATGGTCCTTTCCACTTACTCTGCAGTTTCCCTAGAAATAATCTAAGCATGGCATCAAACAACCATACTCTCTGACCTGTCTCAAACTCCTTATGGTTGATATGAGAACCATGCCATATCTTTACTCGCTCCTTATATTGTAGGCTGCTTCAAAGGGCTATATCCCAAAGCTCCTCCAGGACTGCCAATTCTGCCTTCCTTTGATCACCTATGCTCTCTGGATCCAATAATATATCAGTGATAGCCCAAAGTGACTTATGATTGATCTCAACAGGTAAATGGCAGGGTTTTCCAAAAATGAGACGAAAGGGGGATGTACCCAAAGGAGTCTTGAAGGAAGTCCGAGATGCCCATAAGACCGAGTCCAAAAGTTGTGACCAATCCTTTCGATCTGGGCGGACTACCTTCTATAATATCTTCTTGATCTCCCTATTCGATACTTCAACAAGACCATTGGTCTGAGGGTGATATGGAGTGGCAACTCGATGGTCTTTGCTGAACTCGCTAGCAAGGGTTTTTACCTTGTCATTGATAAAGTGAGACCCCTCGTTACATATCAATACTCTAGGCACCTCGAACCTGATGAAGCTACGTTTCATCATCTTTATTCTATCATTTTGGCCTTAAAAACCCTAGTAAATGCGTGTAAATAGAGCTAATTCATGCATTTTAACATCTATGCATATGTGTGTAAATACTGTATAAAATGCGGTTTTTAAAGACAAAATTATAGAATAAAGAAAAGAAAAGAAAAAGAATAAAATATTGTAAATATTTTATGACCCGAAACCCCGAGACCTAGGCATCTTGATGAATAGGTCGACCAGGAATAAAGTAGGGGGAGATAAGGGTCAAATACCTATGTTATTTTCTTCATTCTTTATTCTTTTTGGGACCTATTTTTGGTTCCACTTTTTGTACCTCAAATAAAGAAACTTTATACATGAAAGTTGTAGATAATTAAATAAAGAAAAATACAAAATTGATTTCACAGAAAAATAATGTACAGATAAAAAGTTATGGTCTGAATAAAAATCCAGAATGCCAACTTCCCAGACCCGTATCTCATAAATGAAAACTCCAAATGCCGCATACTCACCTTTAATTGTATATAGAAGAAAATAAGCTAATTAATGGCGGTGGTTTCGCATTTGGCGGAGCTACGGTTTGAAAGTTGAGTTTTGGACCCCTATTGTACAGTGTACCGAATAAAATATTCAATTTATTATAAATTTATTATTTTTTAATTTTATAATGTTGTAATTAATACTTATAATAATTATGTACATTAAAATCAAAATAAAAATGCAAATAAAACTCAAAATAAAATACCTGTATGTATAATACATAGGTAATAATTCTATAGACATACCTGTATAAACTATACTTATATTTTATTAAATACACAAAACACATCAATAAATTAAAATAAAAATACAATTAAGTGTATAAAAGTATGTTATAATTATATAAAATAATAAACAAAAATAAATAAATTAAAATCACAAAATAAAAATAAAAGAATAAAATATGTAGATAATATACCTATATAGGGGTATAAAAGCAACTTGTAAAAATACATTTCATAAAAATAAATAAAAATCACTATAAAATAATTTATAAAAAAATAAACATTTTTTATTTTATAACAAAAAATTAATAAAATCATCTCCTATTTTAAATTGAATTAACAAATCTTTTTTCCAAGGTTTTTTCTGGTTGGTCCACGTGGACCAACCAGATTTCTTCCTTGTTTGACCTCGGTCAACTCTCTGACCGAGGTCTGGCTATTGTCAGAAATGCGTTTTTCTTGATTTTCGCCCCTTTTTGGGGGACGATCCTTACACCATTTCATGATGCGGTCTTCATCACTTTTTCTCCTCGACATATGATCTTTCACGCCTAGCCTTTACCTCGAGGAATGGATCTGCGATTCGCAAGATATGCCTCGTTGAAGGTGCCCACTCGACCATCTTTTCAAAAATGACCCAAACCCCTCTATTCCACTTTGAACCTTCTTTTGACCACGCCTTCTCCTCTGACGAGTGCCCTGGACCGGCGAGGGTGACAGCCTCGCCTCCGGCCGAGTGGCGAGGCGTTAGGCAAGGTCGAGGAAGCGCTCCACCCCCATCTCCGGCGTGCAGCCGTTGAGGTTTTTCTCTTGGTTTCACCGCCAATCGAGGACGTTTTTCTTGCTGTTGTTCCCGCACTTTTGTTTCGCCGTAGTCCTAAGTTTCTTCCCAGCCATTCCGCTCGCCGATCAGTTACCCTATCACCTAAGCCACCCCTCGCCGGAGGACACTCCGGCGAGGCCCCATTTCGTTGTTTCCATATCCATTTGTGCCGCCAACCGCGTGGCACTTTGCCCTTGCGGTTTAACATTTCGTGTGCAGGACCCAGGATCACCAAAGACCGGCTGGAGCTATTTTGGAAAAGCTCGGAGGTATCTGGAGCTCTCGACCTTCCTCGGCGTCGAGAGGGAGCTCCAGTGGCCCCCTGTGCGTTTTGAGGTCTCCAGCGCACTAAGGGATCTTGCAGGCTCAGCTTGGGCCGTTTTGGAGCCGCAAAGAGCGTCGGAGGTGGAAGCCTTGGCCCGGAGAACCTCGCCCCAGGCGGAGCTCCTCCCTGTTCGTCGTCAAGCCTTCACGACCGTTGATCAGGCCCTTGTTCTTGCTAGTCTACAGCGTCCGTTAGATCACGCGACCCCTCCAGCCGTTCGATTTCAGCCCCAGGATCTAATCCTGGCCGCTATCTCCCAAGGGGTATCGCGAGCCCACATCGCCCCACGTGTATTAGTGAGATCTCCATCACCGTTGGACCCGCGCCTAGGTGGGCATTTTGCAAATCTCTCCCGCCGGTTTTTGTAATTACTTATCACTTTAAAACTTTCCTCTGCTGTGGTTAATTTTTGTTGAAATTGCGAATGTGCCCCCGAACTTCGATATTATTGCAGGTCAACCCCCGTCAGGTCGCGTGCGTCGCACGTGGCCTTGGTAATTTTGTGGGATAGCCCTTCAGGCATTTTGTTATTTGTTTTAAGTCCAGCAAGTTCATTTCGCATATATATATTTTGTGGACAATTGGCGCTAAGGCCCCTTGACTGTCTGAATATTACAAAAATACCCCTGCATGTGTGCCTTTTCTTTTTGCTTCTAGTATTTTTTGCATACGTCTATAAAAATCCTAAAAATCCCCAAAAAATCAGTTTAGATCTCTGTTGCATCATAGATTAAGGCATATTTTTATTTTTCATAATTATTGCATTTTTATATTTATTAAAAATAAAAAAATAGTCATTTTCAGCACTGTTTGCATAACAAAATACCAAAAAAATATAAAACACTCCAGAAAAATCCCAAAAAAATATATTTTGTTCCCTTTAGTGTGTCTTAGCTCCAGGCCAAAAATAATTAAAAATTACAAAAGAAAACTCATAAAAATCACAAAACTCCAAAAACCTTCATAAAAATCCTAAAAATTCCACAAAAATCCTAAAAATACAAACTTTGTCTCTGAATTTTCTTTGTTTTATTATCTTTCATTGAAAATTAATTTGGAGAATTTTTGTTACTGATTGCTATTTTATTTCTCCATTTTAAGTTTCCGCCTTGCATTTTTGCTACTGTTTTCTTTATTTTGCTAATTAAAAATACCAAAAACATTCTAAAAATTACCCAAAAATCACAAAAACAGTAAAAAAGGCATAAAAAGACCAAAAAGACTTTATTTGCTAATTTTTGGATATTTTTATCTATATCTCTTTCTCTCTTTTATTACATTGTCTTTATTTTCCAATATTGAAAAAGAAAATATAAAAATATAAAAGAAAAAAAAGAAAATATAAAATCAGAAAATTAAAAATCAAAATACAAAAAAAATATAAAATTAAAAATTAAATAAAAAATATAAAAATTAAAACCCACAAAAAAATAGCATCATAGACTCTTGATCACATACACACACATTTTGAGCATTTTGTACCCCGTTCTACCTGTCTGCTCCCTGTGTTCGACCTCTACACATACTTGCACTATACACATCTTGTTGTAGAGTTATAATAAATTTTAACTCCGCACATTTATTTTCATTGCTTGATTTATCTGTCGTGGGTTAATTGTTGTTTTAATCCGGATTTCGCGTGGTCGATTCAGCGACTGAGTTCCCGCCTTGTGTGGAACTTAAGATCACCGATTTTCTGGGTTAAACAGAACCGTGAAATGATATTCTTCCTCAAAATTTTGTAAACAGTCTTAGCATCAATGGTTCGGGCAGGAATGGCCTCAACCCAACGACTCACATAATCAACAGCCAACAGAATGTACTCGAATCCATGAATTTTAGGGAATGGACCTATGAAATTGATGCCCCATGCGTCAAAATCCTCACAGAAGTGAAAGGGATGCATCGGCATCATATCACGCTATCCATAAGTGCCCATCCTCTAACAATCAGTACACATATTCACGAATTCACCAGAATCCTTGAAGAGGGTAGGCCACCATAGGCCGGATTGGAGCACTTTCTGTGTTGTTCTCCTCCCAAAGTGATGTTCTCCTGCATCAAGCGTATGGCAGTAAGTGAGGACGCTATGGTGCTCCTCCCAAAGAATGCATCGACGCTAGACGCTATCCCCTCCTTTATGATAAAGGATGGGATCCTCCCAATGGTAATACTTGGCCTTTCCAAGGAAGGTCTCAAGTCACTGCCTGGGCCAACCTTGTGGAACTTTCTTGGCAACAAGATAGTTCTCAAAGTCGACGTAGAATAGGAGAGAGGCGATAGCAAGGATCACGTCATCTGGGAAGGTCTCTGAAATGGGATCAGTCTGCACAGATTCCTCAAGGTTCTCTAATCGGGAGAGGTGAGTCGTTGATGAATACTCATTCATCACTCTTTATTCTTATATTTTTGCTACAAAAACCTTTGCAAATACATGTAGATATGTGTAAATACAAATAATTACCAAAAGCATGCATTGTGTAAAAAAATATAATTAGCATGTTTTGTGCAAAAATAAAATAATAAAGATTAAAAAGAAAAAGAGGGAAATATTTAGAATAAATATTGAGCAACCCAAGGGAGGGCTCAGCATGGGCCTGACCGCATAAAAGCCAAAGTAGAGGGAGATAGGAGCTCATGTGTGTAAATGATTATGTAAATAAATAAAAGTATTTTCCTCACAAAAATAGACTCAAATTGGTTTGTAAATATTTGTACATATTTATAGATATAAAAACAAGATAAAAATAGAAAAATAAAAAAGAACAAAAACATCACTTTCACATTGTACATAGAACCACCTTTATATTTATTTAGCCTTATAAATAAATAAAATTAATTTCCAAAATCTTTGTAAATATTCTATATTATATAGTGTAAATAAATAAAATAAAAACAACTAAAACAAAAACGAAATAAAAAGAACAAAATTAAAAACACAAAAATATATTGTAAATATACCATGTATATAATTATACATATGTATTTATTTCACTTATGTATATAAACAATAAAAAAATTAAATAAAAATGTTTTTTTATTCCTCATTTTATAATATAAATAAATAAAATATAAAATAGGAATAAAATTGTACAAAAAAAGGAATTAAAAATCAAAAATAAAAAAAACTATATAGTGTACTTATACCTATATATAGCTATATAATGTATATACCTTATTTTTATTTTGAAAAATTAATTAAAAATCACTAAAAAATAGAAAAAAAATAAAATAAAAATATTTCATGTTTTAAGTTTTCACTAATTCGGCCATTTGCTACCTTTAAATTCATTTTCAAAATCCAGCCACGTGGCCTTCTCTCATTGGTCCTAGGGATTGTTGACCGCCCGGTCAACTCTCCCCCCCAGGACCAATTCACACGGGTTCTTAGCGGGTAACCCATCTTCTCGGATTTTTAGCGCTTAAACCTGATTCATCCCCACTCAAACCCCGGGTCCGATTTGATCTTGATATACCCGAGATCCTCGCCGGAGCTCCTTCATCGGGATCCGCGCGCTTCCACGCCCTACCCGCGCCTGTCTTCTCGGACTCTCCAGCATATAAAGCTCCAGCTCCGCCTCCTCGAATCTCATCTTTGGCCATTCGATTCCACCCCCTGTGAGCTCCAGTGTGTGCGTGAGAGTGACAGCTCGCGTCTTGTGCTGTTGAAGCGAGGAGAGGGAGTGAGGTCACTGATCCGGCGAAGCTTCGCCGCCTTGCTCCGCCACCAGCAGGAGCTCGAGCCTCGGAGGGAGACGTTCCTCGAGGCGACGACCCAGAGCTGTGCAAGCTCATCCCCAGTCTCACCATCCACCCAGGTAGCCTCATCGTTCCTTCTTTTTCTTTGATTTTCCATTTCCCCCAAATCGTCGCTCCGCCGTCCCCCGCCGATTCCGATCGATTCAGACCATCATCTGACCATCGGGCTTCACCATAGCCATCGCCTCCTTCCCGCGCACCTTCTCCATAGTTCCATCCAACCCAGCTCGCACAGGAGCTGGGATTCGAGCTCCACCGTCCCCCCTTCGCCGGAGCTCGCCCATATCGCCCCACAGTTCACCGTCACCCCGCCTAACCGGGTCGAGGTAGTTTGCCCTCGACCCGCGAGCCTTCTGGACTGTTTTGCAGGTTCAATGAGGGCCATATGAGGTCCTTCGACATCGAGCCAGGAGGCGTTCCTCCGCCGACCTCGCCGGAGCTCCCCAGAGCTCGGTTGGGTCATCGGAGCCCACCAGCAGACGCGGGAGCACCCCACGCTTCTTCTCCGACCTTCAGCGTGCTTCCCGGCGGACCTCCGCGCAAGCATGAGGCCGGCGAATCTCGCCGGCGAGCTGTTCGTCCTCCATCGTCACCGACCGTCCGATCGTCTCCACTCGCCCAGATTTGATCACAGCCATCCACCTGCGAGGAGCCTCCACCGTCCGATCTGAGAGACTTGATCAGGACCGTCCGATGCGCAAGGGTTAGCCACAGAGAGCCACGACCTCCGATGTACCACGTGGCTTAACCCCAGCCGTCGGATCATAGCGAGGATCTCAGCCTTGGAGCGCCAGCCGATCCCCACCGTTGATCACTCCACGTGGCCTCCATCCTGCGGTCCGCATTAATAAAGGGTAAACTACCCAAAGGCCCTCCTGCTTATTGCATTTCGTATTTAGTCCTGTAAATACGTAATATAGTTGTTTAGTTTTTGGGATATTTGCATCGAGGACCCTGTGCTTAGTTTTATTTGCACTTATGCCCCTGCGTATGGTCTGACACGTGCATCGACACGTGAGTTTTTGGCTTATTTGCATATCATACCCCTGTAGTTTTGACAGTTAATGAATGAATGAATGAAAGTTTGTGTTTATTTGCACTTATACCCCTGTGCGTATTTTATTTGAGCATGTGCGGATTTTTGTTGGGTTATTTGCAGATAAGCCCCTGGGCTTTTGGTACCTGTTACCAAATAGCCCTCGGGACTTATTTTCATTACATTTGGGTCCCTGAGTGCCCCAGGCACACGCGTAGCGCGTGTTTTGCTGGGTTAATTGCACCAGACCCCTCAGACTTCCGGGTATTTGCACATAGGTCCTTGTGCACAGTGCCCCCTCTTTATTTTTGAATAAAATAGCAAATTACCTCCAAATCCAACGAAAATTGGACACATGGCTCCTGCCATAGTGTAAAATTTTCAAGGATTTTTGGAGACATTGCTGAGTTGATTTGATATTTTTAAAAATTCCAAAACATCTAATTTTGCTACCGTCTAACTTTAAAAATCACAAAAAAATATTAAAAAGTATCTAAAAATTACAAAAAAATTGTCTACTGCCTGTTTTGTGGTGTTTGATTTTCTAGCCAATTTTGGCTATTTTTCATTACTGAAAACCACTAAAAACTGAAAAACACTTAAAATCTCATAAAAATTCTAATAAATAAACCAAAAACCCAAAAATAATAAATTAGGTGCCTAAATTTTCCTTGTTTTATTTACCTTACAAGAAAATTACCTCCCAACTAATTTGGGGCCTCTAGATATTTTATCTAGGTCCTTTTAGCTCGACTGGACAGTACCTACATTTTCAGTCACTGTTTCATTTTTAGAAAATTAAATAAACATCAGAAAAATCCCAAAAATTCACCAAAAACACTAAAAATTATAAAAACACAAAAAAATATTTTTGTTAGAATTTTTGGTTGATTTTTAGTGCATTTAATAAATTGTCGAAGTGTGTAGTTTCTTTGCTTTTATTATTTTCTTAACATATTAAAAATCCAAAAAAAAAATATAAAAGAACCTCAAAAACCACCAAAAAAATATCTTCCCTTCTCTGATTGACTACTTCGTAGGCCGTGAGGCCAATCCGTGCTCCTTGTGTTCGACCCTGGTCGCTATAACAGGTTAAATAAATAGCAAGACTGCTATTTCACATTTTGATTGATTTTTATCTCTCTTGGTGGTCTATTTTTCTTGATTGTTCGCACTTGATTGCTTGGGTCGCAACGACAGTTTAGCACCTTATATCCGAGTGGTCATTCTGCGCGCATCAGAATGGCGCCGTTGCCGGGGAGCACGGCTTAGTAGTTATTTTTCCGCGGTTTTCTTTTACGCGGTTTTCTGTACATATTCTTGTATATACATTTGATCTGTTTATATATTCATTTGGTCTGACATTCTTGCTTGTTTTCTTGCGAGGGCCCGAGGATCGAGGCAGCTTCTTCGGAAGCCGATGCAACCGCGAGAGTCGGAGGCGGCTCTCTTCTTTACAGAGCCGCAGGAGAGCGCAGGAGAGCAAGCAGGAGTGCGGGAGCCGCGGAATAGCCGCGGATTAGCATAGTTTAGATTAGGATTTACTTCTCGTATATTTGAACTATTGTAATAATACATGTACACTCTGACAGCAGGACTTGGACTCTCGGGTCTGTTTCGCCGAGCACCTGTGTGCTCGGGGGACCCATTTAGATTTTTCGCAGCTTTTAGCTTTTTAGCTACCTTTTACGGTTTTTCGCGGTTTTTCTCGAGCCCCTAGATTTAGGATTTTCTGCTTAACTGTGCCGTAATTAGTAGGATCCCCACACTTAATTGATTGCATGTTCCTATAGAACGATAATTGGACCTACTAATAAATCAATAATAAAAATAGTTTAGTCGCTTTCTTGAGAGCCTACACGCCGCGAGCCTGCCCCGTCAAGCGCTACTCCTGAACTCGACCTGTCGAGAAGAGGAGGGGTGGGTCTAGACCGGACTCTTTGGATCGAGGGCGAGTGACTAGGCTAGACGGTTCTATCGAGTAGAAATTGCCTGTTTAGGACTCGGCTTTCCGCCTGCACCATTTAGGTAGTTTATTTCCTGTCTTATAATTCTGGCCGGATCATCTTGCATGTAGACTGCTGGAGTCAGGTACGCATTTCTATCTCTGCATGCATCATTGATTTCTCGCGCATCGGCTTTTTCGTCTTCTCCCCCTGTTTTGACTAAATAACCAGGAGAACCGAAAAATTCGTTAGGCCTTTGTTTTTATTGAAAAATATTAAAAAGAAAACCATAAAATTGGGACTGTTTAAGCTATTGACCCTAAAAGACACTTAACTGAAAAATTTGTCTTGGGGAGAGCAACCCCCTCATTGTTTGGTTTGCTTGCGCGATAGAGTGACCCGCACCCTAGGTAGAGCCCTCCGTTGCTATTTCTAGCTGACTACCGACTCTTCCGTGCGGGCCAGTCATTTTGGAGTAGCATCGGGTATCCCAACAGGTCACGTAAGCGCTCTGATAGACTGTTTGTTCACCTAATAAAATCTGACAAGATAATTTGACCGAGCCTTCACGGTCTTCAGCTCGTGTTGCGTTGGTGAACAGAGGGGTTTGCATTTTGATCATAGTTTCTCCAGATCCCATCCGCACTACTCGACCAGATCACGATGATGGGTAGACGCCTCTCTTAGGCAGCCTCTGGCTGCACCGGCTTTCGGGCACGTCTACCCAGTCATCTAGGTTGGCCCGCGAGAGCCGAGACCAATTCTCCGAGCCCGAGTATGATTCCGCCCTGTTCCCCCTCGACCCCCTTTCTTTCGATTCTGAGAGATATGAGCCAGAGGAGAGACTCACAGATTTGACAGCACCTGAGTTTGGCTCGTTTGATTTTGCAGACGCCATGGCCGGCAGTTCTGAGGATCGCTCCCGTCAGCCTGAGCACTTCGTATTGGATCAGGGAGCGATCAACTCCACCCTGATCGCCTCTTTAGAGACCGTCCAACAGCAGTTGAGAGATCAGGGAGCTTTCATGCTCGACATGAGGAGAGAGATGGAGCAGATGCGAGCAGAGCGCGAGGAGCGCAGAGAGGGACTGAGGATTCCAACAGCCGCAGCAGCAGCCGCAGCAGCAGCCGCAGCAGCAGCCGCAGCAGCCGCCGCAGCTGCGGCCGGAGGACCACCGAGACCGATGCGGAAGTTGCACAACCCCGGATCGACGCCGACGCACCACTGGGTCGTACTTCCAGCCATCGTGGGGGACTTCAAGTCCCCCCGAACACCTTACAGCTACTCCCCCGTTTCCACGGGCTCGCGACTGAGGAGCCCCATCTCCACCTCCAGGAGTTTTCTGATGATTTGCAGCACTGTCCACGACCGTCAGGTGGACTAGGATACGATCAGGATGATCGCCTTCCCCTTCTCCCTAGCAGACAGAGTAGCCACCTGGCTGAAGCATTTGGGGAAGTTTGTTTACACCTGGGGAGCAGCTCCGCACCGAGTACTTGAACAAGTACTATCCACTCGGGCGGACGAATGCAGCAAGGGCCCTGATCAGCAACTTCTCCATGCTCCCCAACGAGCAATTCCATGAGGCATGGGAGAGGTTTCGTGAGCTTACTGACCGATGCCCGCACCATGATATCTCGAAGCCGAACCTTGTTCAGAGCTTCTTCAGCGGGCTGACACCAGAGCTCCAGGGCTTGGTGAATGCTTCTTGCAGTGGGTCCTATTTCGCCAAGGATCACGACCAGGTCTGGGCCATCTACGAGGAGATGGCCGAGAACTATATGGTGATGTCCCAAACCCGGTTGTACACTCAGGGGAGACCCCAGCAGTAGCCAGGACCCGTGCAGTACCAGAGGATAGCACGGGTCGATGCCGGTCCATCCAGATCATCCGCAGTTGCAGCAACACAGGCAGAGTCGTCCGCTGCGGATATGGGCATCATTAGAGAGAAGTTGGACCGGATGGAGCTGATCGAGAAGAAGCAGTGCCAGGGCATCACGCAGATGGAGCAGATAGCACAGACTCTGAGCGACATGAAGACCCAGCTCATGTGTCTCCAGGAGGCACAGACAGCTTCACAGCCCCGTCTTCAGTCGCGAGGCGATATCGGCGGCGGCAGCAGCTCGTCCCAGCGCTCCAGCTCCTTTCAGCAGCCTAGACAGGTTCACCTTGTACAGGCGGAACCGTACCAGCAGCAGCAGCTCTCTTACCAGTCCCCACCATCTCCAGACATGCAGATGGTGGTATACCAGCCGGATCAGCCTCTGGCAGTACTCCCGCCAGCCCAGTTCGATGCAGAGCCGTTGATGGATGTCAACGGGATTTGGTATGACCGTCCCCAGCCTAATATCCGACGAGACCATCCCGGATTCAGGTGGGGGAATGGAGGTACCCAGCCCCAGCAGCAGCCATTTGGCCAGGGAGGCCAGTATAGCCAGCAGAGAGATCACCAGCAGCAGCAGCCCCCAGTTTACCAGTCACAGACGCAGTCATCCTTCGTTCCTCGTCCCTATCAGCAGCAGGGACAGTCTTGGAGATGTGAGTAGCAGGCTCACCAGCCACACCAGCAGCCACCCTCCTTCCTACCCCTCTCAGCAGCAGCAGCACCAGTTCCAGCAGCCTCATCACCAGAGAGGCTACCCGTCGGGCTCCCATGAGAGCCCCGCCTTGGATGACATAGCCCGCCTCCTCACGAACCAGCAGGCTACCTTTAGACGGGAGATGGACGAGTTCCGCCAGGAGTTGTGGGACCTGATGAGAGGGAAGGCCGCCATCCCTGCACAGATAGAGCCGAATCCCAATAGCCTCAAGAGGAAGTCTGAGCAGGTAGTTTACACTGAGCATGCCATTCCTAGTGATCCATTTGATGACATGTCTTCAGATCTGTTTGATGCTGATTTTGTTACACTTAGGCGGTAGAGCACCAGCAGGCGGCGCCTCATCTGAGCGACGACTCCAGATCCCACCCAGGGCGCAAGATGAGGAGGAGGAGAGCGGTACTGAGGCCGCACCCGAGGATGACGGTGGTACTGATGCCACCAAGGATGCTGATTCCACCGGTGGTACTGAGGTCGCCGCTTCACCAGTTCGAGGAGGTGGTACTGACGCCACCAGAGTAGCCGAGCCAGCACGCGGTACTGAGGCCGCGAGACGTCTAGCAGAGCCATCCCGTGGTGGTACTGAGGCCACCGGTGTTTTTGTAGAGAGAGCAGTTATTTTTCCTTCTGTTGATGTATCTCAGAACACTGCTTTGAATAAAGGAAAAGGTTTAATTTCTTCTGGTCCCACTGTGGTGATTGATGTATGTGCGGATCCGGCCGTCGAGCCGTCTAGACCTCTTCCTAGTCCTTCATCTGAGAAGGACCTTGTGATCCCCTTCCCTAGAGCCCTTCTGATGGGAAGGGGAAGAAAAGAGACAAAGACCCAAAAAAGAGAGAGCAGGAGGAGTTCAGCCAGAGCGTGATCGATCGATTTCACATACAACTGACCCTTCAGGAGGCTTTGCAGCACATCCCCCTTCTTCAGCGATCTTTGAGAGATAGGACCACAGTCAGGAGGAGGGAGGAACCATCATTCAGAGATACATGTGCTGACGAATGCCATGTGCTTCGCGATCCCAGAACCGTCTGCCGGCCAAGAGGCCAGATTCAGGAGCCACGTATGTCAGATGTCAGATTAGTGAGCAGAGGTTCGACCGGACTCTATTGGATAGCGGATCGTCTATCAACCTCCTTCCGGCAGCCCTTCTCGACCGCTTAGAGTTGGGCACTCTTCGACAGAGCAGGACAGTCCTTCAGTTTGCTGATCGATCTGTCAAGAGGCCGAAGGGGTTGTTGCAAGACGTTATCGTCACGATTCAGGGCCTGCAATTCCCCGTGGACTTCGTAGTGTTGGACATGGAGATCCCTGATTCAGTGGCCGATACCCCCATCATCCTCGATCGTCCGTTCTTGGGCACAGCCAAGGCAGTGACTGATCATGATAGCGGGAAGGTATACTTTCGCGTCGAGGGCGAGAGTGTACAAATAGAGACGTTCGAGGATTACAGAGCCAGAGAGAGAGTATGCTCAGAGACCAGCACAGATACAGAGCAGCTGACAGACGCCGGGCTAGACATCCACCAGGACTGTGATTTTGTGATCACAGATGATGAGGCAGCATGGGCAGACCCTTCCGCACAGGCCATACTCTCATTTCCAGACACCACTGATGCAGAGATGACAGCAGAGGAGAGCTTGGAGAGCACAGCCCTGGTCCAGGATACTACAGAGGCAGCAGAGCCGGTTCTCGACCGCGACACGGTTCTTAGTGATGGTGGTACTGAGGCCACCTTGTGTGATGGTGGTACTGATGCCACCTTGGTTGATGCAGATCCCTCGGATTCAGAGTCTGATTGGGCAGATTGTGATGATCAGATGCCAGACCTGAGTCCACCAGAGCCTACAGATGAGGAGGAGGTAGAGGCAGAGCAGATCAGAGACAACACAGTTGAGCAGCCTTCTCCAGATCCAGTTTGCGAGAGCTCGTATTCTTTCTCCCAGGCAGATTTGGTAGATTTAGCAGCATTCACGCACCTTCTTCCGAGGCCAGATTTGCCAGCACCCAGCTGTCCAGAGCTGAAGCCGCTTCCTACTTCGCTGAAGTATCGGTTCCTTGCGGGTGAACCTGAGATGTACCCAGTCATCATCTCCGCCGATCTGACTGGAGAGCAAGAATCCCGTTTGATGGGGGTTCTTGAAAAGAACCGCAAGGCAATCGGATGGAGTGTAGCAGATCTCCATGGGATTAGTCCATCAGTGTGCTCCCACCATATTTATCTCGAGGAGGGGGCGAAGCCATCACGTGAGTTCCAGCGGCAACTGAACCCCAACCTGAGAGAGGTCGTGATGAAGGAAATATCAAAATGGTGGAGTGCAGATTTTATTTATCCCATTTCCGACTCCAAGTGGGTCAGCCCCTTGCATGTGGTGCCCAAGACGAGGGGCATCACGACTGTGATCAGTGAGTCGGGAGAGGAAATTGCTACACGAGTACCCACCTCTTGGAGGATCTGTGTTGACTACAGGAGACTCAACCAGGCCACCAAGAAGGACCATTTCTCCCTGCCTTTTATTGACCAAATCATTGAGAGACTGGCAGGGAAGAGCCATTATTGCTTCCTGGATGGGTACTCGGGCTACAACCAGGTGGCCATCGCTCCTGAGGATCAGGAGCAGACCACCTTTACCTGTCCCTTTAGTACATATGCCTTTCGACGCATGCCATTTGGGCTATGCAATGCCCCTGCGACTTTTTAGAGGTGCATGCTGTCGATCTTTTTGGACATGGTAGGGGAGTGTTTGGAGGTCTTCATGGACGATTTCTCAGTCTACGGCGACGGATTCGACTCCTGTCTTGACTGCCTAGACCGAGTACTCCAGCGATGTATTGAGTACCATTTGGTTCTATCTTGGGAGAAGAGTCACTTCATGGTGACTCAAGGGACGGTGCTTGGCCATATCATCTCCAACAGGGGCATGGAGGTTGATCCGACCAAGGTTGATGTCATTAGAAAACTCGCACCGCCGTCCAATTTGAGGCAGCTACGGTCATTCCTGGGGCACGTTGGTTTTTATCGGAGATTTATTCAGGATTTCAGCAGGATTGCCCGGCCGTTGACTGACCTCTTGACGAAAGACACCGAGTTCCTTGTCGATGACAAGTGTCTTTCGTCCTTTGCGACTCTCCAGCAGTGTATGATTGAGGCTCCTGTCCTCCAGCCGCCCGATTGGTCTCTCCTATTCGAGATCATGACGGATGCCTCCGATTTTACCGTAGGGGCAGTGCTGGGACAGAGGAGGGATGGAGTTCCATTTGCTATCCACTACGCTAGCCGCACATTGGATTCCACCCAGCGGAATAACACGGTCACAGAGAAGGAGATGCTAGCCGTAGTGTTCGCCCTAGATAAGTTTCGATCTTATATCATTGGATCTAGAGTGACTTTGTATACAGATCATACCGTCATCCGATACCTCATGGCAAAGAAGGATGCCAAGGCCAGACTGACTAGATGGATCCTTCTACTCCAGGAGTTCAACATTGAGATCAAAGATAAGCCTGGAGTCAAGAATGTGGTGGCGGATCACCTCTCCCGTAGAGAGCAGCCTGAGGAGTCTGAGCAGATAGATCCCATTTGTGAGACCTTCCCAGATGAGGCAATCCTTGCTATTGCCTCACTCCCGTGGTATGCTGATATTGTGAACTTTCTCGTTGTTGGGAAAGTCCCACAAGATTGGCCCAGGCAGAGGCTTGAGACCTTCCTTGCGAAGGCCAAGTCCTACCACTGGGAGGATCCCATCCTTTATCACGAAGGAGGGGATAGCATCTGGCGTCGGTGTATTCCTCAGGAGGAACACCATAGCGTCCTCACTTACTGCCATAAGCTTGAGGCAGGAGGACATCATTCTGGGAGGAGAACGGCACAGAAAGTGCTCCAATCTGGCTTGTGGTGGCCTACCCTCTTCAAGGACTCTGATGAGTTCGTGAAGAGGTGTACTGACTGTCAGAGGATGGGCACTTGTGGACAACGTGATTTGATGCCGATGCAGTCCATTCACTTCTGTGAGGTTTTTGACGCATGGGGCATCGATTTCATGGGTCCATTCCCTAAGAGTCAGGGATTTGAGTACATTCTGTTGGTCGTGGATTATGATAGTCGTTGGGTTGAGGCTATCCCCGCTCGAGCCGCTGATGCGAGGACAGTATGCAGATTTTTGAGGAAGCACATCATCACGCGGTTCGGTGTTCCACGAGTTCTGATTTCTGATGGGGGGTCTCATTTCATCAACGACCAGGTGAAGGCCCTTGCTAGCGAGTTCAGTATAGACCATCGTGTTGCTACACCTTACCATCCACAGACGAATGGTCTAGCCGAGGTGTCGAATAGGGAGATCAAGACTATACTGCAAAATGTCGTCCGTCCTGACCGAAAGGATTGGTCACAACTTTTGGACTCGGTCTTGTGGGCATATAGGACGTCTTTCAAGACACTATTGGGCACATCTCCCTTTCGCCTCGTTTATGGCAAGCCGTGCCATTTGCCTGTTGAGTTGAGGCACATGTCACTATGGGCAGTTACAGATATTCTTATGGATCCAGATGGTGTAGGAGACCAGAGGAGAGCAGAGTTAGCAACCCTGGAGGAGTTGAGAGATACAACTTTCTCAAACAGCCTACATTATAAGGAGAAAGTGAAGGAGTGGCATGATTCTCACATCAGCCTCAAGCATTTTGAGATTGGACAGAGAGTATGGCTGTTTGATGCGAGGCTTCGTTTGTTTCCAGGGAAGCTACAGAGCAAGTGGAAGGGACCCTACTTAGTCAGAAAGGTACACGACAACGGTAGTATTGATATATCCGAGTTGTCTTCTGAGAGTACCTTTCGAGTGAACGGCCAGCGACTCAAGCCATTTCTAGATCATGAGCCGCGGGTCGCTGATCTTGCCCCTATTCATTTTGCGTGAGATGTGGTCTCTTGACTCACATCTATTGCATCTCACGCCTGATTATCATTGTTCTTCCAACTTGTATAGATCCAGTTGTCTATATCACACTATTCTTTAGTCCCACATCCCTTTTCTCATCTTATGATTATGCTATACTTAGGGTGTACTTTACCCTAAGTATAGGGGGGATGTAGGACCTGCGGGTATTCTTTTCATTCTTTCTGCCCCTGTTTTGCTGCTTATACTTAGGGATATTTTACCCTAAGTATAGGGGGGGGGGGGCAGACTCTGTTCAGTCTTCACTCAGACTTCCCTTCATGTACAGCTTGCTATACTTAGGATTAGTTAATCCTAAGTATAGGGGGAAACCACCGAGTTCTCCTCATTCCATTCATTCATTCATTCCTGTACTTAGCCATTCCTTTTCACTTCCCTTTTACTAAACACGAGTTATGTCTTCTTCATCGCTCTTATCACTCTGAGGACATCGTTCGAGCTAAGTATAGGGGAGGGGGTGTATATATTTCATATATACTTTAGCCATAACTCGTACTTTGTGTGAGTGTGTTAATAAATAAAATGGCTAAAAACCCCAAAAATCACAAAAATTAAAAATTTTTCCTGTAAATAATCATTCTTTTATTGCACATACATAGCTAGTGTACAAAATTATTTTTGTAAAAATGTTTTCAAAAATCTTTTGTGTAAAGTTTGTGTAAATATTTTCTTATCAAAACTATGTATATAGTACAAAATTTTTCCAAAATGTTTTGAAAATCAAAAGTTTGCAAAAATCTTGTGTAAATGTTTGTAAATACTTTTGCAAAACTTGCACTTCATGCATTCATCCATTCATGATTTCAAAACATTTTTCAAAAATTTTGCACGATTGTAAATATTTGTAAATAGCATCTTTGTATATATATATGTATACAGTTTTTCCTGGATGAGAATTGACATTTAAACTAAGCCTGGAATTAAATTGAGAAATGGAGCTTGATTAAGATCTTAATCCACCTAATTCTAAGAGGAACCTTATAGGGCTTAGGGTTAGGGCTTTTCAGGTCCATAAGGACTTAATTCTTTGAGTCCACTAGGCTATGAGCATATGTCATCTTGATGAGCTTAAGTAGAACACTTAACAACACACGCATGACTCTTAGAGACAATGGCTTGACTTGCACCAGCACGTTACACTTAGCTCTCCACGGATGAGGTGGTGAGGAGGTAGTTCCCTTTGGCTTGGGGTAGCATATGAGGGTAGTACTTCTAGGCGGAACCTCTCTTCTTCTTCTAGTGAAGGAAGTGCGCCTCAACTTGGTCTAGTGGTGATGAAGGCTAAAGACAGAGGCCGTGGGTTGCAATAAAGCTTCAAAAGAGGGATAGTCTACTGGCTCAAGGGGAAAATTTCTTGTATATATGCTGCACCATGTAGATATGTTGTACAGAGGCACTTGAAAAAAAATTGCAAAATGCAAAAAGAACTCCAAAAAAGAGCTTATGGTATCTATGTTACATCTCATGAAGCTTGCAGCGGGAGACTTGGCTACACTGGCCGAGCTTCCAAAAGTCTATACTTCTTCCCCCTCTTCTTGAGCCGGTTGCACTTGAACTTAGAAGGGAATACCCCGCTTCTCGAGGAAAGACTTGCTAGACCAAGGCATTAGAGTTACCAGGTTGAGGGAGGTTGTTTCTTTGTTACTTCTGAGGTGGGGAGCTACATATCACTTACACTGCATGGAAAGATTCATGGTCATTAGAGTTTGTGTATGTAGACTTGTTCTGATCTGGTTTATTGAGGAGTCTTGTCCATAGATTGGTGGAACTTAGAGGCTGTTGAGTTTTAAGCTTAAGTCTAAATAAGGTTCCGACACATTAATAATCCAAAGATCTGATCGAGCTCCATATTTCAATTTAATGAAGGAAAGGTTAATATTCAACCTTGATCCATGTACATTCCCCTCTTTTTCTTTTTCTTTCTTTCTTTTTCACTTATTTTTCAAATAAGTGTTTGCTAAGGGACTAGCAAAGTTAAGTATAGGGGGTGATGAATACTCATTCATCACTTTTTATTCTTATATTTTAGCTACAAAAACCTTTGCAAATGCATGTAGATATGTGTAAATACAAATAATTACCAAAAGCATGCATTGTGTAAAAATATATAATTAGCATGTTTTTGTGCAAAAATAAAAGAATAAAGATTAAAAAGAAAAAGAGGGAAATATTTAGAATAAATATTGAGCAACCTAATCCAAGAGAGGGCTCAGCATGGGCCTGACCGCATAAAAGCCAAAGTAGAGGGAGATAGGGGCTCATGTGTGTAAATGATTATGTAAATAAATAAAAGTATTTTCCTCACAAAAATAGACTCAAATTGGTTTGTAAATATCTGTACATATTTATAGATATAAAAACAAGATAAAAGTAGAAAAATTAAAAAGAACAAAAACATCACTTTCACATTGTACATAGAACCACCTTTATATTTATTTAGCCTTATAAATAAATAAAATTAATTTCCAAAATCTTTATAAATATTCTACATTATATAGTGTAAATAAATAAAATAAAAACAACTAAAACAAAAACGAAATAAAAATAACAAAATTAAAAACACAAAAATATATTGTAAATATACCATGTATATAATTATACATATGTATTTTTTTCACTTATGTATATAAATAATAAAAAAATTAAATAAAAATGTCTTTTTATTCCTCATTTTATAATATAAATAAATAAAATATAAAATATGAATAAAATTGTACAAAAATAAGAAATTAAAATAAAAAATCAAAAAAACTATATAGTGTACACATACCTATATATAGCTATATAATGTATATACCTTATTTTTATTTTGAAAAATTAGTTAAAAATCACTAAAAAATAGAAAAAAATAAAATAAAATATTTCATGTTTTAAGTTTTCACTAATTCGGCCATTTGCTACCTTTAAATTCATTTTCAAAATCCAGCCACGTGGCCTTCTCTCATTGGTCCTGGGGATTGTTGACCGCCCGGTCAACTCCCCCCAGGACCACTTCACACGGGTTCTTAGCGGGTAACCCATCTTCTCGGATTTTTAGCGCTTAAACCCGATTCATCCCCACTCAAACCCCGGGTCCGATTTGATCTTGATATACCCGAGATCCTCGTCGGAGCTCCTGCATCGGGATCCGCGCGCTTCCACGCCCTACCCGCGCCTATCTTCTCGGACTCTCTAGCATATAAAGCTCCAGCTCTGCCTCCTCGAATCTCATCTTTGGCCATTCGATTCCACCCCCTGTGAGCTCTAGTGTGTGCGTGAGAGTGACAGCTCGCGTCTTGTGCTGTTGAAGCGAGGAGAGGGAGCGAGGTCACTGATCCGGCGAAGCTTCGCCGCCTTGCTCCGCCACCAGCAGGAGCTCGAGCCTCGGAGGGAGACGCTCCTCAAGGTGACGACCCAGAGCTGTGCAAGCTCATCCCCAGTCTCACCATCCACCCAGGTAGCCTCGTCGTTCCTTCTTTTTCTTTGATTTTCCATTTCCCCCAAATCGCCGCTCCGCCGTCCCCCGCCGATTCCGATCGATTCAGACCATCATCCGACCATCGGGCTTCACCATAGCCATCGCCTCCTTCCCGCGCACCTTCTCCATAGTTCCATCCAACCCAGCTCGCACAGGAGCTGGGATTCGAGCTCCACCGTCCCCCCTTCGCCGGAGCTCGCCCATATCGCCCCACAGTTCACCGTCACCCCGCCTAAACAGGTCGAGGCAGTTTGCCCTCGACCCGCGAGCCTTCTGGACTGTTTTGCAGGTTCAATGAGGGCCATATGAGGTCCTTCGACATCGAGCCAGGAGGCGTTCCTCCGCCGACCTCGCCGGAGCTCCCCAGAGCTCGACTGGGTCATCGGAGCCCACCAGCAGACGCGGGAGCACCCCACGCTTCTTCTCCGACCTTCAGCGTGCTTCCCGGAGGACCTCCGCGCAAGCACGAGGCCGTCGACTCGCTGACGAGCTGTTCGTCCTCCATCGTCACCGACCGTCCGATCATCTCCACTCGCCCAGATTTGATCACAGCCATCCACCTGCGAGGAGCCTCCACCGTCCGATCTATAGGAGACTTGATCAGGACCGTCCGATGCACAAGGGTTAGCCACAGAGAGCCACGACCTCCGATGTACCACGTGGCTTAACCCCAGCCGTCGGATCATAGCGAGGATCTCAGCCTTGGAGCGCCAGCCGATCCCCACCGTTGATCACTCCACGTGGCCTCCATCCTGCGGTCCGCATTAATAAAGGGTAAACTACCCTTAGGCCCTCCTGTTTATTGCATTTCGTATTTAGTCCTGTAAATACATAATATAGTTGTTTAGTTTTTGGGATATTTGCATCGAGGACCCTGTGCTTAGTTTTATTTGCAGTTATGCCCCTGCATATGATCTGACACGTGCATCGACACGTGAGTTTTTGGCTTATTTGCATATCATACCCCTGTAGTTCTGACTGTTAATGAATGAATGAAAGTTTGTGTTTATTTGCATTTATACCCCTGTGCGTATTTTATTTGAGCATGTGCGGATTTTGTTGGGTTATTTGCAGATAAGCCCCTAGGCTTTTGGTACCTGTTACCAAATAGCCCTCCGGACTTATTTTCATTACATTTGGGTCCCTGAGTGCCCCAGGCACGCGCGTAGCGCGTGTTTTGCTGGGTTAATTGCACCAGACCCCCCAGACTTCTGGGTATTTGCACATAGGTCCTTGTGCTCAGTGCCCCCTCTTTATTTTTGAATAAAATAGCAAATTACCTCCAAATCCAACGAAAATTGGACATATGGCTCCTGTCATAGTGTAAAATTTTCAAGAATTTTTGGAGACATTGCTGAGTTGACTTGATATTTTTAAAAATTCAAAAACATCTAATTTTGCTACTTTCTAACTTTAAAAATCACAAAAAAATATTAAAAAGTATCTAAAAATTACAAAAAATGGTCTACTGCTTGTTTTGTGGTGTTTGATTTTCTAGCCAATTTTGGCTATTTTTCATTACTGAAAACCACTAAAAACTTAAAAACACTTAAAATCTTTTAGAAATTCTAATAAATAAACCAAAAACCCAAAAATAATAAATTAGGTGCCTACATTTTCCTTGTTTTATTCACCTTACAGGAAAATTACCTCCCAGCTAATTTGGGGTCTCTAGATATTTTATCTAGGTCCTTTTAGCTCGGCTGGACAGTACCTATATTTTCAGTCACTGTTTCATTTTTAGAAAATTAAATAAACATCAGAAAAATCCCAAAAATTCACCAAAAACACTAAAAATTGTAAAACACAAAAAATTTTTGTTAGAATTTTTGGTTGATTTTTAATGCATTTAATAAATTGTTGAAGTGTGTAGTTTCTTTGCTTTTATTATTTTCTTAACATATTAAAAATCCAAAAAAATATAAAAAAACCTCAAAAACCACCAAAAAAATATCTTCCCTTCTCTGATTGACTACTTCGTAGGCCGTGAGGCCAATCCGTGCTCCTTGTGTTCGACCCTGGTCGCTATACCAGGTTAAATAAATAGCAAGACCGCTATTTCGCATTTTGATTGATTTTTATCTCTCTTGGTGGTCTATTTTTCTTGATTGTTCGCACTTGATTGCTTGGGTCGCAACGACCATTTAGCACCTTATATCCGAGTGGTCATTTTGCGCGCATCAGTCGTCACCACATTCTTGACTTCAGGTTTATACTTAATCTCAATATCAAACTCCTGGAGTAGAAGGATCCATCTAGTCAATCTCGCTCTGGCATCCTTCTTTTCCATGAGGTACCTGATGGTGGTATAATCTGTAAAGATAGTCACTCTAGATCCAAGAATATATGATCTGAATTTGTCCAAGGTAAAGACTACAGCTAGCATCTCTTTCTCCGTAATAGTGTAGTTCCATTGAGCGGCATCAATGTACGGCTAGCATAGTGAATAACAAATGTTACTCCATCCCTCCTCTCTCCTAGCACAGCCCCTACGACAAAATCGGAGGCATCCGTCATGATCTCGAATGGGAGAGACCAATCAGGCGGTTGATGGATAGGAGCCTCAACAACTAAGTTCTTGAGAGTCTCGAATGATGCAAAAAACTTATCTTCTACAATGAATTGGGTGTCTTTCGTCAAGAGATCAGTCAACGGGCGGGCAATCCTGCTGGTGTCGTGAATGAAACGTCGGTAGAAACAACATGCTCCAGAAAAGATCGTAACTCTGACAAGGTGGACGGTGGATTGAGTTTCCTGATGATATCCACCTTGGTCGGATCAACCTCCATGCCCTTGGAGATGATATGACCAAGCACTGTCTCCTGAGTCACCATGAAGTGACTCTTCTCCCAAGATAACACAAGATGGACCTCTATGCAGCATTGAAGAACGCGTCTAGGCATTCAAGACAAGCATCAAACCCATCGTCGTAGACCGAAAAATCATCCATGAAGACCTCTAAGCATTCAGCCACTATGTCAAAGAAAATGGACAACATGCACCTTTGGAATGTCGTCGGAGCGTTACATAGACCAAAGGGCATCCGTCTGAAAGCATAAGTCCCAAACAGACATGTGAATGTTGTCTTGTCCTGGTCTTCGGGCACAATGGCCACCTGATTGTAGCCGGAGTACCCGCCAAGAAAATAGTAGTGACTCTTCCTAGCTAGCCTCTATATAATCTTATCAATAAAAGGTAGCGAGAAATGATCCTTCTTGATGGCCTAATTCAATCGTCTGTAGTCCACACAGACCCTCCAAGAAGTGGGTACCCGATTAGCTATCTCCTCTCCAAACTCACTCACAACTGTAGTGATGCCCGTCTTCTTGGGTACCACATGTAATTGACTAACCCACTTGAAGTCGGAGATGTGGTAGATAAAATCGTCGCTCCACCATTTTGATATTTTTTTCATGACTACATCTCAAAGATTCAGGTTCAGCCATCGCTGGAACTCATGCGATGGGTTAGTGTCCTATTCGAGATAGATATGGTGGGAGCACAGAGCTGGACTTATCCCCTGGAGATCAGCTACACTCCATCCCATCGCCTTACGATCCCTTTCAAGAACCTCCATCAACCGAGAATCTTGCTCTCCAGTAAAATCAGCTGAGAAAATGACTAGGTACTTCTCATGCTCACCTGCAAGGAATCTATACTTCAGCGACTGTGGTAAAGGCTTCAATTATTGACAACGAGGAACTGGAAAATCTGGCTTCTGAAATGTCTGAGTGAGTGCAACCAGATCTGTGTGTGAGAACTCTTGCTGATCATGAATATCTGACGAAGCTGGCCCTACTGGTGTATATGTAATCTGTGATGGCTCAGTCTCCACCCTAGTTGCTGGCTCTGTTGGAATCAAACGAGGTATTGGATCATCAAATTCGGTCCAATCTATGTCTACACCTGAGCGATCTGAATCTGAATCACAAGAAATGTACTTTGCCTCGCTATCCTGAACATGGTCTTCAGCCTTTAATGTGTCCTCTGCCAAGAGTGTGCTATCCAAACTCTCCTCTGCTGGAATCTGTGAATCTGCAGAATCTGGAGGTAAGAGGAGGGCTCGTAAAAGGGGTTAGACCAAGCGGCTTCATTATCTGTGATCACAAAGTCTCACTCTTGGTGGACGTCTCGCTCTGCCTCTATCATCTGCTCTACATCAGTGGACTGCTCTGAGCAAGTTGAATCTCATTCTCTGATCTTGTCGATCATCTCTATTTTTATACTCTCATCCTCGACGTGAAAATACACCTTCCTACTGTCATGATCGGACATCGCCTTGGCTATGACCAAGAATGGTTGTCCTAGAATGATGGCGGTATCGGTTACAGACTCAGGGATCTCCATGCCCAATACAACGAAGTCCATGGGGAATTTCAGTCCCTGAATTGTAACGACCACGTCCTTCAACAAACCCTTCAGCCTCCTGACAGATCTATTAGCAAACTGAAGGAATGTCATGCTCTGTCGAAGAGGGATAAAGTCAAACCGATCGAGTAAGGTTGTCGGAAGGAGGTTAATGGAAGAGCCGCTGTCTAATAGAGTCCAATCAAATCTCTGTTCATGGATATGGCATCTGACATAGGGAGTTCCTGCATCTGGCCTCTTGGCTGGCAGTCAGTTTTGGATGGCGAAGAAGGTGGCACGAGTAAGCACATGGATTTCTGCATTATGGTTCCTCTTCTTCCTATAGATGGTGGTCTTCTCTCTCAAGTTCTTTTGGAAGCAAGGGATGTGCTCAGTGCCTCATGTAGAGTCAGCTAAATCTGAAATCTATCAATCATCTGCTAGTTGAACTCTAGTTGCTGCTCTTTTTTTTATTTTCTTTTTTTTCCTTAGCCAAGCAGAGCACTTGAGGGAAGGGGATGGCTAGACCCTCCTTAGATGGAGTCTAGGAAAGGTTTCCTACTACTAAGAGGGAATAAAATCCATACAAGTATCATCAAGCATCACATATGGACTCGAAGATGAAGAACACTTTCTTTTATTAATTTTTTGTGTTTTTCATATAGTCCTGGGGTACAGAAACTGAAGAAAATACTACAAGAATAGATGGGGTGACCTCAGTACCACCCACGACATCAGGAATTACGGCATCATCACTGATGAATCCGAAAATGTGCTTGTTAAAAGATGTTTATTTATCGTCGTGCGTAAAAAGATGATTTTTCATGCGTTGTAGGCGGCAATCGGAATCGGTCAAGAAAATAACCACAAAAAATATTCGTCAACTTTAATCAATATGGTTTTATGTTTATTTTACTTGGGCAAGTCTCAAGGTCGATCACAAGGAGGTAAAGGAACAACCTAGAATTATGTCTATCAAGATGCGTGCGCGGTTTTCGAAGCGGTTTTTTTGTGTAATTTTTAATGCAATAAAGGATGCAAAATGCAATTTTGGCCTATTTTAGGGACTAAAATGTCAAGTATGTTCAAACGATGTCCGAAAAATATGAAACTTGGCCACAATGTAAAATATGATGACATGAATACACTGTAATTGTTTTGGAATTTTTGGATGCAATATGATTTTTTTATGAATTTTTAAATGAAAACAAAATGAATTTCAATATTTAATTATAATAAATACTAAACCTAATTATTTTCAAGATATAAAATTATCTAATATCTATCACTAGGTGATGTATCTCAGAAAAATCCTAAACTTCGAAAATGTGAGATTTAATATCTATTAAAAATCAAACATCAAAATATGTAAAATGATTTTTACATGGTAAACTATGCATGCAAATGCAATTCTTTTTGGGAACAAGTCAAGCACAATTGATTCTACAATATTTGATTTTTCGGGAATTTTTAGAGCAACAATTAATCAAATATGAATTTTAAAGCACAAATTGGGCAAAATATGCAATTTTCCACAAAACAATTAATTATTAATTAACCAATGATCACAAAAATATCCACAATATATCAAAATGTAGAGAATTAAGATATGAACATCATACTATTTTGGATAAATAAAGTATGCAATGTACGAGTCTAAAATAATAAGGGAACATAGGGGTATTTCTGCAATTAAAATATAAATAAATAAAAATGTGGGGGAGGGGGCTTAGATTTAACTACCAGTACTCAGGGGGCAATACTGCAAAATTTCCAAGGCCCGGGGGACTTTGCAATATGGAAAAGGCCGGGGGGACTTCGCAATATGCCCAAGGGGCACGTACAAGACACGTGACCCCGGGGGTCTTGCTGACGTCGTTCCCGCGTCACGTGCCTAGCATGTAAGGCGGGGGCCTCGAGCTCCGTGCCCGGCATTGAGGGGCGATGGCGGGGCGGACGGGGAGGAAGGTGTTGGCAATGATGGACTTCGGGGACGCGTGTCTGATGCGGAGGAGGCGGATCCCATACCAAGGCTGTGGAGGCGCGTTGGAGGAGCGTGGCTGACGAAGGTTGCGTTGGCGTTGACCGGAGGGAGGCAAGCAGTGGAGGTGTCCGGTAGAGCAGGCAGCCGCGTCTCGTGTGACTGAGATGTCGGAGGAGCACGGTGATGGCGGCGTAGGAGTAGGTTGAGTGCAGAGGCGTGAAGCTTCATGGGTAGCTTTGAGGCAGAGTTGAGAGTCGTCCTTGGGTCGGAGACGATGCTGGGTCGAGACTGGTGGTGATGCAGAGGAGGAGAGGAGCTGCTGGCGTTGATGAAGTCGGAGTTGGTGGCCGATGAGGATTGTGGACGATGGTAGTGGCGAAGACGAAGCGGAGATGGCGGAGGTGGGTACGGATGTTGGAGATGATGATGATAGAGAGAGAGAGAGATGCAATGGAGCGGGGAGATACCTGAGGGGATGGAAGGCTCGATGGCGAAGTGCTGGAGCGGAGCAGCGGCCTGGTGGTTATGCTACGACGAGGTCGAGAGGATCTTGGATCACGCTGTCTCTGTGGCTGTCACGACCGGAGATGTAAATCGGCGGATACCTAGGCTCGACGGTGGAGCGCTTCTTAAATAGGGTCGGGGCTAGCCGGACATGGGAGGAGGTCGGGATAGGATTGGCGATTTGATTTGGGATCGAGGCGGCACAAGATCGTGGGGGATTCGATTGGGATTCGACAAGGCGATGGCGACGCGAAAAGATATGAGATGGATTCACGGTGAGGCGGCACAGATCGTAGCGGGCGAGATTGGTGGCGCAATGGACGGAGGTGGCGGTGTCCGAATGGGGAAGGAGGCTTGGGAGACGATGCACAGGTGCCTTCCGATCGAGTGCGATCGGGCGGCTCCTGTGGCGCCACGTGGCGACAGGGGGTGTGAAAGGGAGGGCACGTGCAGAGCACGTGCCTTAAAAACGAATTAAAAAATAGCCAAAAATGGCTGACACGTGGCGGCACCAGGTGCGACCACGTGTCAACACCAGAAAATTTGAAATATATATTTTGTAAAATCGAAAACAAATAGTAAACGACCTCGGATCAAAAAAGCTTCTTTACAAAAATTGCTCGTCTTGATGAGATCTACGACTTTCACGAAGACATCAAAACCAAAATCGATCAATTGCACAAAGTGATATTTTTGGGGTATCCCATGTACTTAGAATTCCTTGATTTTTGTATTTTATAATTTTTATGTCATTTTTAAAACAGATAAAAGTCTGAAAAAATATAGTAAAATCAAGAGTAAATATTTACACATTAATCTATTTTTTTATTTTTATTAACTGATAAAATATGTACATAAAATATCAGGTCAAAAACCGCTAAAATACACAACGTACAAAAGAGGCCCAAAACCCAACTTTCACATATGAGTCCGATTCACTTGAACTTGGTCTTGTTTTGAAGGTAATTGAATGTACATTAGTTCAAAGTGAGTAGGATTAAAACAGACACTGGATGGGGAAGATATGAGGTTTTTAGTCCGAAAATCCTGAAACTAGGGTTTGGGTTCTTGGTCCACTTATTTGGGTTAGTTATTTTTTTGTATTTTTTATTTATTCTTGTTAGTGATATATACACAGTGGACGTGGTTTTGGGTCATTCGGAGTTAGCATGAATGAGTTAAAAATCTAGGAAGTTAGGCTATTTAGAGGTCATTTTTGACTTGGTTTTTTTGGCTTCTTATTCTGTGCAGAAATTAGTACTAAAATGCAATTCTTATGAAAACATGCATGAATGTTAATTATGCAGAATAGATGCAGAAATGTTGTTGATTTTGAGGGATTTGAGCTTAATAAATGAGATTTAGAGTGATGAATCTGAGATTCATCAATCACCGCACTCTAACTCAGCATCTGGATCTCTGTGACATTAGTATCACCCTCTACATCTGGAGAAACGACGACCTCAGTACCGTCAGTTGGATGAACATCCTTGGTGGCTTCAGCACCACTGTCATCATGACCATGAGCGGCATCAACACCGTTATCCTACTTGTCTGGCGTTCTTATATCCCCGAGGTGTCGTCACTCAGACGAGGCACCGCCGGCTGGCATCCTACCGCTCCTAAGTGTAACAAAGTCAGCATCAATGTATATGAAGCAACATCACCCAATAAATCACTAGGAGTGGTAATATCTTTGAACTGTACCTGCTTAGATTTTCTTTTTAGGTTGTTCGGATTTGGCTCGATCTGAATGGGTATGGCAACCTTTCCTTTGATCATCTCCTGGTGGAACTCGTCCATCTCCCACCTGAATGTGGCCTGCTGATCGGAAAGTACATGGGCTAGATCATCGAGTGCTAGGTTCTCATAGGATGGCCCAAGAGAACCGAACAGGTTTCCTCTCTGGAAGTGAGGCTACTACTGGGAAGGATGAGAGGGAAGTTGAGAATACTGCTGAGGCTGCTGCTGGTGCTACCTCCATAGATGTCCCTACTTATAGGGACAAGGACCCGAATAGTAATGCTGTTGTTGTGGTTGGTGAGGGAACTGGCGCTGCTGCTGAGGCTGGCTGAACTGCCCACCCTGAGCTGGAGGCTACTGCTAGGATGAGGCACCCCCGTTCGATCACCTGAATCCAAGATGATCTCGGTGGATCCTGAGCTTCTGTTAGTTGTGCCAAATCTCGTTGACTTCCATCAATGGCTCCTGCTCAAAAGGGGGTGGAGGAAGAACTGCCAGGGGCTGATCCTGCTGGTACACCACCATCTGAGTGTCCTGAGATGATGATGGCTGAAGGTACTGGTGCTGCGGCTGCTGGAATGGCTCCTCCTGGATGTGGTGAACCTATCTTTACTAGGAGGGGTACTGCGTCGAGCTGCTGCTGCTAGGTTCAGCCTGTGTCTTGAGACGGAGTTGAGAAGCTGTCTGTGCCTCTTGGAGATACATGATCTGGGTCTTCAGGTCACTCAATGTCTGTGCCAACTGATCAATTTGAGTCATTCCCTGGTACTGCTTCTTCTCAATACTCTCAATGCGATCCAGCTTCTCGCTGATGATACCCATATCAGCGGCCGACGACTCTTCATGTGATGCGACTGCTGAAGTGGTAGAAGGACCTGCATCGACTCGTGCTATCCTCTGATAAGACACAGCATGGGGTGAGGTCTTCCACTGAGTGTAGAGACAGGTCTGGGACATAACTATGTAGTTCTCAACCATCTCCTCATATGTGTACCAGACCTGATCTTCATTCTTAGCGAAGTAGGAGCCCCCGCAAGAAGCATTCACAAGCCCCTTCAACTCCGATGTCAGCCCACAAAAGAAACTTTGTACTAGATTGGGCTTGGAGTTGTCATGGTGTGGACACTGCTCGATGAGCTCAAGGAATCGATCCCACGCCTCGTGGAACTACTCGTTGGGGATCATGGAGAAGTTGTTGATCAGAGATCTAGCTGCGTTCATCCAGCGAGTGGATAGTACTTGTTCAAGTACTCAGTCCAGAGCTGTTCCCAGGAATTGACATATCTCCCTAAATGTTTCAGCCAGTAGGCTGCTCTGTCGACTAGGAAGAATGGAATAGCCATCATATTGATGGTGTCCTCATCCACGTATCTGTCGTGGACCGTGTTGCAGATTATCTCGAATTCTTTAAGATGCAGATGCAGCTCCTCGGTGGCTAGCCCATGGAACTTTGGCAACAACTGAATCGTATGAGGGGGGAGCTTGAAATCTCCCAAGATCGTCGAAAGCTGAATCCAACGATGGGTAAGAGTCGCACAAGGGTTGTGTAACTCTTTCATCGGCCTGGCTCCTATGGATCATCTGGATGTGGTCCATCTCCTCCTCTGAGCTCTGGTATCTCTCACTATTTGGTCGGTTCTGCTCTCTGCGGTTAGCTCCCATCTGAGCCATCTCTCTGCGCATGTCTGCCATAAATCCCCCCTGATCTCTGATATGTCTCTGCATCGTTTACAGGGAGTATAACAAGGTGTTGTTGATGGTGCCCTGATCTAAAACATACGTGGTGGTCTGGGGCCTCCCATCTGTGTGCTCCTCGCTGTTGGCCATCTCTTGGGTCTCTACAATGGTAAAAGACCCGAACTCAGGAGCCGTCAAATGTATGAATATCTACTCTGGTCTCTGCTCTGACACCTCGGGACTGATAAAAGGGTGGTCGAGGGGGAACATAGTGGAATCGAAGAGCGGGTCTGGGCTCTTACGTACCAGCCAAGATAAATGCGGTGGAGTGCTCGAAAGCGGTGCAACCAAAGGGTGCCTAATGGATCTCCGTCCCATCATCGTGATATAGAGAGAAGGCGGATGGGATCCAGAATCAAACAGGATCAACAATCAAACCCCCAATTCACCTACCCAACGCGGAGCTGATGACCGTGAAGGTTCGATCCTTTATCTTGTCAATTTTATTTAGGTGATAATTCAGTCTAACAGAGCGATTAAGCGAGCTGGTAGGAACTCAATGCTCCCAAGAGACTAGCCTAATCCCAAAGCGAGATCTTTCCCAGCCAGTACAAGTTGCGAACCATTTACCATCTACCCGTTCAACTCGCTCTGCTAAGGATATCGTTGCCCGCTTTACCGAAAACCGGAGCGATCCTCACTGGAGAAGGACTAACCCCAAGACCAGTAGTTTAACGAGAGTTCAGGTATGGCTCTAGCCTAGTGTAAGGGTTTGCGCAATCAAACCAAACAATGAGGGGATGACTCTCCCGAATCAGATTTTTAGATGAAGTGTAATTTATGATCAAGTTTGATTAACAACCCCAGTTTTATGATTATCTCTTTTTAGGTATTTTTCAATAAGCAAGCCAATGCCTAATGAATTTTTCAATTCTCCTGATTATTTATAGTCCAAAAACGCGGGGAGAAGTCGAAAAAGCCGATGTGTGATCAAAGACGATGATGCATGCAAAGTAAGAAAGGCATACCTAACTCCAGCACTCTACATGCAGGGTGATCTGCACATAAATTTAAAGACATAAATAAATCTAACCTAAATGATGCAAGAAGAAAGCGGCCTTAAATGAGCCATTTCTACATGTGAAGAACTGTAGTTAATTGGCCAAAGAGAGAGGTTGGAGTCCGGTCTCTGATGCCGATCGGTGTCCACACAATGAATCCTGCAAGCGTTGTATACGGCTTCTAATGGCACATGACCCCTCAAGTAATCAAGTTAACTTTTTTATTAAGTTTATAAATTATGTCCAATTACGAACTATAGGTACATGTAAATAGTTAGGGATTGGGCCTTAATACGTTACGTTACAATCATTGAAATTCCTAAATCTAGGGGCCAAATTCTTCGAGAATCAAAATAAGAAAAGTCGAAAAAATAAAAACCGGTAAAAACCACGGTGAGGTGCCCCGAGCACACTAGTGCTCGGCGGAACATACCTCGATATAAGCTAAGTCCAAAGTGTCCAAGGTAGTCTGAGTCCCTATATTATTACAATAACAATTAAATGGCTGAAAATAATCTAATTACTCTATCTATGATAACTAAGCTCCTCCTATCCTCATGCTCCTCTTTAGATACGGGTGCTCCAACCGAAAGCTGCAAAGTCCTCGGGCGGTCCTCACACAGAAAGTGAAATAGAAATAAGTTAGAAAACAATTATTATAGATAGAGCTGAAAATAGATAAAACAACTAAGTCTGAAAATCGACTACTAAACCGTGCTCCCCGGCAACGATGCCATTCTAATGAGCTCTCTAGCGGTAGAGGCTAAGTGATATCAAATGTCGTTGTGGCCTCTACCACCCGAGGCGGGCTCAACAAGAAAATAAAGACCACAAAATAAACAATCAAGCTCAAAAATCCAATGTAGCAGTCTCCGCTATTTATTTAACTAGTATAACGACCAGGGTGGAGCACAAGGAGCACGAGCGAAGCCTACGAAGTAGTCGGGAATCAGAAAATACAAGGCATATTTTTCTGATTTTTAATTTGGAATTTTTATATATATTTTAATAAGCAAGCAAATACAAAAATAAAGAAAATCACACTCAAACAAATTTTTACTAAAAATGCTCAAAAAATAGAAATAAAAAATATTTTTATATTTTTAAAATATGCAAGTGTTTTTGGTGATTTTATAGTTTTTTCATATTTTTATGTCATTTTATAAAAATAAAATGAACATAAAATAGAAGCATACTATTCATTTGTGGCCTAAAGGCAAAATTAAAATGCTAAAGTTGTCTCAAAGGCGTAGTGGCTATTTTTATGAAAAAGTAGGTAAAAAGATCTAATCACATAAAATGGAATTTCATTTTTTGAATTTTCTAGAATTTTTATAAGATTTTCGATCTTTATGATTTTTAGGGGTTTTATGAAAGATAATGGAATAAAACTGATACTAAAGTTAAAACACACTAAAACTATTATACAAGAATTTTTATAGGATTTTTGGAGGTATTTTTCAATTTTTTGTATTTTATAAATCAAACAAACAAACAAACAAACATGTTTTTGGAGGTTTTTGATTTTTAGAAAATATCAAATAAAATCAAACCGAGTCACAAAAAATACCAAAAATATTACACATTAGCAGGAGCTCATGGTAATCTTTGTGGAATTTTTAGAGTTGGTTTGATAATTATTTGATTAAAAACAAAGCACACAACCTATAGGGACCTATATGCAAATAACCCAAAATTTCCAGACTAAATTATCACATATATAAAAAGTCCAGGGTTATCAGTGCAAAAATCCCACGAATACATGCAAATGTCAATTAACCAACGCACAGGGCTATAATTCCAAATATAGAAAACTTCTCATTCAAACAGTAATCATCAGAAAGTACATGACGAAACATGCAAAAACACTACAAGTCACGTAATCGTGCATGTGTTTTCAAACGGGGAGGACTAAAGTGCAAATACTAGAAACTTCAAGGACTAATATGCAAATAGTTAAAACTACACCTTTATTCAGCGAACTAGAAAATAAAACATAAAAAGTTCAAGGAAGGAAATGCAATATACCCTCGCAAGCGCGTGCAGTGCGCGTGAGGGGATGTGTGGCGGGCTCTGGAGTGGGCGAACATGCAGCTGCGATCCTCTGCTGTGTCAGATCTGACGCCTCAGGTGATGTCGGGGTCGTGGGACTCAGATGCGTCAGGTATCAGATCTAACGGCAAGGAAAGTTGCTGCGGTCAACAACGAGGATCTGATCTGGTGGATGCAGGCCAATCCGATGGTGTTGAAGGAGTCTGGAAGAACAACGGCCAAACGAAGTTCACCAGAGCATTGGAAGGGATCCACGGCTCCGATGATTGATCGGAAGGGTCAGGAATGATCGTGGAAGCCTCCTGTATCTAGTGATCGGGTCCGATGAAGGAGCTGACGGCCGGATGTGCGTGCCAGTGAAGGTGGCCTGGAGCTACTCCGGCGAGCCCTCTAAAGGCTGTGAGCGGAGTCCATAAATGCGCAAAACACCTACGGAGGAAAGCTTGACTTGTGGCGAAGCTCCGGTCAAGGATTATTTGATCGGAAATGGAAAGAAGTGACGTGTGGTGAGGTTTGATCTCCGGCGAAGGTGATAGAGGAGATCGGGTCCTTAATCTCGACCGAATGGACGAGCCTCAAGGTGATCAGGTTGCGGTGCAAGGTGGAGCATGAGTCGGGGGTTCGATCGGAGTGGATGGATATGGATATCGAAGCTCCGACCAACTGGTCAGAGCAGATGAAGGTGCAGAGGCGATGAATGAAATGACAGGAGTGAATCAGAAAATGCAAAAGAAATGGGGGGTAGCTGAGGTCCTAGGCGAGCTCTAGAGCTTCAGGCGAAGGCGGTCGGCGAGGTAATGGCCTCGACCAAGCTGTGAAAGGTTGGGAGGCTAATCGCGGTGGCGTACGTCAGCCACGAGGTTGAGCAGCGTGGCTACTCCTCCAAGCTTCGATCCGAAGGGACCCTCAGGAAGCTGTCACTCAACCGAAGGTGGATAGGGAGGAAGGGAGACACGAGGCACGCGCTACTGCTCCTGGGAGGCGGAGAAGAGGACTTAAAGGATTCCCAGGAGGCTGGAGGAATCAGGCGAGGGAACGCAACCCTAGGAAGATCTGCACCTTCCTAGGGATCCGCGAAGGTCTTGGATCCAAGGAGATACCACGGGCGAAGAATCGAAGCAAGAAGGTGTGTGACCCGACTGGATAAATTAGGAGAAATCGGTCCGACGACGACAATCATATCGGATCAAGCCTGGAAGAAGGCGTTGACCCAGGTCAACAAGGTGACGTGGACCAATCAGATAATTCGAATGTACAAAATAATTACAAATTCAATAAAAAATAATAAATGGTTTTAAATCAAAAAGTATATAAAATGAAAAATATTTGTTATTTTTAAAACTATATTTCTGTGATTTTTATGAAAAATAAATTAATCTCTATATAGTATAATGTATTATATATATGTGTAATATACCTATGTATTTTGTACTATTGTTTTTATTTTGTTTTTTACATAAATACCCTACTTTTTATATTTTATTTATTTACAACATGATTTTTGGAGTATAAAATAATTTTTAATTTATTTTTATTATTTATTTACAGGTTGTGATAAATAGAGAGTAAGACATACACATGTATTTTGTACAAGGGAGAGAGGATTTTATTTTTACTTTTTATTCAATTTTTCTGATTTTTGTTTTATTTAGGGATTATATACAAGGAGATAAAAATATCATTTTATTTTTATTTTGTTAAGAATAATTATTTATTTACACAAATAACATGTACAATATAGAGTATGCCCTATCTCTCTCCACTTGTTTTATTTGGCAATCAGGTCAATGCTTGACCTTCTCTTGGGGTTCGAGTCACTATGTATTTATTCTAAATACCTCTTTCCTTTTTCTTTATTCTTTTAATTTTGCACAAATACATGCTAATTATGTACTATTAAAAAATGCATGCATAATGCTAAGTTGTTGTATTTACATCTATTTACATGATGCTTTGCCAATATAATTAGCTAAAATAAAAGAATAAAGAGTGAGAATCTAGGATTAAGCGCTTTCTCTTTTCGCCGACTTGATCTTGCTTGAGAACAAGCTCAGGGTCGTAGAACCTCCTCGATAGCTCTAGATCATCAATTATTCATCAAAATTTTATGTCCCTTGGATGAAAATACCCCAATGTTCTCATTTTTCAAATCATGAGATTAGAAACTAGTTTATTAGATCTGGATTCAATTTCAAATTAATGTAAAACTTCCAATTTTTCTAATTTAGTCATGAGATTAAGTGTTACTCGTTTAAATCTAAAATTTGACTCTACTTGCGTGCTAATTCATTCCCAATCCTTAAATTTTTGTCACGAGATCATTGGCTAATTGGTGCTCTTAAAACTTGACTTAATTGTGTACAATTCACACTTAATTTCTCTTCAATCCACATGAAATTAGTAGTTATTTCATCAGAAGTTATACTTTATTTGCATGCTAACCCCTAATTTCTCAACATTTAATTCCTAGAACAAAGGCTTAGAATTGATCTTGGATAAATCTTGATATACATTAATGTTATTGGAAAGAATAACTTGCATGCTAAAAACTTCAACTTTTCAAAGTTAAACTTAAAGATCATGAGTTATAGGATTGGTGTAGATTAACTACTAATTCCACAATTTAGTGACTTTTGAGCAATGACAAATCTCATAAAAAATCTTCAATTTTCATATTTTAGAATGTGAAATTATGAGCTAAAAAATTATATTTGGAGTTAATTTTAGAAATTTGGGACTTTTGAGCAGCAACAACTTATGCAAGAACCTCCAAATTGACTAATATTTCAAACATGATAATATGTGGCTTATTGATTTGAAATTTAAACTCCAATTGCATGTTAGTTCATCCCAAAGTCTCCTTATTCAAGCATGCAAAATCTGAAGCAATTATAGGTCTGAAATTTAGATCTAATTACGTGCTAGACATCCCAAACATTTTATCTTTCTACTAGAAATCAAGGGCTTATTTAGTGGTCTGAATTGAGATTCAATATCATATTAATTCATTCCCAAAATACCATTATTCATGCATGAAAATTGTAGTATATCATAATCTGAAACTAGATCATCATACACGCAATTTACCCTTGATTCTTCACAATTTTGACAATGAAAACTGTAGCTATTTGTGGTCTAAAATTTTTAGACTGAAATCATGCCATTTTATCCCCAATTCTCTTAAAATTAAAGTATGAAAAATATCTACATAGTGGTCTGCTTTTTGGATCCTAATACATACAAATAACCTTAAATTTATTTAATTTTCATCATAAATTTAGGGCATATGCAATTTTGTGAAGCTACATCCAATTATATATAATTCAACCCCAAATTCATCACATTTCATCATGAAATCAAGTATAATAGTGGTCTGAAATTGAATCTAAAAACATGCATAGTAGGCAGCAAGAGACTAGGGAGATTGTACTTATGATCCTCTACTTTTAGAGGATTTGGAGCCTGATTTAGCATTCAACAAGAACTAAAATAGCTGTTGAACAACACCATAAAGGGGGGAAATGGGGCTGAAATTGAGGCTCCAACAACAACTCAATCATTTGATTTGGCAGCAGTTGTTGGTTCTGCAGCTTGAAGCAATTCTAGCAAATGGTTGTTGGCCCCTAGAGCATCGGATGCAATAGCCGGGCTGCTTCGGAGGCTCCAGCAGCTCCTTCACCTTGGTTTTAATCTATTGCTACAACAACAGTACTATGCAACAACATAATGGGAACTGCTCGAGCTGCTTGGAGTAGCTTCTAGTAGTAGTAGGAGGAGAATGAGCAGTTGTGCTACTAGGAGCAACAACTACAAGGGCTGTAAGGAAACAATAGTAGCTCCAGATCTTAAAGCTTCAAGGACTGCTAGAGCAACATCAGGGCTCCATGGGCTGGGAATTTTCTCTCTCGGTTGGAGGAAATAGATAGAAAAGAGATAAAATATTGGAAGAAAGAAAATTATGGTTTGATAAATAAGGGGGAAGAGGCCTAAAGGTGTTGACATGTGGAGGTGGAGTTTGGGGCCAAGTGGAGAGAAATTAGATGCCAAGTGTCAATTTTTTAGGATATGTGTTATGCAGAAATTTCTATTTGTAAATATATATATATATATATCTTTATTCATTAACTCTCTCTTATGTGAATTCCAAAGTCATATGTATTTTCACCTCGAGTCTCAGATTTTGATAAATAATAACTCGTTTCAGCCGTCTATGAATGATGATCAAACAATATAAATTTCATACGTTTCTAATCGAAGATGGATTGAAGAATTGACGAAATACGGTCTTAATTTGTGAAGGGATGACTCTCCCGAATCAGATTTTTAGATGAAGTGTATTTTATGATCAAGTTTGATTGACAACCCCACTTTTATGATTATCTCTTTTTAGGTATTTTTCAATAAGCAAGCAAACGCCTAATGAATTTTTCAATTCTCCTGATTATTTATAGTCCAAAAATGCGGGGAGAAGTCGAAAAAGCCGATGTGTGATCAAAGATGATGATGCATGCAAAGTAAGAAAGGCGTACCTAACTCCAGCACTCTACATGCAGGGTGATCCGCGCATAAATTTAAAGACATAAATAAATCTAACCTAAATGATGCAAGAAGAAAGCGGCCTTAGATGAGCCATTTCTACATGTGAAGAACTGTAGTTAATTGGCCAAAGAGAGAGGTCGGAGTCCGATCTCTAATGCCAATCGGTGTCCACCACAACGAATCCTGCAAGCGTTGTATACGGCTTCTAATGTCACATGACCCCTCAAGTAATCAAGTTAACTTTTTTATTAAGTTTTATAAATTATGTCCAATTACGAACTATAGGTACATGTAAATAGTTAGGGATTGGGCCTTAATAAATTAAGTTACAATCACTAAAATTCCTAAATCTAGAGGCCAAATTCTTCGAGAATCAAAATAAGAAAAGTCGAAAAAATAAAAACTGGCAAAAACGGCGGTGAGGTCCCCCGAGCACACTAGTGTTCGGCGGAACATACCTCGATATAAGCCAAGTCCAAAGTGTCCAAGATAGTCTGAGTCCCTATATTATTACAATAACAATTAAATGGCTGAAAATAATCTAACTACTCTATCTATGATAACTAAGCTCCTCCTATCCTCCTGCTCCTCTTTAGATACGGGTGCTCCAACCGAAAGCTGCAAAGTCCTCGGGCGGTCCTCACACAGAAAGTGAAATAGAAATAAGTTAGAAAACAATTATTATAGATAGAGCTGAAAACAGATAAAACAACTAAGTCTGAAAATCGACTACTAAGTCGTGCTCCCCGGCAACGATGCCATTCTAATGAGCTCTCTAGCAGTAGAGGCTAAGTGATATCAAAGGTCGTTGTGGCTTCAACCACCCGAGGGGGGATCAACAAGAAAATAAAGACCAAAAAATAAACAATCAAGCTCAAAAATCCAATGTAGCAGTCTTCGCTATTTATTTAACCTAGTATAGCGACTAGGTGGAACACAAGGAGCACGAGCGAAGCCTACGAAGTAGTCGGGAATCAGAAAATACAAGGCATATATTTTGTGATTTTTAATTTGTAATTTTTTATATATTTTTTAATAAGCAAGCAAATACAAAAATAAAGAAAATCACACTCTAACGAATTTTACTAAAAATGCTCAAAAAATAGAAATAAAAAATATTTTTATATTTTTAAAATATGCAAGTGTTTTTGGTGATTTTGTAGTGTTTTTCATATTTTTATGTCATTTTATAAAAATAAAATGAACATAAAACAGAAGCATACTGTTCAGTTGTGACCTAAAGGCAAAATTAAAATGCTAAAGTTGTCTGAAAGGCGTAGTGGCTATTTTTATGAAAAAGTAGATAAAAAGATCTAATCACATAAACTGGAATTTCATTTTTTTTTGAATTTTCTAGAATTTTTATAAGATTTTCGATCTTTTATGATTTTTAGGGGTTTTATGAAAGATAATGGAATAAAACTGATACTAAAGTTAAAACACACTAAAACTATTATACATGGATTTTTATAGAATTTTTGGAGGTATTTTTCAATTTTTTTGTATTTTATAAATCAAACAAACAAACAAGCATGTTTTTAGAGGTTTTTGATTTTTAGAAAATATCAAATAAAATCAAACCAAGTCACAAAAAATATCAAAAATATTACACATTAGCAGGAGCTCATGGTAATTTTTGTGGAATTTTTAGAGTTGGTTTGATAATTATTTGATTAAAAACAAAACACACAACCTATAGGGACCTATATGCAAATAACCTAAAGTTTCCAGACTAAATTATCACACATATAAAAAGTCCAGGGTTATCAGTGCAAAAATCCCACGAATACATGCACATATCAATTAACCAACGCAAAGGTGTATAATTGTAAATATAGAAAACTTCTCATTCAAACAGTAATCATCAGAAAGTACATGACGAAACATGCAAAAACACTACAAGGCACGTAATCGTGCACGTGTTTTCAAACGGGGAGGACTAAAGTGCAAATACTAGAAACTTCAAGGACTAATATGCAAATAGTTAAAACTACACCTTTATTCAACGAACTAGAAAATAAATCATAAAAAGTGCAAGGAAGGAAATGCAATATACCCTTGCAAGCACGTGCAGTGCACGTGAGGGGATGTGTGGCGGGCTCTGGAGTGGGCGAACATGCGGCTGCGATCCTCTGCTGTGTCAGATCTAACGCCTAGGGTGATGTCGGGGTCGTGGGACTCAGATGCGTCAGGTATCAGATCTAACGACAAGGAAAGTTGCTGCAGTCAGAAACGAGGATCTGATCTGGTGGATGCAGGCCAATCCGATGGTGTTGAAGGAGTCTGGAAGAACAGGGGCCCAACGAAGTTCACCAGAGCCTTGGAAGGGATCCACGGCTCCGATGATTGATCGGAAGGGTCAAGAATGATCGTGGAAGCCTCCTGCATCTAGTGATCGGGTCCGATGAAGGAGCTGACGACCGGATGTGCGTGTCAGTGAAGGTGGCATGGAGCTACTTCAGTGAGTCCTCTAAAGGCTGTGAGCGGAGTCCATAAATGCGCAAAACACCTGCGGAGGAAAGCTTGACTTGTGGCGAAGCTCCGGTCAAGGATTATTTGATCGGAAATTGAAAGAAGCGACGTGTGTGTGAGGTTTGATCTCCGACGAAGGTGATAGAGGAGATCGGGTCCTTAATCTCGACCGAATGGACAAGCCTCAAGGTGATCAGGTTGTAGTGCAAGGTGGAGCATGAGTCGGGGGTTCGATCGGAGTGGATGGATATGAATATCGAGGCTCTGACCAGCTGGTCAGAGCAGATGAAGGTGCAGAGGTAGTGAATGAAATGACATGATCGAATCAGAAAATGCAAAGGAAATGGGGGGTAGCTGAGGTCCTAGGCGAGCTCTAGAGCTTCAGCCGTAGGCGGTCGGCGAGGTAATGGCCTCGACCAAGCTGTGAAAGGTTGGGAGGCTAATCGCGGTTGCGTACGTCGGCCACGAGGCTGAGCAGCGTGGCTACTCCTCCAAGCTTCGATCCGAAGGGACCCTCAGGAAGCTGTCACTCAACCGAAGGTGGATAGGGAGGAAGGGAGACACGAGGCACGAGATACTGCTCCTGGGAGGCGGAGAAGAGGATTCAAAGGATTCCCAGGAGGCTGGAGGAATCAGGCGAGGGAACGCAAACCCTAGAAGATCTGCCCCTTCCTAGGATCCGCGAAGGTCTTGGATCCAAGGAGAGACCACGGGCGAAGAATCGAAGCAAGAAGGCGTGTGACCCGACTGGATAAATTAGGAGAAATCGGTCCGACGACGACAATCATATCGGGTCAAGCCTGAAAGAAGGCGTTGACCCAAGTCAACAAGGTGACGTGGACCAATCGGATAATTCGAATGTACAAAATAATTACAAATTTAAATAAAAAATAATAAATGGTTTTAAATCAAAAAAGTGTATAAAATGAAAAATATTTGTTATTTTTTAAACTATATTTCTGTGATTTTTATGAAAAATAAATTAACCTCTATATGGTATAATGTATTATATACATGTGTAATATACCTATGTATTTTGTACTATTGTTTTTATTTGTTTTTTTACATAAATACCCTACTTTTTATATTTTATTTATTTACAACATGATTTTTGGAGTATAAATAATTTTAATTTATTTTTATTATTTATTTACAGGTTGTGATAAATAGAGAGTAAGACATATACACATGTATTTTGTACAAGGGAGAAAGGAATTTTATTTTTACTTTTTATTCTATTTTTCTGATTTTTGTTTTATTTAGGGGATTATATACAAGGAGATAAAAAGATCATTTCATTTTTATTTTGTTAAGAATAATTATTTATTTACACCAATAACATGTACAATATAGAGTAGGCCCTATCTCTCTCCACTTGTTTTATTTGGCAATCAGGTCAATGCTTGACTTTCTCTTGGGGTTCGGGTCACTCTGTATTTATTCTAAATACCTCCTTCCTTTTTCTTTATTCTTTTATTTTTGCACAAATACATGCTAATTATGTACTATTAACAAATGCATGCATAATGCTAAGTTGTTGTATTTACATCTATTTACATGATGCTTTGCCAAGATAATTAGCTAAAATAAAAGAATAAAGAGTGAGAATCTAGGATTCATCAATTATTCATCAAAATTTTATGTCCCTTGGATGAAAATACCCCAATGTTCTCAGTTTTCAAATCATGAGATTAGAAACTAGTTTATTAGATCTGGATTCAATTTCAAATTAATGTAAAACTTCCAATTTTTCTAATTTAGTCATGAGATTAAGTGTTACTCGTTTAAATCTAAAATTTGACTCTACTTGCGTGCTAATTCATTCCCAATCCTTAAATTTTGTCATGAGATCATTGGCTAATTGGTGCTCTTAAAACTTGACTTAATTGTGTACAATTCACCCTTAATTTCTCTTCAATCCACGTGAAATTAGTAGTTATTTCATCTGAAGTTATACTTTATTTGCATGCTAACCCCTAATTTCTCAACATTTAATTCCTAGAACAAAGGCTTAGAATTGATCTTGGATAAATCTTGATATACATTAATGTTATTGGAAAGAATAACTTGCATGCTAAAAACTTCAACTTTCAAACTTAAACTTAAAGATCATGAGTTATAGGATTGGTGTAGATTAACTACCAATTCCACAATTTAGTGACTTTTGAGCAATGACAAATCTCATAAAAAATCTTCAATTTTCATATTTTAGAATGTGAAATTATGAGCTAAAAAATATATTTGGAGTTAATTTTAGAAATTTGAGACTTTTGAGCAGCAACAACTTATGCAAGAACCTCCAAATTGACTAATAACTTATGCAAGAACCTCCAAATTGACTAATATTTCAAACATGGAAATCTGTGGCTTATTGATTTGAAATTTAAACTCCAATTGCATGTTAGTTCATCCCAAAGTCTCCTTATTCAAGCATGCAAAATCTAAAGCAATTATAGGTCTGAAATTTAGATCTAATTACGTGCTAGACATCCCAAACATTTTATCTTTCTACTAGAAATCAAGGGCTTATTTAGTGGTCTGATTGAGATTCAATATCATATTAATTCATTCCCAAAATACCGTTATTCATGCAAAAATTGTAGTATATCATAATCTGAACTAGATCATCATACACGCAATTTACCCTCAATTCTTCACAATTTTGACAATAAAAACTGTAGCTATTTGTGGTCTAAAATTTTTAGACTGAAATCATGCCATTTTATCCCCAATTCTCTTAGAATTAAAGTATGAAAAAATATCTAAATAGTGGTCTGCTTTTGGATCATAATACATACAAATAACCTTAAATTTATTTGATTTTTTATCATAAATTTAGGGCATATGCAATGTTGTGAAGCTATGTCCAATTATATATAATTCAACCCTAAATTCATCACATTTCATCAAGAAATCAAGTATAACAGTGGTCTGAAATTGAATCTAAAAACATGCATGGAAGAGGAAACAGGAGAGTAGGGAGATTGTACCTATGATCCTCTACGTTTGGAGGATTCGGAACCTGATAAGAACTAAAGTAGATGTTGAACAACAACATGAAGGGGGGAATGGGGCTGAAATTGAGGCTCCAGCAACAGCTCAATCATTTGATTTGGCAGCAGCTGTTGGTTCTGCTGCTTGAAGCAACACTAGCAAATGGTTGTTGGCCCTATAACATCGGATGCAATAGCCGGGCTGCTTCGGAGGCTCCAGCAGCTCCTTCACCTTGTTTTAATCTATTGCTACAACAACAGTAGTATGCAACAACATAATGGGAACTGCTCGAGCTGCTTGGAGTAGCTTCTAGTAGTAGTAGGAGGAGAATGAGCAGTTGTGCTACTAGGAGCAACAACTACAAGGGCTGTAAGGAAACAATAGTAGCTCCAGATCTTAAAGCTTCAAGGACTGCTAGAGCAACATCAGGGCTCCATGGGCTGGGAATTTTCTCTCTCGGTTGGAGGAAATAGATAGAAAAGAGATAAAATATTGGAAGAAAGAAATTATGGTTTGATAAATAAGGGGGAAGAGGCCTTAAGGTGTTGACATGTGGAGGTGGAGTTTGGGGCCAAGTGGAGAGAAATTAGATGCCAAGTGTCAATTTTTTAGGATATGTGTTATGCTGAAATTTCTATTTGTAAATAAATAAATATATGGGATTTTATCACTTGTGTCCCTCCGAGATATCGCAATATCAGTTATGCCCCTATCTTTTTGGTAATATCAGTTGTACCCCTCACTTCTTGCTATTTTATCACTTGTGCCCCTCGGGTTAGTGACCGTCCATCTACAGTGTAAACGGACGTTAACTTTGAGGACATAAGCGGTATTAAATTTAAAGAAAAGGTTATATGGTCATTTTAAATTTTTCCTCCCGCTGCGAGCGAGATGGGCGTGAGGTACCCCTGCTCTCTCGTCTCGCAGGGCCCCATCGAGATGATCACCAGCTCCTTCCGCCACAAGCAGTAGCTGTTGCTTCCATCACCATGCTCCTTCACTGAAAACTTCAGAGGGGTCCAATCTCTCTCCCCCTTGCTTCCGTTTTCTGAATAGCTCTCATGTCCAAGATGTTCTGGAAGGGTGATCAGAGGAGGGCAGGACGTCGCAGCCCTCCTTCCCCACCCTCGCACCACCTCCTCAGCCTCGAGACCCTCCCCCCCCCCCCCCCCCCCGCCCAGGAACTTCTCTCCCCTGCCCCCGCCGCCCTTGCACCTCCCCCTTCCCCTACCTCCAGGTCGTCCCTGCCCCAGGTCGCCCCTGCCTCCCCCCCACCCTCCAAACACCCCACCGCAGACCGACCACCTCCCCCCTCGAGACACCTCGGCTCCCCCTCCCTCGTGCCCCGCACCGCCCCCCTCCCCCTGCACCGCATCGCGCCGCCAAGTCACCCCCTGCCCAGCACCGCGCCGCCCAGGTCGCCCCTCCTGCTCCGCACCGCGCCGCCCAGGTCGCCCCCTCCCCTGCACTGCACCACGCCGCCCAGGTCGCCCTCCCTGCACCGCACCACCTCCTGCCCCGCACCGCCCCCTCCCCCCGTCCCACATCGCACCTCCCCCTGCCCGACCTCCTCCCGCAGCCACGCACCTCCCCTGGCCTCCGCCGCCCGCTCCGGCCTGCCTCCTCCCCAAGCCTCTCCTCATTTGATTTATTTGTGACCATAATACCCCTCTTAACCACGTCATGGTTTGAGTAAACTTTAGTTATTTTAATTTTTTGACGGTAGACTAACGGAAGGGCACAACTGATGACGGAGAAAGTTTTGAGGGGCACAACTGAATATTACCAAAAAGATAGGGACATAACTGAAATTGCGATATCTCGGAGGGGCACAAGTGATAAAATCCCTAAATATATATATCTTTATTCATTATCTCTCTTATGTGAATACCAAAGTCATCTGTATTTTCACCTCGAGTCTCAGATTTCGATAAATAAACCCGTTTCAACCGTCTATGAATGATGGTCAAACGATATAAATTTCATACATTTTCTAATCGAAGATGGATTGAAGAATTGGAGAAATACGGTCTTAATTTGTGACCAATGTTTTGTGATTTAAATACCAAACGACCTCCGTTCGACGAATGGTCTATTTTGTTGATTTTATTTTATCGAATCGGATTTTTTGGTGGTCTCGATTTGTTTTGTGTCGTAACTTTTTTCTGATTGCACGTATTACGATGTGGTCAACTTTTGATCGATTATGTTCGAACGAGATTCAATCTGTGATCTACAGATCGATTTGAGATTATTCAATATTAGTTGAATAATAATTGGTCATGTAGACCCTTAATCGGGTGGGGTTCAGTTCATTCAGATCCTGTTGTCACAATATATAAGACTCTATACCCTTTATTGAGAACACATATTGAAGCAAATCATTCTGCAAGTCTCTCTCTGTCTCCTCTCTCTCTCTCTCTCTCAAATCTCTATTCGTGGCTTTCTCTCTCGCCCTCTATATGAAGATCATATCTTGAAAGCTAATTGTCTACATGCTCAACTTGCAATGTCATTTATTTATTATTGCATACATTTTTTTGCCCAATAATTCATTGTATATTTATATTCGAGATTCTATAAATTGTTATATTCTTCCTTTACTTATAATACTTAGTATTTGATTTAAGATGTACAAAGTACTTGGGGTTTAATACAAGTTGTGGAAAAGTCTTTGGTGTTTGATACAAAGAAACGGTAAGAAGTTGAGTCAGCCAAAGGGAATAACTCGAAATATTGCAATAGTTTATTTACTCGATAGATCGAAAATCTTAAGTTAGCTGATTGGGTCACAGTTTTTAGCTAGTGGTGTTTCCATACTAAAGTACTTGTCTTTTTTGTTCTGTGAATTGATTATTTATATGTGGTTATTGTTATCCTTGATATATTTGTTGAGATTTTTACATTACGAACTTTAAAATTTTTATAAATTACCTTCTCGACATTGTATTGTTCGTTATTATTACCAAAACCTGCAAACTTGATAACTCTTACAATAAGGACAACATGGTTAATTCTCTTCCAACTGACCATTAAGTAATCAAATTATGTCAAAAATACAATATAGACATCCCTCATCCTAACAACGGAAACTTTCACATCTTCTTCCTTCTCCCCTCTCCAGCTCCTGAAAGAATTATTATATGGAGTCTATGATCAATTTGACGTCACTCGTGGCTATGAGAATCCATATCTGACTAACTAGTGAAGCTTCTCTCCATTCAACTCCTTATTCCACCTTTGCTCGGGATCATTGGGATTGGGATTGGCCTTGACAATAGCAGTGCCGATGAAGTTCTATGAGAAGGGAGTTTGGAGGAGCCGTGTCAGGGTTTGTTGGACGCAAGGTAGAGTCTGAGATCAAGGAGCTTGGCTATGGAACAGAATTGGTTGATGTGATCAGTGATGGTGGAGCATTTCGGGAAGCTGAGTCCATTTGCTCCTTCTATTGCTAGGTTGTAGCTCTTTTGAGTGAGAGTTTCTCCTCTTTGTTTCGAGGTGATGTGCAAAAAGAAATTTCCTTTGACGCCTTAGTGCATGCCATACTCATGGGGATAGTAGATTTCAAGCATGTGGAAATGAGAAGAAAAGATGAAGAGAAAAAGGACGAAGAGAGGAGAAGGAAGGAGACAGAGAGAAAAAAATACACCATCGGATCTTCTTGTGATTTGATTAACTCAAGACTAACCGAAGATATTAACCCAAAAAGATTAAGAATTGATGGCAAGGGTTGTGATGTAAGATGAAGCAAGTTTGCAGGGTTTACATGATAATTATGAATAATACATGGTGAGAAAAATAATTCACAAAGTTTTTAAGGTTCATGATATAAAAATATCTCATTTATTGGATATAATGATTTGTTAAAGATCGAGGGGAGTCACATCGACAACATTCGAAAGAACTTACTTTGGCGGTATAATGATATTCAAGGAAATGAGGTAGGACGAGATTGTATTTTCCATGAAAAGACAACAAAGGATCGGAGGCTTGGAACATTGTAAACTCAGAAGCTTTATGAACTCTATGCTATAGAAATTCTGGGTTAGAATTCGAGAAGGAACCTCACACGTATACGACTTCAGACGTCATCAATGCATCCTACGACCCACCTTGTTTCAAAGAGAATTTCCAACTTTCCATCCGATGTTATTTGATTTTCCAATCGAAATCAAATTAAAATCCAATGTAATAGCATAGGATTACCAAATTAAAGCCTAATTACATTAATATCAAATACACCAACTTGTTTACTAACACAATATTATATATGTATGTTTATAAGTGCGTGTATACGTATATATTATTTTGTATTCCGATCTTTGAATAGAGATCTCAATCTTTTGGTTGTTAGCATATCCACATCAATATTTAGAAGAAGTGAAAAAAAAAGAAATTGATGGAAGGAGAAAGGAACAGACAATTATGATTACAGTGCACATGGAAAAGTGAACGGATATGATCGTGGTTCAGGAAAGCATGATCGAGCCAATCACAACATTCTCTACCGATGTAGATCTGAGAAAGAAGATGTACATGGTACGACTTGGAGGGATCCCATATGATCGTGTTCACGAGAGACCTCAAACATTAAAATAAAATCGGTGGGCGTGAGCTGGGATTTCCGCATCACATTGATAGTGAAAACTCGTGGCCGTGAGTAGGAGAAAACGATTAAAACGTGTGGGATCACATCACATCACGATTGGAATAAAGATCTCAACCAGATCCATTTCACGGGAGACTTGAAGGCAGTAGTACCCGGCCATGTAGCGTAGAAATAAATAATATAACATCATTAAGGCCCCACACGACATATAGATGGATAGATAGATCGATGATGCCTGTAATTATAAATACCAACCCGGTGGAGGTAACGCTCATCAAGCAAATCCTTGCCATCTGTAGGCTGTAGCCAAGAGAAGAGAAGCCAATATCTAATCGCAATGGCAACTCCTTCCGCCTTGGGAGACATTCTGGCGAGTCCGGCATCCCTCTTAGCGGGTCAGCAACTCACATATGGGAATTATTCGTTTGTCATGCAAACGGATGGCAATCTAGTCCTCTACGATGCCGGGAAGCCCATATGGGCCTCAAACACTGCCGGGAAAAGGCACGAACTTGCGGGTCGCCATGCAAGATGATGGCAATCTTGTGATTTACACTACAGATGGTAAACCCCAATGGGCTAGCAACACTAACAGGACACCCGGCACCTACACGCTCATTCTTCAGGCCGATCGCAATGTCGTCATCTACGGTCCTAAGTCAGGATCTGCCTATGGTCCGCCGATATGGGCCACCAATACCAAGATCTAAATGAGTGTATGAATATATCGATCGTGTGTGTCCAATTTATGGACATCCTATATATCTATCGTTCAATAAGTCTCCTCAGACATTCATTATATATGTAACGATGCAAGGTGATGTACCCTCCATCGGTTTCTTTCTTATGTTCTGAAATAATTATGCAATAAATGTGTTATATCGTTCTCCTTATGTCCTCAATGATGCCTGAGACTGATCGTTCAAGTAACGTGACTCAAGGCCGCAGATCGGGATTCCACGTTAAACGGAATAGTGTATTACTATCAAAATTTATGAAATTTTTATGGACGGCTGAGTATATTGCTACATAGATTCATTGTAATATCGTTATTACTAGCGTACTTGAGAAGGACACACTACTCAACATATACATGAGAGTTTGGGGTAAATGATTGGGAATGCTCACTGTGCTAACTTTTTTTTTTGGCGCTTAAGATCGAAGAAAAATGATCATATAGAAGGAAATATATTTACTCATAGCTACGTTTACTATGCGATGTGTGTCCAATCAAATTCGATACAGATATGAACTGGATAAAAAATTAAATTGAACCAAATGGATATAAAATAACATAGTACAAAGTCGTTGTAGTACTAACTCTGATTACAACTAGGAACTAAAAGGAAGAATTATGTGTTTAGGTGAGTTCTTTTACTCGTATATGATTTGTTGATTTTTTATCTGTAAAATATGTACAAATAAATGTAGTTGACACAAAAAATAAAGTATATTATGTGTAGTTGAAGGAACATTAAAAGAGGTTGGTGATGTGAGATGGGTATGGGATATATTAATAAAAGTGATGTACTGCTGATTTGTAGGTGTGTTGTTGTTTATGTTAGTGAAGGATTTTTTTAACGAGTCCACAATTTTGTTGTTATCTTGACAATCTCGCTGGGTGTGACTTTGGATGAAAGTTGGTATGTATTGATGACTTGTACGTAGAATAGTTTTGTGGTTTTCCTAAGATAAGACTCATAATTTTAGCATTGGTTTTTGTTAATTAATTGTTTAAAATTGAGGTAGTTCTTGCTTCTAGATGGTGCAATACCTATTTTTGGGCAGGGATCTTATAAGTTTGCAGTTGTTCTTTACTGTTATATAATGAAAATTCTTGTGTAATCAAAATACATGTTCTTATACTGTGATTCCAATAATTCTTTTTCTTAGAAGCTTCAAAAGTTATCAATAGCCTAATAAAATGATCTTCTATGTTAAGGTTTGTATGTTATTTGCATTATATAACTCGACCATAAATATTTTATTTGGTATGAAATATAAACATAGATTAGATATAGTGCAGTTTCCTCTGTAATTGGAGTCCTCAAAATTCCATGTCTATATATAATTCATATGAAGAGAATACCAAGTCTACATAAGTATTACATAGAACGAGTTATATGTACATGGAAGAAAAAGAAGTCTCAAGGAGATGAAATCTTAGAAGGGTGCATATATATACATACATATATAGGGAAAAATGGGGCTGCCACACCCTTTTTTTGCAATTTTTTATTTTTTTTGGAAAAATATCACCATGTATATTCATCCCTATATCCCTCCTATATGTTATTCGAATTTCGTCAGAAACAGAGACTCCAACGGCCTCCATCCAGACGTCATTTTTTTAACAGTCGCAGGATTTTTTAAATCGACCATGTCTGGATGGAGTCCGTAGGAGTCTCTATTTCTGACGAAATTCGAATGGCATATATGAGGATATAGGGATGAATATACATGACGATATTTTAAAAAAAAATAAAAAAATTTGCCCAAAAAAGGGGGGGGCAGCCATGTTGGCTGCCCCAATGGGGCAACCCTTATATATATATATATATATATATATAATATATATATATATATATATATATATATATATATATATATATATATATATATATATATATATATATATATATATATATAGGGGGCCCTTCTAATGAGGTGGGTCTTTCCTGAAATTCAGAAAGCCACTATCAAATTTGTAAATTACGTAACAATTTTGTAAATTTAAACTACATATTGTAAATACTGACGATTATATACAATTATGTAAAATATATCATCCAATATGTAACAAACTTTTAATGTCGAATATAGTAATATTTTCATAAATTTTCATGATATACATAATATATTAATATTTAATATTAAATTTATGGAGTTAGAATGTGTAAAATAAATAGAATAAATGCTTAAATTGACGTGGCTTTCCATGCATCCAGGAAAGGTGCACCTCATTTGAAATATTTCCTATATATATATATATATGGGTCATATGTGGCTGCCCCCTAGGGGCAGCTAACATGGCTGCCCCCGCCTTATTTGGGCAAATTTTTTTATTTTTTTTGAAAAATAACACCATGTACATTCATCCCTATATCCCTCCTATATACCATTCGAATTTCGTCAGAAACAGAGACTCCCTACGGCCTCCATCCGGACAGTAATTTTTTAACGGTAACAAGATTTTTTTAAATCGATACCATCGAGATAGAGGCCGTAGGAGTCTCTGTTTCTGACGAAATTCGAATGGTATATAGGAGGGATATATGGATGAATATACATGGTTTTATTTTTCAAAAAAAAAATAAAAAAACACCGAAAAATGGGGCGGGGGCAGCCCCATTTTTCCTATATATATGATATCTTTCAAACGAGACATGGTCCTTCCATCCTTAAGGAAGACCAACGATCTCAACCATTCGTAATGATCTTGTGGTCGGAATTAATGACATGTTAATTCTATTTATAAATTAAACAAAAACCCATTTTGGTCTTTATACATTATCTAAATATAGAATGTAACTACCTCAATTATCTCCTCCATTATTGTCAACTTAATTGCTTACTCAAATGAAAACCCTGAATATTTTGACGTGCACCCCAGTCCCTCCGCGACATCGACCAACGAGCGGATACCTTTGAATACGTCTCGGCACTTGTTGACGATGGCTTTGCACCAGAGTGGAGGATTCACCCGCCATGGCCTACCCCCAGATCAAGTGCGCGGTGATGGATCTGCCACATGTTGTTGAAGCTGTGCCAGCGAGTAGTGGTGAGGTTGATATGATTGCCAGGGACATGTTTGAACATATTCCTACAGCTGATGCCATATTTCTCAAGGTACCTAAACCTTCGTTAATTACCAAAGTGGCGCCTATATAACTATCTACAAGTGGCCTCTTTTCATGCTCTTCTTATCTTGCGTTTACGTGCAACAAAAATTGTGTGGACGATACCGGTAAAGCTTCTTCGACGACGCAGCTCGCGCAAGGACTGGATGACACAGACGATTGCAACGAGGAGGACGTCGCCGACGATGACACAGAGCATATACAAGGACGAGTATTGCATTGGGATCGTGCGATTGAATCTTATTGGCTGGATCGAACGAGATCGAACGTCGGATCGTACGATGCACGCGGCGGCGTTGGACAGGAGCACGGGGGAACGCGAGAGGAGGAATGGTCGCAGCGTGACGAGGTCTCGTCCAACACAATATATAATATTGATGTGTATTATACACTTTTTTATGTGTATTATACAATTTTGATGTGTAGTATAGATATTTGATATGTATTTTTACGTATCAATTGAGTGCAAATGGCAGTTGTAGTTTTTTATGCATATTGTATATTTTATGTGTATTAAACATTTGGATATGCATTATACATTTTGAATGTGTATTATACATATTTCGGTGATATTTTACTCATTCATTGAGCGTGAATCACTACTGCATTTTACAAATAACCATAAAATTCTATTATACAAAAAATCATACAATCAATACAAATAACCATGTATTAACTACTAATATGAATTGTATTCTACAAAGAACCATACATAATTTACCAAATGGCTGATTAATTTTTAAAGAAACACAGTAAATACAAAAAACATACACTCGTTACAAAGGAACACCAGATTCTACAAAAAAGACATTACGATACAAACATTGCCCCTACGTAATGTCCATCCAGAATAAAACTAGATATATTTTAAACATGGAATGCGAAAAATACCAAAAATAAAAATAGCTAAATTTAGAATTTCGGAATATTTATTGGCGTGCATAATTAATGCGAAAGTTGATGACCAAAATAA